>JAJJWW010018449.1:0-14735 GCA_023531295.1 Papaver armeniacum | reverse complement strand
GTAAAGAGCTTGATCCTAGTTGATGAGTGCCAAATAGTGCATATTTATACATCTTTTTATTGGCATTTTACTCATCTTTTGCGCTTATAAATCAGATATTATCCCATATTCTGTATTTTCCTTGTTTTCAAGAATAAATATTTGTATTAATTAATTTTGTGTTTTTAGGTAATAAATAAAGCTCGGAGAAACTAAGGAGTTAAGAGGAAAAGAATTGGAGTCAAGCATCTATGGAGCAGATAGCCAAAGCCGCGCGCGAATCAGTTACCCGGAAAGAAGGGAGACTTGGGGCTAGAGCTACCCGCGACCCGATCCGAGCCCGTCCACTCCAAACCGCTGAGATCTCTCTCATCCACATCCTACGGCCGCTACAGCCTCCTCATCAACCCTCGATGTACTCGCGCAACACCAGATCGCTCAAAAACCGGCTACCTCTCTCGGTCGTTAAGATCTTCTCCAACCAATCCGACGCTCGCTCCATCGGGGCCTCATCAAAGCTTGATATCTCCGCCCAACAAAGTGAATCACCCTACACCCTATACCCCATCGAACCAACTCATTTCTCCTCTTCTTCTTCTCTTTCTTCTCTTCTTTCTTCTCTCAAGTTGCGGGCTCGCAAAACCCATCCCCCGGCCAAACTCTCTGCAACATCACTTCCGCCACCATCTCTCCTTCCACGACACCAACCGAACCACCTTCTCTCCCTAGCTTCTCTCTATTTCTTCCCTAACTTCTTTCCTAGAGGTGAGTGAGAAATAGGAAGAACTAGGGTTAGGTTTCCACAACAATCGAAGCATGGCGTCTCTGAGGCCGATTTGATGAAGAGGAGAAGCAATCGGGTATGGGTGCGATTACTTTTGATTTATTTATCATTAATTGTTGTTTTTGAGAATTAGGGTTTGAGATGTTTTGGGGATGAACCGCATGTATAAATAGGAGTGATGGGTGTTGATAAACTACGCCGGATTAGCCGAGCGAGTCATTAGGTTTTAATTTGTGTTTCATTTATTTGTAATGTGTTAATTTAAATTTCCGAGGGTGTGATGAAACCCCCTGTTCTTCATGATAAAGCATGTCTAGTTAGGTTTGATTCCTCTATGTTATAATTTGAATGATTAGTAGTTGATTGATGACACTAACAAGACCGTGATGAGTCAGACCTTGTAAGAAGACAGCTCATACTAGGGATTGTTGGCAAAATCATTCAATAAACATCTCATTTTGAGCCTTCAAGGAAAGCTCAAGAATTAGGCTTACGATAGATTGCTTCACATGAGTTTAAGGGTGGATTGAGCACCACAGTGCTTCCCTATCTGTCACAATTTACTTCCTCTGCATTAGTTTAGTGTCTTCATTTCAAACTCAGCCTTTTGAAGACAAAACCCACTGTCATTTGTTTGTTACTTAGAAATTCGCTAGAACAAGCCAGAATCAACTAGAGCACACCCTAGTCCTTGTGGGATCGACCCGTACTTGCCGCGTCTCCAATAGACGCCGTGCACTTGCGGTTTTACACGTAGGTCATAAATCATACATCTTCCAGGCCTACCAAGTTTTTGGCGCCGCTGCCGGGGACTTGGCGTCTGCCCTGTTGTTCTTCTGCTTTTCTTTCTTGCTTCTCATCTTGTACATAATTCAATTTTTGTAACCCCGTTTTAGTATAACTTAGATGCTAGTGTAGTTTTCGACCGCCCGATAATATCACTTGCATAACCTCAATAATATCATTTGTATATACTCACCTTACATTTGCATAACTTGCACCTTCGGGAACGATATTTATTTGCGGAGTAAACAGTGCTAGCTGGCGTGCTCGTGAGCAATGACCAACCCAAGGCAACCAAAGAAAAACCCGAGAGCTTGCCGTACTGTTTGGCCGCTAAAACCGTTGTGCTTGCTTTGTGCGAGCCAACCCAAGAAGAGGTAAACCCCACGGTTTGAGGTAAGATGGAGTCTTGAATGCATGCTTGAACCCTTTGCGTTGTTTGACCTTTTTGTAAAAGCCAGACCACGCCCACTTGCTAGCCCCCGAAGTCCCAAGTCCGAGCTAGGTTGCAAACCCCGCTACCATCTCACTTGAGCAAGACCACCTGCCAACCTTCTTTTGCATCCGTAAATTGGCTTTTGCATGCGTATAATCACGTGCATGATCAAAGTTAGCTAAACCACATACCCTGCAAATCAGGTGAGTGACTCAGTGTTTTGTGAAATGGATACATGTTAGCTGATTGTGCTGTGTCTGTATGCTGAATGATATGAGTGTATGCATGAGTCTGCCATCACATTTTTAAGCCTGCATAACTCCGACTCTTGAGTGCCGCTCCTTGCAATCCCTCGTAGCTGCAAGTTTTGGGTTTAACTTGGAAACCCAAGTTAGCCGAGATACCCATGCCCGCTGTGTGTGAGATTTTGTGCTTGAATGAATGTGAAGTCACTCGGGCCACCTAGCATACTAGTGTCAAAGTGTTGAGACCAAGATATTACCTCGTCCCGTGTTTGTGCTATTCTTGAGTCTCAGGCACACAATCCTGTGCATAAATCGCTCTACAATCCCGGTGAGCATAATCAAACCTGTATAACCATTGAAGTTGATTCAATCTGTGTGAGTTGCGATTACCTGTGCTGTGCTGTTTGAAGTCTAAATTAATGACAGTCTTGCGACATTTGAATATACATTGACTACATATAGTATAACCTGTACTGTGTAGTTCCAGCAATAGGAGCACTTCTGTGTGCTTACCTCTTTGAGAAAGATTCATCGATCTTGTGAGTCACCTTGTGATAAGCTGCAAGTTTAGACTGTGCTAAGCTGCAAGCTGTGCATAGAAGCCGTGCATCTGTGCAAACCACTGAGTTTTGCATAGCTTGGGCATAGAAGCCGTGCATCTGTGCAAACCACGGAAGTTTTGCATAGCTTCATGGCGTACACCAAACCAGCCCAACTCAACCAAATGCTGGCCGCTCACAATCAAGCCACACCGCTGGGCTTAAGCAAACCTTTAACGACCAAGCCCATATTAGCTAAATTTGTTGGAATACCCGTGCACAACCGAGCCCACATCATTTGGGCTAGAACCCAATTTCACTAGGTTTACCACACCAATTAAGTTTTGCAAACATTTTGGGTACGCAACCACACATAATCCCAATAAACCAAATGAAGCCCAATCAACCAAAATCAAAACCCAACAAAACCAAATGAAACCCAATAAACCAAACCAATCCCACCAAAACCAAAATTAGATTGTGAGTTCAATTTGAGAGCTAGACCATGTCGGATTTTGTCCGCATCCGGGGATTCAAACAAATCCCTTAGAGAGCGTGTTTACGGGGCACGCTTCATGTGATGAACCCCACATACCATAGTGACTTTAGGGAATTTTATGGGCCTTCTCAAGGCCCCGATCTCACATACCCTAATCATTATGATCACATACATCATCCACCACAAAGTTGAAAATGAACAATTTTCTCATACCCATACCATCACTTTTAGATCATTATGAAATGCATGCTTGCACCTTATGTGGTGGCTTAGACCACCTGCCGAGTATCTTTGTGATATTTTGCATGCTTTTAGACAATCTAGGGAAAACCATGATAATCCAATGTACGAAGTATCTAAAGTGACTATTGGGACCATAATCAACCTACACACATGCAACATTCACCACAATGGGGAGATGAACAATTTTATACTCCCCAACTCCTAGTTTGCAATCAATAATGGATACACTCATGGAGCAAAATGCTAGGCTTGAAATGAATGCAATGCATGACCATCCATATAGCAACATGTCTGAATTTCCCTTCTCTAGTGAACCTCATGCACAACCATACAATGAATATCCATATGAGGAATGCATACCCACTAGTGAAAACTCTCCTTTCATTGAACAACATAATGAACTTCTTGAATTTAGTCAAAACCTTGAGCAAAACCTTGAGCAATATCAAAGTCAACCTACGACCAAAGGTTTGCGAGCTTAGAACTCAAATTGAGTCAAATCTGTGATGCACTAAATGAGGAAAGGGAAGAACTTCGAGATGAAATGAATGTTAGGGAAATGCATTTGTGCTATGATGATGATGATGATGAATATGAAGAGCATGTGTATTTTGAAAATGTAGTAGAATCTTTAGGTTCGAGACATTAATTGTCTCTTTCCGTGAACCCTATGAATGATGCTTCTTAAAATATTCATGCATGTGATGTTGATATGGATCCTGTGGAATTGTCACGTGAAAGTGAACATGATTTACCCTCTTGACTTTAGGAAAGTGTGTGATGGTACAAATGATTTTAAAATGAAAACAACTTAGATGTACCTAACCTCTCTCCCGAGTCCAGATTGATACTCCTCCACCAAACCTAGGTGTAGTTTGTCACAAAATTGCAAAACCAACTTTTAAAAATGCCTAACTTAGGCCTAGAACTTTGTGCTTCCCAAGTCCTCTTGGACTATTTTGCATCAAAGTATAACACTCTTAAGGAGCCACAGGTTGGAATATGTATGTCTGCTGTAATTAGCAAAACTCATTTTGAGTTAGACCTTTTGCATGATGTACCTTTAAAATTGCAAGATTTTGTTCTCACAAACACACCCGTTCACAAGTTTAGGTTTGGGGAAACTCATTCCCATTTGCAGTCTTACTTGCACTCTCATTTTATATTTGTGTAAGACTGTTGATGTTTGTATATATTTTCTATTGGGTTGATCCTCAACTCTTTAGATTGTTAGTTTATGGTGAATTTTTGTATATAATCCAGTAGGACTTGTTAAATTTTCTTTTCTTGATTCGGTTGAGTCTTCTTGCACATATATTATGCTAATCCGATATGATCTCCGTTGAGAATATCGGATTCTAGCCTTGACGAATGAAGCTCAACCTTGCTTCCAGACATTTTAGGTAATCTCTTCCCTTTTCTCTTTTTTTTAAAGATAGTTCTCATGGTATGTGACTGTTTAATTTTTTTCCTATCTGTTGACACATTGAGGACAATGTTTGATTTAGGTTTGGGGGTGCATTTGCATTTAGAGTTTTTAGTCTTTTTAATCTTTTATTTTCACTTAAAAAAAAAAAAAAAAAAAAAAAAAAAAAATTTCAAAAATTCAAAAACTTTTTGCAAATAAAAACCTCCAACTTTTAGAGATTTTAGAGTCACTAGCATGCTTCTAGCTATGTTTACATAGAGAATCGAGAAATAACGGGGTGGAAGTACTTAGGAGAACACAATCGGGTTTCTTAGTTGATTAGAGCGTTAAAGTTGGATTTAACCATCCTGAGGGCGAATTAGGATGTCTTTTTAGATATTCGGTAGTAGAATTGTGATCAACCATAGTGGAGACTACCCATTTTACATCAAGCGAGTCTTAGACCTTCACTCTTTGTGACTTTCTAGAAAAGCTTTTAGAGTGTGTGTCACCGTACGTCAATTCGGGTAGGAATGGTGAGCTACCCAACTTCGCACCACTTTCAAAGACTACTTTTGATCTCTTGAGTGCTAATTCCGTCAATCATGAGGGTGACGTCTAAAGATGAAAACTCCTTCTAAATATCGATTTGCGGTTAGCATCTCTCTCTCTCTCTCAATCAGCAAGACTCATAGAAACACATCATCATCGACAACAGAGGCAGAATCGAATATTGAAAGAAAAAATCGATATAGTCCAAGGTTTACGTGCAACAAAGAAAAGAAAATAAGATGAGAATTAATGAAGTTTGTGAAAAATTTAGTTTATCGTTTTAGTGTTGTTAAAAAAAAAAAAAATAAAAAAATTAAATTATTATTAAGTTTTTGTGAAGTTCAGAAGTTCATCATCAATAGTTGAAGACCGAAGACCGAAGATTGAAGACGTTTCTATGGTTTTTTTATGAGAGAGTGATATTAATTGCCGATCGGGTGAGAAGTGAGTGAGTACTCCCACCCCTACTAATGGTTGATTTCCTTCCTTAGAGATCATCGAGAAAAAGATTCTTTTGTCCACACTTTTGTGGAGTCTCCGAGTTTTATTTCGAAGGTTAGCCTTCTTACCTACAACGTGTGCGGGATTTCTCTCTTTACTCCTGCTGCACACATGAGAGACTAAAAAAGCGATCTTTTGAGTGCAATTATCATAAAACCCTAATGGTGAGGCGAAGTTGAGACTTATGATCACAATCGAATCCGAATTCTTTCATATGGTATGGTTACTTCTCGCTCAAAGACTAAGGATGAGAATGCGTTCTTCGATAGTTCTAACTTCATTACTAGCATGCGAGAAACTCTATGTCCTCATAGCTTCTTGGAGGCTTGAGACTCTTTACACTCGAAGTTGGAGAAGGTTTTGTGGGTACACCTCTTGTAAACCCTCACGAGACTACAACTCGTCCACTAGGGACACCTAGGGTTTAAAGGCTTAGTGCATACGCTAAATGCATTCGAGAGACTGCGACGGGGGTATAGTTAGGATTTCTTATTTACGTTTCACTTGAGGACAAGTAAAATTCAGGTTTGGGGGTATTTGATGAGTGCCAAATAGTGCATATTTATACATCTTTTTATTGGCATTTTACTCATCTTTTGCGCTATAAATCGAGATATTATCCCATATTACGTATTTTCCTTGTTTTCAAGAATAAATATTTGTATTAATTAATTTTGTGTTTTTAGGTAATAAATAAAGCTCGGAGAAACTAAGGAGCGAGAAGAGCGAAGAATTGGAGTCAAGCATCTATGGAGCGGATAGCCAAAGCCGCGCGCGTCGGTTGCAACCTCAACAAGGGAGACTTGGGCTAGCTACCCGCGACCCGGATCCGAGCCCGTCCACTCCAAACCGTTGAGATCTCTCTCATCCACATCCTACGGTCGCCCCACTGACCTCCTCATCAACCCTCGATGTACTCGCAACACCAGATCGCTCCAAAACCGGCAACCTCTCTCGGCGGGTTAAGATCTTCTCCAACCAATCCGACGCTCGCTCCATCAGTCTCATCAAAGCTTGATATCTCCGCCCCACAATGAGAATCACCCCTACACCCTATACCCCATCGAACCAACTCATTTCTCCTCTTCTTCTTCTCTTTCTTCTCTTCTTTCTTCTCTGCGTTGCGAGCTCGCAAAACCCATCCCCCCACCAAACTCTCTGCAACATCACTTCCGCCACCATCTCTCCTTCCACGACACCAACCGAACCACCTTCTCTCCCTAGCTTCTCTATTTCTTCCCTAGCTTCTTTCCTAGAGGTGAGTGAGAAATAGGAAGAACTAGGTTAGGTTTCCACAACAATCGAGCATGGCGTCTCTGAGTCGATTGACGAAGAGGAGAAGCAATCAGTATGGGTGCGATTACTTTTGATTTATTTATCATTAATTCTTTGTTTTTGAGAATTAGGGTTTGAGATGTTTTGGGGATGAACTGCATGTATAAATAGGAGTGATGGGTGTTGATAGAAACTACGCCTGGATTAGCCAGAGCAGTCATTAGGTTTTAATTTGTGTTTCATTTATTTGTAATGTGTTAATTTAAATTTCCAGGGTGTGATGAAACCCCTGTTCTTCATGATAAAGCATGTCTAGTTAGGTTTGATTCCTCTATGTTATAATTTGAATGATTAGTAGTTGATTGATGACACTAACAAGAGCTGTGATGAGTCACATCTTGTAAGAAGACGGCTCATACTAGGGATTGTTAGCCAAAATCATTCAATAAACATCTCATTTTGAGCCTTCAAGGAAAGCTCAAGAATTAGGCTTACGATAGATTGCTTCACATGAGATTAAGGGTGGATTGAGCACCCTGGTGCTTTCTATCTGTCACAATTTACTTCTCTGCATTAGTTTAGTGTCTTCATTTCAAACTCAAATTTTTTTCTAAGCTACAAAACCCACTTTGTCACTCTTTTTTAGAATTCAGCTAGAACAAGCGGTAGAATCAACTAGAGCACACCCTAGTCCTTGTGGGATCGACCCGTACTTGCGTCTCCAATAGACGCCGTGCACTTGCGGTTTTACACGTAGGTCATAAATCATACATCTTCCAGGCCTACCACTAGTCTTGAAGTATGTGTACTCATCAGAATGTTGAACAAATCAGCTCGGGGACTTAGGTAAATCGTTCTCTTCTTGGTAAATTTTCATTTTTTATGTTTGATTCCAGGTTGTGAAGAAGATAGTTTTTTGGGTTGTTTGTTGATTGACATGTTTGGTTTGTATTACTATTTATCTCATCTATTGATGTGATTTTGATATGTTGTTTTGTATTGGCCAATTTGTGGTGAAATGGTAGCACAACTAACTATATGTCAGAAGATGTGTGTTCGACTCATGCCATGTTCATTTAATTGTGTATATGTTTTCTTTTTGGAGACAACTTGTGCTAGTTGCCTCCATATCCGAAGACAACTTGTGCTAGTTGCCTCCATATTTGGATACAACTTGAACAAGTTGCTTCTAGATTTGGAGACAACTTGGGCCAGTTGCTTTCACTTTTGAAGACAACTTTGGACAAGTTTCCTCCACATTTGAAGACAAATTAAGCTAGTTGCCTTAGATTCGGAGACAACTTGAGTTAGTTATCTCCATTTCTATTGAAGACAACTTGACCTAGTTTCCTCCACTTTAGAAACAACTGAGCTAGTTGCCTCGAATCCGAGACAACTTCAACAAGTTGACTCCACATTGTGGTGGCGGTGGTGGTGGCGATGACGGCGGCGGCGGTTACTAGTGGTGGTGGAGGAAAGTGGTGGTGGTTGGTGTTGGCGGCGGTTGGTGGTTGTCGGCAGTGGTGGTGATTGTCGGTGGTGGTGGTGGTTGGCGGTGGTGGCTGTTGGAAGTGGTGGTTGCGCGATGGTGGTGGTGATGGTGGATGGAGGCTGGTGGACAGTGGTGGTGAGTGGGCAAAAGAGGGTAGACTTTTTTAATAGTGCTGTGTAGTGGTTTGTATATATATACACTAAACAAAAGAGGGTATTTTAGTAATGTATTAAACTTAAGGGTATAATTTAAGTTGGAAAGGGTATATTTCAATGGGCCTCATAAGTAGGGGTATATAGAATAATGTTCCCAAGGGATTAAGTTACAATTTTTTGGATATGTGGTACCTGTAACCACGGAATCGTAAAAGAATTATACTAGTTTAAGCCGATTGTCCGGTCCCAAATTTTGGTTGAGATTCCCCTTTGACTTCCATCACTGCGTGATTGGCCATGCCATCCGTTTGCATGGTTTCATTCTCTATAGTTGTGTTGGATAAAGTACTTGTGGGATCCTCGCGATTATATTCTTTTATTTCTTCAATCATCTCAGAGCGTACCAAGGTGGGAGTTGTTGCCGAGGACATGAATCGGAGGGAGTTTTTCAAGATTCTGTCTCAAAAGAACTTTTGGCCATTGCCTTTCCGTGGCGGCTCTGATGCCAAAAGTAGTGCCCATGTTTCGGCTGTTAAGGCAGTCGTAATTCCTAGTGGTTGCGTCAAAGCCATATCAGTTCGATCCTCTAAGTCTCTACATATAAATCCAGCACCTACGAAACCTGGGTGGCCTCTAGCAGCTTCATCAGTGTTGATTTTTATCCAGTTTTAGGTTTGTGGTGGACCATCCCACCAAGATTGTCTATATTCTTCTCGTGGTTTTAAAGTGGTTAGATACCGGGAGCATCCCCGTAGCACATGAGGTATCGCTAGAGCTTCAAGATGACTCTTGTTGTTGTTTTTGAGCCCATGCTACGCTTTTCGCTGATGTTGTTTGTTTTTGACTGATACTAGCTCATTTCTAGATAACCATAAGGTCCAGAGTAGAAAGCAACATGATGAGAAGAGTGAAATTGGTGCTGATTGTCGCAAGAGTTGGAAAATGGTTTTCTCTCGAGGAGTTCACAAAGTAAGTGTGGATGTATAGTTAAATTTTGTGTGTTGAGAGTGAGTAACTAATGTGTTACAAGATGAAAACCGTTGTTGGGCGGTGAAGCAAAGAGGTGATTCGCGTATTCGGATCAGTTTTCATTTGGGGGCGATGTTGGGTTGGTTAGATGGATGCGATTGGAGGATAACGGAGGTCTATAATCCTTCGTTGATTACTTTCCACAAGAAACGCTAAATTGGTGGACATGGTAATGTCTACAAGAATTTAGTAAATGGTAAGGGGTTGGAGCAAAAGTTTGTTGTACTTGTTGGGTTAGCATTTGTATCCCTAAACAAGAGTGTGCTTCGGATTGTGAATGTGGCCGATGATTCTATCCTGGTGCTATCTTGGGATAGTTGGATGTTTATGCGTTTTTGGGCTGCCAGTTTGTGGGAGAGAGTTTAATTTTTCTTGTATCCTTAGTTTAGAGAGATCGATCGATAATATCGCTACCATATGGATGGGGCAACATTATACAGTCAAAGTTTGGGAAGTGTGGAATCCACCGCTTCGACGGGTGTTGTTTGACCATTTCTAATACATTGGAAGATCAATTGTTGCATGGAAGGGACAGGGATGCTAATTGCCTCCGTTGGGCACCGGAGGAATATGGTATGCCTCCTCAATGCCTCAAGAATTCCTGGATGTTTGAGATATTTCTCATTGCAGGATATCCATATATGAAGTCGGGGATCATGCAAACTCGATATTCTTTCATCATAAGAGCCTTGTTATGTTCATTGCTTTTTCCTCGATGCCTAGTCCTCCTTCGTAGTCCTTCAAGATTGGTTTTGTTACTTTATCCTAGCCAATAGGGTGGAACTTTTTAACTAACGATCCATGTCCCTTAAAAATTCCCTAGTAATACTGGTTTATTTGTTTGTGAACATTGGTGGGTAGTGTTTCAGTTTGCATAAGATGGTTTTAGGTGTGTGTTATGAGGTTTTAATGAGAACCATTCTTCCCGCTTTGAGTTAGGAATTTTGACATCCATCTTATTGCTTTTCACGCTACCTTTAGGAGTTGGTGCAAAGGTGTGATTAGATGTTCTTCCTTGTTTGAATTGGACCCCAAATAGATAGGAGGATTTGATACCACATGTCGAAGAATTGTTGGCACTAGACGGAGTCCAATCTTGATGATGAATAATTACAGATTCTGGTTTATGAAAGACATCTGTCATCCAGAAAGTACATAAGAATGAAGAAGGTTCTTGAGATGAATGTTACTTTGGGCGAGACTTTATAGGTGATATTACTAATTCCGCAATACAAGATGTGCACCATTACATGCTAGAACCCTTGTAGCTCATTCACAACATTGGATTCCACCACCACTCGACAAACTCAAAATAAATGTTGATGCTTCTTATCTTAAATCATATTATCTTCTTTGGCATATCTATGATAACAAGAAACTCTACAGGAACTTTGTGGCAGAAAGGAGTTCTTAAAAGGGCAGCTCCATACTCATCAAGTCAAAACTTGGGCTTTCTGGGAGGCAATGCAATGGGCTAAAGCATATCGGAATGATGCAACATACACAAGTTCCAGAGTTAATCGGGGAACTATGGGCTCACAACCCCAGATCAACTCACTTGTAACTGCTAAAGATATTTCCTCCCTTCATGTTTAATATAAGTTGTTTTTGATAAAACAGTGGCTCCACACGTACACTGTAAATGAACGAGATTAAAAACCACCCCCTCACACGGGGCTGGTCCGCGTGGGTGGAAGTAGTAGGGGTGGGGTCATTGAAAGTTTGTGGCTTGCCTTGCTTTGGCTTAGTTTTTTGCTCGGTACGTTAGGAATTTTTGTTGATAAAAATAAAAATAAAAATGTATTCATGCCATACAAGCCGATCAAAAAAAAAAAAAAAAAAAAAAACCATACATTTGTTTCAATTCTATTTACAGGTTTAACAATACACCTAAATCATTCCACTATCCACGTACAGACTTATAATTAAAAGCTCTCAAACCAAATATTATAATTTAGCAACCAAATATTACTACCAATAGTTCAAACAAGTTTAAACCACTATCACCATTAATCGTGCATTCCACTATCCACAGAGTATAATTTAGCGCTTAAGAAGATTCAAACAAGTTTAAACCCAATAGTTCCATCCAAGTCCTCGACGTTTTGCACTAATACTACTACCCATTGAACAACACCATATATTAAAATAACTAGAAACTTCACAGACTCATATACAAATTTAACCTTAACTTTCTTTAATTATCTAGATAATGAGCTATACCATTTCTAACCCGGTTAGCTTTCTTCGATAGGTCTTCTCCACGACATTTCCATACTCTCGTGGTCAAATCAAACCTGTTCAATGCGTAAGTGGATAAATGGCCGCCTTTGTTCCACAAGTTAATGCGCCTCGAGCTTTCTTAAAATTTCAAACCTCTCATGAAGGCTTTTTCATCTTCCACATCAAAATGGTGCTCTCAAACACAGAGCCATTTACAAATACAGGGCATGGAGCTTAGACTCGGAACTGACAATATCATCAGTTACCTTAGGATCTGTTTAATGATCATCACTAAAGATTATCGTAGGAGTCAGACGAGGAAAAGGAGAAAACAAAGCTTAACGCAAATTCATATGCAAATTTTTACCTTCACGTAGCTTTTACCATTTCTAGTTTACTAAAAGTAGCCTTTTAAATTTCGGTTTGGCAACACCTTTACATTCCCAGCCATTGTTTAATGATCAGAGAGATTATTATAAGAGTACAACATGAGAAAAAAGTAGCAAAGGAGAAAACAAAGCTTAACGGATCTTCATACTGCAGCCTTTAGTTACCTGGACGAAGTTCCTCTGCTAGTTTAGGTTTTTCGCTGCACAGAAACATAACATTTAGTAATCAGCAGGAGTAGCTGACAACAAGAAACCAATTCATCAAAAAAAAGAAACCAAAGGAACTATGACAAACCGGATTAGTTTTAAGACACTCCCTATGGCTCATCGTCATCATAGCAGCCACGATGGCATATCTCGCCGTTTTCTTCTTCATTCACATAAACAAAACAAAAAATAATTAATGAATCTAAAAGCAAAAAAACTTTGGTGCTTTCACTACAATTGCAACAAGTACCATCTCCATTTTAATTTGTTTTAGTATAACCACAACATCACTCAAATTTGTCACATATTTATGACTCTAGAAATAAAAATCGATGATTATGTAAAATCTCCTTCATGCCATATGCCTTGACTTGTATGAGATAGGCAAAATCTATTCCACAATTTCACTAACCAAAATCATATAACAAGACCCTAAAGGCCTAAATCAAAACCAAAGAAACCCAACAAAAAATAAAAAACCGCACTTTACTTCGCCGAAACTTAGCGGATCTAAACAAAGATTATACAATTGCCAAATCATCGATCTAGAAATCAGAATCAAATAATCTCATGATTTTTTCTACATCTAAAAAATCCAAACGTAAATACCTAAACATACATCGCCAAAAGAGTTAATAAATCCCAGAATCAAAATCATGCTAAAACCAATTAATCAAAAATTAGTTTGAGCAAAACACAAAAATGATAAAGACAAGTCGTAGACAAAAGAACTTACAGACCGGGTAGATATTATGATCCCAGATAATATGAATCATGAGGATATAAGAGGAAACGAAGTGGCATTAAGAAATGTAAGAAGATTTCACAGAATCACTAAAAGGTTTTGTGAACTTGTTGGGTTTTGCTTTGACTCTCTATCTCAAGAAAAATTAAATTTAAGTGCCAATGGCCTATATGGGTGGGTCCGCTCGAATCTTCCACTAAGTGATCGATAAATCTAAGGTGTTTGAGCTATGGCACCTAAGTTTTGGAGATTTATAAATTTTTTACCTATATATCGCTTACTTTAAGTTAGGAAAATCAACTAACTTACCTTTTTAACAACTGAATAAGTGATTGTCATCTCAGAAAAAAAGACATAACTTGAACAAGGCAAACATACGAATAACAAAAATTTTGATCAAGAAATTCTAAAAAATAAAGTACCAAACTCTATACACCACCGCCAACTTGCCAAGACCTTCCGCAAGCCCCCGAGAGAAGGTCCAAGGAGCAGACAACAAATTCCCTTCTCATACGTAACTCCAATGAGGCAGGATCAACCTGCAAGAAAAAACAGAAGTCTAACTAAAAAACTTCTTTTGATCTGGCTAAATATGATAATGAAGACAAACTTTCCAACAAAGCATTACAAATGCAGCGGTTAGCAAGACATCATCATCGCAACATGTGCCAAGTTAACCTAAAGACGCTGCTAGAATCATTTCTCCCGTTATGCCTTTTCCACCAAAAAACTTATGGAATGATGCAACTCTGAGCAGAAGCTACCACAGACAGGGAATTAGGCAAGGGAAAAATTTTCAAAAAGTAAATCTCAGTCGGGTTAAGGAACATAGATGGTTAAACTACCGTTTCCAGTCAACTAAGGTGGCTTTAAGAAAGTCCAAATTACGCATTTGTTTTACCCTATCTAATAACTAAGCTCATTCTACACCCAACTGATACTTTAGATAGATCCCACTTACATAACACAATTAAGTATTTTAACAAAAAAGAGTAAAAAACAGAACAAACTTTCAAGATCAGTAAAGGTGATACAACTTGTAAAACCCACTAATAACAAGGGACAGTCAAAAAAGAATTGGTACTTTATGTCATTTCTCAAAATATACCAATGTCAGCATCTTGGAAATAAGTATATAAAACAATACAGTTGTTACCCAATGGAAATTTCTGAATAACATGCTGACATGCGTGTCAAACAAAGTGGTCCATGCCTATCCATCCATCCATCCATCCAACAACATGATAATTG
>JAJJWW010018448.1:0-47296 GCA_023531295.1 Papaver armeniacum | reverse complement strand
TTTTTGCAAGTTTTATTTAAGAGTTTTATTTATGGGAGGATTCCTTTACGCGTTTAATTGTTTTACAAGAAACAAAAACTTGGTTTACAAATCCGAAACCTAGAGGTTGAGAGTTCGATTCACAAGAAATCCGAAAATACATATTTCTACCCATGCGATATGCGCATGAATCACGCACCAAGCCTTGTGTCTACACAAATTTGTTTTTGCAAGTTTTTATTTAAGAGTTTTATTTATGGGAGGATTCCTTTTACGCGTTTAATTGTTTCTGAGAAACAAAAAACTTGGTTTACAAGAAATCCAGAAACCCTAGAGTTCGGTTCGTTCGGGGTTCTAAGAAATCCGAAAATACATATTTTTACCCATGCGATATGCGCATGAATCACGCACAAACCTTGTGTCTACACAAATTTGTTTTTTGCAAATTTTTATTTAAGAGTTTTATTTATGGGAGGATTCCTTTTACGCGTTTAATTGTTTTACAAGAAACAAAAAACTTGGTTTACAAGAAATCCGAAACCCTAGAGGTTCAGGGTTCAGGGTTCACAAGAAATCCGAAAATACATATTTTTACCCATGCGATATGCGCATGAATCACGCACCAAACCTTGTGTCTACACAAATTTGTTTTTGCAAGTTTTTATTTAAGAGTTTTATTTATGGGAGGATTCCTTTTACGCGTTTAATTGTTTTACAAGAAACAAAAAACTTGGTTTTCTGAAATCCAGAAACCCTAGGGGTTCAAGGTTCGGGTTCACAAAGAAATCCGAAAATACATATTTCTACCCATGCGATATGCGCATGAATCACGCACAAGCCTTGTGTCTACACAAATTTGTTTTTTGCAAGTTTTTATTTAAGAGTTTTATTTATGGGAGGATTCCTTTTACGCGTTTAATTGTTTTACAAGAAACAAAAAACTTGGTTTACAAAGAAATCCGAAACCCTAGAGGTTCAGGGTTCAGGGTTCACAAGAAATCCGAAAATACATATTTTTACCCATGCGCATATCGCATGAATCACGCACCAAACCTTGTGTCTACACAAATTTGTTTTTGCAAGTTTTTATTTAAGAGTTTTATTTATGGGAGGATTCCTTTTACGCGTTTAATTGTTTTACAAGAAACAAAAAACTTGGTTTACAAGAAATCTGAAACCCTAGAGGTTCGGGGTTCGGGTTCGTTCAAAAAATCCGAAAATACATATTTTTACCCATGCGATATGCGCATGAATCACGCACCAAGCCTTGTGTCTACACAAATTTGTTTTTTGCAAGTTTTTATTTAAGAGTTTTATTTATGGGAGGATTCCTTTTACGCGTTTAATTGTTTTACAAGAAACAAAAAACTTGGTTTACAAGAAATCCGAAACCCTAGAGGTTCAGGGTTCACAAGAAATCCGAAAATACATATTTTTACCCATGCGATATGCGCATGAATCACGCACCAAGCCTTGTGTCTACACAAATTTGTTTTTGCAAATTTTTTATTTAAGAGTTTTATTTATGGGAGGATTCCTTTTACGCGTTTAATTGTTTTACAAGAAACAAAAAACTTGGTTTACAAGAAATCCGAAACCCTAGAGGTTCTGGGTTCACAAGAAATCCGAAAATACATATTTTTACCCATGCGATATGCTCATGAATCACGCACCAAGCCTTGTGTCTACACAAATTTGTTTTTTGCAAGTTTTTATTTAAGAGTTTTATTTATGGGAGGATTCCTTTTACGCGTTTAATTGTTTTACAAGAAACAAAAACTTGGTTTACAAAGAAATCCGAAACCCTAGAGGTTCGGGGTTCACAAGAAATCCGAAAATACATATTTTTACCCATGCGATATGCGCATGAATCACGCACCAAGCCTTGTGTCTACACAAATTTGTTTTTGCAAGTTTTTATTTAAGAGTTTTATTTATGGGAGGATTCCTTTTACGCGTTTAATTGTTTTACAAGAAACAAAAAACTTGGTTTACAAGAAATCCGAAACCCTAGAGGTTCAGGGTTCAGGGTTCACAAGAAATCCGAAAATACATATTTTTACCCATGCGATATGCGCATGAATCACGCACCAAGCCTTGTGTCTACACAAAATTGTTTTTTGCAAGTTTTTATTTAAGAGTTTTATTTATGGGAGGATTCCTTTTACGCGTTTAATTGTTTTACAAAAAACAAAAAACTTTGTTTACAAGAAATCCGAAACCCTAGAGGTTCAGGGTTCACAAGAAATCCGAAAATACATATTTTTACCCATGCGATATGCGCATGAATCACGCACCAAGCCTTGTGTCTACACAAATTTGTTTTTTTCAAGTTTTTATTTAAGAGTTTTATTTATGGGAGGATTCCTTTTACGCGTTTAATTGTTTTACAAGAAACAAAAAACTTGGTTTACAAGAAATCCGAAACCCTAGAGGTTCAGGGTTCACAAGAAATCCGAAAATACATATTTTTACCCATACGATATGCGCATGAATCACGCACCAAGCCTTGTGTCTACACAAATTTGTTTTTTGCAAGTTTTTATTTAAGAGTTTTATTTATGGGAGGATTCCTTTTACGCGTTTAATTGTTTTACAAGAAACAAAAAACTTGGTTTACAAGAAATCCGAAACCCTAGAGGTTCAGGGTTCACAAGAAATCCGAAAATACATATTTCTACCCATGCGATATGCTCATGAATCACGCACCAAGCCTTGTGTCTACACAAATTTGTTTTTTGCAAGTTTTTATTTAAGAGTTTTATTTATGGGAGGATTCCTTTTACGCGTTTAATTGTTTTACAAGAAACAAAAAACTTGGTTTACAAGAAATCCGAAACCCTAGAGGTTCAGGGTTCAGGGTTCACAAGAAATCCGAAAATACATATTTTTACCCATGCGATATGCGCATGAATCACGCACCAAGCCTTGTGTCTACACAAATTTGTTTTTTGCAAATTTTTATTTAAGAGTTTTATTTATGGGAGGATTCCTTTTACGCGTTTAATTGTTTTACAAGAAACAAAAAACTTGGTTTACAAGAAATCCGAAACCCTAGAGGTTCAGGGTTCAGGGTTCACAAGAAATCCGAAAATACATATTTTTACCCATGCGATATGCGCATGAATCACGCACCAAGCCTTGTGTCTACACAAATTTGTTTTTTGCAAGTTTTTATTTAAGAGTTTTATTTATGGGAGGATTCCTTTTACGCGTTTAATTGTTTTACAAGAAACAAAAATCTTGGTTTACAAGAAATCCGAAACCCTAGAGGTTCAGGGTTCAGGGTTCACAAGAAATCCGAAAATACATATTTTTACCCATGCGATATGCGCATGAATCACGCACCAAGCCTTGTGTCTACACAAATTTGTTTTTTGCAAGTTTTTATTTAAGAGTTTTATTTATGGGAGGATTCCTTTTACGCGTTTAATTGTTTTACAAGAAACAAAAAACTTGGTTTACAAGAAATCCGAAACCCTAGAGGTTCAGGGTTCACAAGAAATCCGAAAATACATATTTTTACCCATACGATATGCTCATGAATCACGCACCAAGCCTTGTGTCTACACAAATTTGTTTTTGCAAGTTTTTATTTAAGAGTTTTATTTATGGGAGGATTCCTTTTTACGCGTTTAATTGTTTTACAAGAAACAAAAAACTTGGTTTACAAGAAATCCGAAACCCTAGAGGTTCAGGGTTCAGGGTTCACAAGAAATCCGAAAATACATATTTTTACCCATGCGATATGCGCATGAATCACGCACCAAGCCTTGTGTCTACACAAATTTGTTTTTTGCAAGTTTTTATTTAAGAGTTTTATTTATGGGAGGATTCCTTTTACGCGTTTAATTGTTTTACAAGAAACAAAAAACTTGGTTTACAAGAAATCCGAAACCCTAGAGGTTCGGGGTTCACGAAATCCGTTCGGTTCACAAGAAATCCCGAAAATACATATTTTTACCCATGCGATATGCGCATGAATCACGCACCAAGCCTTGTGTCTACACAAATTTGTTTTTTTGCAAGTTTTTATTTAAGAGTTTTATTTATGGGAGGATTCCTTTTACGCGTTTAATTGTTTTACAAGAAACAAAAAACTTGGTTTACAAGAAATCCGAAACCCTAGAGGTTCAGGGTTCGGGGTTCACAAGAAATCCGAAAATACATATTTTTACCCATGCGATATGCGCATGAATCACGCACCAAGCCTTGTGTCTACACAAATTTGTTTTTGCAAGTTTTTATTTAAGAGTTTTATTTATGGGAGGATTCCTTTTACGCGTTTAATTGTTTTACAAGAAACAAAAAACTTGGTTTACAAGAAATCCGAAACCCTAGAGGTTCAGGGTTCGGGGTTCACAAGAAATCCGAAAATACATATTTTTACCCATGCGATATGCGCATGAATCACGCACCAAGCCTTGTGTCTACACAAATTTGTTTTTTGCAAGTTTTTATTTAAGAGTTTTATTTATGGGAGGATTCCTTTTACGCGTTTAATTGTTTTACATGAAACAAAAAACTTGGTTTACAAGAAATCCGAAACCCTAGAGGTTCAGGGTTCGGGGTTCAAAGAAATCCGAAAAATACATATTTTTACCCATGCGATATGCGCATGAATCACGCACCAAGCCTTGTGTCTACACAAATTTGTTTTTTGCAAGTTTTTATTTAAGAGTTTTATTTATGGGAGGATTCCTTTTACGCGTTTAATTGTTTTACAAGAAACAAAAAACTTGGTTTACAAGAAATCCGAAACCCTAGAGGTTCAGGGTTCACAAGAAATCCGAAAATACATATTTTTACCCATGCGATATGCGCATGAATCACGCACCAAGCCTTGTGTCTACACAAATTTGTTTTTTTGCAAGTTTTTATTTAAGAGTTTTATTTATGGGAGGATTCCTTTTACGCGTTTAATTGTTTTACAAGAAACAAAAACTTGGTTTACAAGAAATCCGAAACCCTAGAGGTTCGAGGTTCGGGGTTCACAAGAAATCCGAAAATACATATTTTTACCCATGCGATATGCGCATGAATCACGCACCAAGCCTTGTGTCTACACAAATTTGTTTTTGCAAGTTTTTATTTAAGAGTTTTATTTATGGGAGGATTCCTTTTACGCGTTTAATTGTTTTACAAGAAACAAAAAACTTGGTTTACAAGAAATCCGAAACCCTAGAGGTTCGGGTTTCGGGGTTCACAAGAAATCCGAAAATACATATTTTTACCCATGCGATATGCGCATGAATCACGCACCAAGCCTTGTGTCTACACAAATTTGTTTTTAGCAAGTTTTTATTTAAGAGTTTTATTTATGGGAGGATTCCTTTTACGCGTTTAATTGTTTTACAAGAAACAAAAACTTGGTTTACAAGAAATCCGAAACCCTAGAGGTTCAGGGTTCAGGGTTCACAAGAAATCCGAAAATACATATTTTTACCCATGCGATATGCGCATGAATCACGCACTAAGCCTTGTGTCTACACAAATTTGTTTTTTGCAAGTTTTTATTTAAGAGTTTTATTTATGGGAGGATTCCTTTTACGCGTTTAATTGTTTTACAAGAAACAAAAAACTTGGTTTACAAGAAATCCGAAACCCTAGAGGTTCAGGGTTCAGGGTTCACAAGAAATCCGAAAATACATATTTTTACCCATGCGATATGCGCATGAATCACGCACCAAGCCTTGTGTCTACACAAATTTGTTTTTTGCAAGTTTTTATTTAAGAGTTTTATTTATGGGAGGATTCCTTTTACGCGTTTAATTGTTTTACAAGAAACAAAAACTTGGTTTACAAGAAATCCGAAACCCTAGAGGTTCGGGGTTCGGGGTTCACAAGAAATCCGAAAAATACATATTTTTACCCATGCGATATGCGCATGAATCACGCACCAAGCCTTGTGTCTACACAAATTTGTTTTTTTCAAGTTTTTATTTAAGAGTTTTATTTATGGGAGGATTCCTTTTACGCGTTTAATTGTTTTACAAGAAACAAAAAACTTGGTTTACAAGAAATCCGAAACCCTAGAGGTTCAGGGTTCAGGGTTCACAAGAAATCCGAAAATACATATTTTTACCCATGCGATATGCGCATGAATCACGCACCAAGCCTTGTGTCTACACAAATTTGTTTTTTGCAAGTTTTTATTTAAGAGTTTTATTTATGGGAGGATTCCTTTTACGCGTTTAATTGTTTTACAAGAAACAAAAAACTTGGTTTACAAGAAATCCGAAACCCTAGAGGTTCAGGGTTCGGGGTTCGCAAGAAATCCGAAAATACATATTTTTACCCATGCGATATGCGCATGAATCACGCACCAAGCCTTGTGTCTACACAAATTTGTTTTTGCAAGTTTTTATTTAAGAGTTTTATTTATGGGAGGATTCCTTTTACGCGTTTAATTGTTTTACAAGAAACAAAAACTTGGTTTACAAGAAATCCGAAACCCTAGAGGTTCGGGGTTCGTTCACAAGAAATCCGAAAATACATATTTTTACCCATGCGATATGCGCATGAATCACGCACCAAGCCTTGTGTCTACACAAATTTGTTTTTTGCAAGTTTTTATTTAAGAGTTTTATTTATGGGAGGATTCCTTTTACGCGTTTAATTGTTTTACAAGAAACAAAAAACTTGGTTTACAAGAAATCCGAAACCCTCACAAGAAATCCGAAAATACATATTTTTACCCATGCGATATGCGCATGAATCACGCACCAAGCCTTGTGTCTACACAAATTTGTTTTTTGCAAGTTTTTATTTAAGAGTTTTATTTATGGGAGGATTCCTTTTTACGCGTTTAATTGTTTTACAAGAAACAAAAAACTTGGTTTACAAGAAATCCGAAACCCTAGAGGTTCAAGGTTCAGGGTTCACAAGAAATCCGAAAATACATATTTTTACCCATGCGATATGCGCATGAATCACGCACCAAGCCTTGTGTCTACACAAATTTGTTTTTTTGCAAGTTTTTATTTAAGAGTTTTATTTATGGGAGGATTCCTTTTACGCGTTTAATTGTTTTACAAGAAACAAAAAACTTGGTTTACAAGAAATCCGAAACCCTAGAGGTTCAGGGTTCAGGGTTCACAAGAAATCCGAAAATACATATTTTTACCCATGCGATATGCGCATGAATCACGCACCAAGCCTTGTGTCTACACAAATTTGTTTTTGCAAGTTTTTATTTAAGAGTTTTATTTATGGGAGGATTCCTTTTACGCGTTTAATTGTTTTACAAGAAACAAAAAACTTGGTTTACAAGAAATCCGAAACCCTAGAGGTTCGGGGTTCAGGGTTCACAAGAAATCCGAAAATACATATTTTTACCCATGCGATATGCGCATGAATCACGCACCAAGCCTTGTGTCTACACAAATTTGTTTTTTGCAAGTTTTTATTTAAGAGTTTTATTTATGGGAGGATTCCTTTTACGCGTTTAATTGTTTTACAAGAAACAAAAAACTTGGTTTACAAGAAATCCAAACCCTAGAGGTTCGGGGTTCGGGGTTCACAAGAAATCCGAAAATACATATTTTTACCCATGCGATATGCGCATGAATCACGCACCAAGCCTTGTGTCTACACAAATTTGTTTTTGCAAGTTTTTATTTAAGAGTTTTATTTATGGGAGGATTCCTTTTACGCGTTTAATTGTTTTACAAGAAACAAAAAACTTGGTTTACAAGAAATCCGAAACCCTAGAGGTTCGGGGTTCGGGGTTCACAAGAAATCCGAAAATACATATTTTTACCCATGCGATATGCGCATGAATCACGCACCAAGCCTTGTGTCTACACAAATTTGTTTTTTGCAAGTTTTTATTTAAGAGTTTTATTTATGGGAGGATTCCTTTTACGCGTTTAATTGTTTTACAAGAAACAAAAAACTTGGTTTACAAGAAATCCGAAACCCTAGAGGTTCGAGGTTCGGGGTTCACAAGAAATCCGAAAATACATATTTTTACCCATGCGATATGCGCATGAATCACGCACCAAGCCTTGTGTCTACACAAATTTGTTTTTGCAAGTTTTTATTTAAGAGTTTTATTTATGGGAGGATTCCTTTTACGCGTTTAATTGTTTTACAAGAAACAAAAAACTTGGTTTACAAGAAATCCGAAACCCTAGAGGTTCGGGGTTCAGGTTCGGGGTTCACAAGAAATCCGAAAATACATATTTTTACCCATGCGATATGCGCATGAATCACGCACCAAGCCTTGTGTCTACACAAATTTGTTTTTTGCAAGTTTTTATTTAAGAGTTTTATTTATGGGAGGATTCCTTTTACGCGTTTAATTGTTTTACAAGAAACAAAAAACTTGGTTTACAAGAAATATGAAACCCTAGAGGTTCGGGGTTCGGGGTTCACAAGAAATCCGAAAATACATATTTTTACCCATGCGATATGCGCATGAATCACGCACCAAGCCTTGTGTCTACACAAATTTGTTTTTTGCAAGTTTTTATTTAAGAGTTTTATTTATGGGAGGATTCCTTTTACGCGTTTAATTGTTTTACAAGAAACAAAAAACTTGGTTTACAAGAAATCCGAAACCCTAGAGGTTCGGGGTTCGGGGTTCACAAGAAATCCGAAAATACATATTTTTACCCATGCGATATGCGCATGAATCACGCACCAAGCCTTGTGTCTACACAAATTTGTTTTTTGCAAGTTTTTATTTAAGAGTTTTATTTATGGGAGGATTCCTTTTACGCGTTTAATTGTTTTACAAGAAACAAAAAACTTGGTTTACAAGAAATCCGAAACCCTAGAGGTTCAGGGTTCGGGGTTCACAAGAAATCCGAAAATACATATTTTTACCCATGCGATATGCGCATGAATCACGCACCAAGCCTTGTGTCTACACAAATTTGTTTTTTGCAAGTTTTTATTTAAGAGTTTTATTTATGGGAGGATTCCTTTTACGCGTTTAATTGTTTTACAAGAAACAAAAAACTTGGTTTACAAGAAATCCGAAACCCTAGAGGTTCAGGGTTCGGTTCACAAGAAATCCGAAAATACATATTTTTACCCATGCGATATGCGCATGAATCACGCACCAAGCCTTGTGTCTACACAAATTTGTTTTTTGCAAGTTTTTATTTAAGAGTTTTATTTATGGGAGGATTCCTTTTACGCGTTTAATTGTTTTACAAGAAACAAAAAACTTGGTTTACAAGAAATCCGAAACCCTAGAGGTTCAGGGTTCACAAGAAATCCGAAAATACATATTTTTACCCATGCGATATGCGCATGAATCACGCACCAAGCCTTGTGTCTACACAAATTTGTTTTTTGCAAGTTTTTATTTAAGAGTTTTATTTATGGGAGGATTCCTTTTACGCGTTTAATTGTTTTACAAGAAACAAAAAACTTGGTTTACAAGAAATCCGAAACCCTAGAGGTTCTGGGTTCAGGGTTCACAAGAAATCCGAAAATACATATTTTTACCCATGCGATATGCGCATGAATCACGCACCAAGCCTTGTGTCTACACAAATTTGTTTTTTTCAAGTTTTTATTTAAGAGTTTTATTTATGGGAGGATTCCTTTTACGCGTTTAATTGTTTTACAAGAAACAAAAAACTTGGTTTACAAGAAATCCGAAACCCTAGAGGTTCAGGGTTCAGGGTTCACAAGAAATCCGAAAATACATATTTTTACCCATGCGATATGCGCATGAATCACGCACCAAGCCTTGTGTCTACACAAATTTGTTTTTGCAAGTTTTTATTTAAGAGTTTTATTTATGGGAGGATTCCTTTTACGCGTTTAATTGTTTTACAAGAAACAAAAAACTTGGTTTACAAGAAATCCGAAACCCTAGAGGTTCGGGGTTCAGGGTTCACAAGAAATCCGAAAATACATATTTTTACCCATGCGATATGCGCATGAATCACGCACCAAGCCTTGTGTCTACACAAATTTGTTTTTTGCAAGTTTTTATTTAAGAGTTTTATTTATGGGAGGATTCCTTTTACGCGTTTAATTGTTTTACAAGAAACAAAAAACTTGGTTTACAAGAAATCCGAAACCCTAGAGGTTCAGGGTTCAGGGTTCACAAGAAATCCGAAAATACATATTTTTACCCATGCGATATGCGCATGAATCACGCACCAAGCCTTGTGTCTACACAAATTTGTTTTTTGCAAGTTTTTATTTAAGAGTTTTATTTATGGGAGGATTCCTTTTACGCGTTTAATTGTTTTACAAGAAACAAAAAACTTGGTTTACAAGAAATCCGAAACCCTAGAGGTTCAGGGTTCAGGGTTCACAAGAAATCCGAAAATACATATTTTTACCCATGCGATATGCGCATGAATCACGCACCAAGCCTTGTGTCTACACAAATTTGTTTTTTTTGCAAGTTTTTATTTAAGAGTTTTATTTATGGGAGGATTCCTTTTACGCGTTTAATTGTTTTACAAGAAACAAAAAACTTGGTTTACAAGAAATCCGAAACCCTAGAGGTTCCGGGTTCACAAGAAATCCGAAAATACATATTTTTACCCATGCGATATGCGCATGAATCACGCACCAAGCCTTGTGTCTACACAAATTTGTTTTTTGCAAGTTTTTATTTAAGAGTTTTATTTATGGGAGGATTCCTTTTACGCGTTTAATTGTTTTACAAGAAACAAAAAACTTGGTTTACAAGAAATCCGAAACCCTAGAGGTTCACGGTTCAGGGTTCACAAGAAATCCGAAAATACATATTTTTACCCATGCGATATGCGCATGAATCACGCACCAAGCCTTGTGTCTACACAAATTTGTTTTTTGCAAGTTTTTATTTAAGAGTTTTATTTATGGGAGGATTCCTTTTACGCGTTTAATTGTTTTACAAGAAACAAAAAACTTGGTTTACAAGAAATCCGAAACCCTAGAGGTTCGGGGTTCAGGGTTCACAAGAAATCCGAAAATACATATTTTTACCCATGCGATATGCGCATGAATCACGCACCAAGCCTTGTGTCTACACAAATTTGTTTTTTGCAAGTTTTTATTTAAGAGTTTTATTTATGGGAGGATTCCTTTTACGCGTTTAATTGTTTTACAAGAAACAAAAAACTTGGTTTACAAGAAATCCGAAACCCTAGAGGTTCGGGGTTCGGGGTTCACAAGAAATCCGAAAATACATATTTTTACCCATGCGATATGCGCATGAATCACGCACCAAGCCTTGTGTCTACACAAATTTGTTTTTGCAAGTTTTTATTTAAGAGTTTTATTTATGGGAGGATTCCTTTTACGCGTTTAATTGTTTTACAAGAAACAAAAAACTTGGTTTACAAGAAATCCGAAACCCTAGAGGTTCAGGGTTCAGGGTTCACAAGAAATCCGAAAATACATATTTTTACCCATGCGATATGCGCATGAATCACGCACCAAGCCTTGTGTCTACACAAATTTGTTTTTTTGCAAGTTTTTATTTAAGAGTTTTATTTATGGGAGGATTCCTTTTACGCGTTTAATTGTTTTACAAGAAACAAAAACTTGGTTTACAAGAAATCCGAAACCCTAGAGGTTCAGGGTTCACAAGAAATCCGAAAATACATATTTCTACCCATGCGATATGCGCATGAATCACGCACCAAGCCTTGTGTCTACACAAATTTGTTTTTTGCAAGTTTTTATTTAAGAGTTTTATTTATGGGAGGATTCCTTTTACGCGTTTAATTGTTTTACAAGAAACAAAAAACTTGGTTTACAAGAAATCCAAACCCTAGAGGTTCGGGGTTCGGGGTTCACAAGAAATCCGAAAATACATATTTTTACCCATGCGATATGCGCATGAATCACGCACCAAGCCTTGTGTCTACACAAATTTGTTTTTTGCAAGTTTTTATTTAAGAGTTTTATTTATGGGAGGATTCCTTTTACGCGTTTAATTGTTTTACAAGAAACAAAAAACTTGGTTTACAAGAAATCCGAAACCCTAGAGGTTCAGGGTTCACAAGAAATCCGAAAATACATATTTTTACCCATGCGATATGCGCATGAATCACGCACCAAGCCTTGTGTCTACACAAATTTGTTTTTGCAAGTTTTTATTTAAGAGTTTTATTTATGGGAGGATTCCTTTTACGCGTTTAATTGTTTTACAATAAACAAAAAACTTGGTTTACAAGAAATCCGAAACCCTAGAGGTTCGGGGTTCACAAGAAATCCGAAAATACATATTTTTACCCATGCGATATGCGCATGAATCACGCACCAAGCCTTGTGTCTACACAAATTTGTTTTTTGCAAGTTTTTATTTAAGAGTTTTATTTATGGGAGGATTCCTTTTACGCGTTTAATTGTTTTACAAGAAACAAAAAACTTGGTTTACAAGAAATCCGAAACCCTAGAGGTTCAGGGATCACAAGAAATCCGAAAATACATATTTTTACCCATGTGATATGCGCATGAATCACGCACCAAGCCTTGTGTCTACACAAATTTGTTTTTGCAAGTTTTTATTGAAGAGTTTTATTTATGGGAGGATTCCTTTTACGCGTTTAATTGTTTTACAAGAAACAAAAAACTTGGTTTACAAGAAATCCGAAACCCTAGAGGTTCAGGGTTCACAAGAAATCCGAAAATACATATTTTTACCCATGCGATATGCGCATGAATCACGCACCAAGCCTTGTGTCTACACAAATTTGTTTTTTGCAAGTTTTTATTTAAGAGTTTTATTTATGGGAGGATTCCTTTTACGCGTTTAATTGTTTTACAAGAAACAAAAAACTTGGTTTACAAGAAATCCGAAACCCTAGAGGTTCAGGGTTCACAAGAAATCCGAAAAATATATATTTTTACCCATGCGATATGCGCATGAATCACGCACCAAGCCTTGTGTCTACACAAATTTGTTTTTTGCAAGTTTTTATTTAAGAGTTTTATTTATGGGAGGATTCATTTTACGCGTTTAATTGTTTTACAAGAAACAAAAAACTTGGTTTACAAGAAATCCGAAACCCTAGAGGTTCAGGGTTCAGGGTTCACAAGAAATCCGAAAATACATATTTCTACCCATGCGATATGCGCATGAATCACGCACCAAGCCTTGTGTCTACATAAATTTGTTTTTTGCAAATTTTTATTTAAGAGTTTTATTTATGGGAGGATTCCTTTTACGCGTTTAATTGTTATACAAGAAACAAAAACTTGGTTTACAAGAAATCCGAAACCCTAGAGGTTCGGGGTTCAGGGTTCACAAGAAATCCGAAAATACATATTTTTACCCATGCGATATGCGCATGAATCACGCAGCAAGCCTTGTGTCTACACAAATTTGTTTTTGCAAGTTTTTATTTAAGAGTTTTATTTATGGGAGGATTCCTTTTACGCGTTTAATTGTTTTACAAGAAACAAAAAACTTGGTTTACAAGAAATCCGAAACCCTAGATTTTCAGGGTTCGGGGTTCACAAGAAATCCGAAAATACATATTTTTACCCATGCGATATGCGCATGAATCACGCAGCAAGCCTTGTGTCTACACAAATTTGTTTTTTGCAAGTTTTTATTTAAGAGTTTTATTTATGGGAGGATTCCTTTTACGCGTTTAATTGTTTTACAAGAAACAAAAAACTTGGTTTACAAGAAATCCGAAACCCTAGAGGTTCAAGGTTCAGGGTTCACAAGAAATCCGAAAATACATATTTTTACCCATGCGATATACGCATGAATCACGCACCAAGCCTTGTGTCTACACAAATTTGTTTTTGCAAGTTTTTATTTAAGAGTTTTATTTATGGGAGGATTCCTTTTACGCGTTTAATTGTTTTACAAGAAACAAAAAACTTGGTTTACAAGAAATCCGAAACCCTAGAGGTTCCGGGTTCAGGGTTCACAAGAAATCCGAAAATACATATTTTTACCCATGCGATATGCGCATGAATCACGCACCAAGCCTTGTGTCTACACAAATTTGTTTTTTGCAAGTTTTTATTGAAGAGTTTTATTTATGGGAGGATTCCTTTTACGCGTTTAATTGTTTTACAAGAAACAAAAAACTTGGTTTACAAGAAATCCGAAACCCTAGAGGTTCAGGGTTCACAAGAAATCCGAAAATACATATTTTTACCCATGCGATATGCGCATGAATCACGCACCAAGCCTTGTGTCTACACAAATTTGTTTTTTGCAAGTTTTTATTTAAGAGTTTTATTTATGGGAGGATTCCTTTTACGCGTTTAATTGTTTTACAAGAAACAAAAAACTTGGTTTACAAGAAATCCGAAACCCTAGAGGTTCAGGGTTCAGGGTTCACAAGAAATCCGAAAATACATATTTTTACCCATGCGATATGCGCATGAATCACGCACCAAGCCTTGTGTCTACACAAATTTGTTTTTGCAAGTTTTTATTTATGGGAGGATTCCTTTTATGCGTTTAATTGTTTTACAAGAAACAAAAAACTTGGTTTACAAGAAATCCGAAACCCTAGAGGTTCAAGGTTCAGGGTTCACAAGAAATCCGAAAATACATATTTTTACCTGTAGTTGCAGGAAATCCCACAATACACCCCTCACAAGAATTTACTTTACTAATCCATTTGAAGATGAATATATATATATTTTTATTGATTATCTTCTTGAAATGTTTACAAGGATAGATAGAACAGAGCTAAAGAAATTACAATCACTCTAGATTTTCTCTCTCCTAATGACTTGTTTAACAATTCAAAAAGAACCCCCCCTACAACAGACTAACTCAACCCTTTATATAGGGTAATACACAGTGGATGACAGCTAAGCTGTCCTTTATTTTCGGGAATAACTCGCGAAGTGTCGCGAGTGTTATAAACATTTTTCCTTGCGACACTCCTAAATCTCGCCAAGTCTTCACACTTTTCTCACGTTCTGGCTTTCGTCATCTATTGCGTCATTTATATTTCTTTCCTGCGACGCCTTCGCAATGTAGTCGTTTATTAATCTCGTGAAGTATTGATGTCGCGATATTCTGCTCCTACATCTTGCCTCTTTTTTTCTTGAATATTGCTTGAAGAGCGATCTTTAAGAAAAAATCCGTTGTTGTAGTAGTCTTTGATTTTTGTTGATGAAGGAACGAGCGAAAGAATATTGGACTTGAAAAGTACGTACTTGCCTCTATTCTTTTGCGAAATTCCGAAGCTTTGAAAAGTAATTTTAAAAGTATCATCCCGAAGTATGAAATATTCTTGAAGAAATATAAGAAGTATTTAATCCTCTAAATGTAAGAAGTATTGCAAATCCATCATGCGAAACTTTCGTTCCATGTTCTTTGCCTCATGCTATGAGCTCATATTCTCGCAGGTTCATTCTATAATTTCGCAGGTTGCTCATACTTTCCTCATGAATTATACTGATATCATATGCTACATCATATGATATCATAATTTCGAAGTTGTCTTTGGGTTTGCGATATTACACTTTGAAATATCGCGATCGTCTATTTTTCACCAAAATTTTTTGTCAGCAAGGTTCCGTGCATTTAGGAATGACCGCTTACACGTGTCTAAAATTCCCTTTTTACCGATAGTTTTTAATGCTATCCGGTTACTCTTTTCCTGTCTATTTAAGGGAGAATTTCCCATGAAAATCCTTCTTTCCTTTTATTTCATCTTCTTTACTGTCTGCAATTTTCCTCTCATTGTTTTTCTTCACCGTCTTCTTCATCGTCTTTCTGTTGTAATTCTTCTGCTACTGTTTCCATGGCATCAAGGTTTGCGAACTTTGCTAAATTTAATCATTTCGTGATTGATCTTTCCTAATGAAATAGTTTTGTTCTAATACTTCCCCCTTTTTGTTTTAGCAAGGACAAGTCTAGCACCAAATCCACCGTTACAAACCCTAATATTCCCAAGAGTTCGCAGCTGAATCCTTTGCTTCCAAGAGAAAGACTGCGAATGACAAGATATTTAAGAAATATTTACCCTTTTAATAACAATATTGTTGCCTCTGTTTCTTATTTAACTTGTTATTCGCAGGATGACAAAGATATTAATTTATCTCCCAAGAAACCTCGCCACTTTAAACATGTCGCACCTGCCATTACTTTTCCTGGGTTTAAATTTACTACTTCTCCTGCGGCATCTTCGCAAGATAACCCAATTCTTTCTTCTCTAGCGACGTCTTCGCAAGATAACCCAATTCCTTCTTCTCATGACAAATCACCTTCTCCTGCGATGACCTCGCCTGATAAATTAGTCCCTGAATTTTCCGTTAATGAAATTCTTCAGAATGTTCCCCTCTCCACTTTTACTCTTAATGCCTCTATCTCATCTTCCCTTGTTGATCAAGCTCCTCCAACTGGCATTCTTATGACTAAGGATGACTCAGCTTTTGCCTCTTCTTCCATCATTTCCTCTTCCTCTGAATCTATCTCTCTTACTAAAGAAAATTTAGAAGGGATGGATATAGCTTTTAAAGTTTTATCAACTACCATGAATGATGTTAAGAGAATCTCCACTGATCCTGTCAGGTCTAGTGTTTATGAATCTTTGAGTAAGCATTTTGGTTCTGATACAATGTCGCGGGCATCCTTGGAACAAGAAATTAAGATCTTAAAGAATAGCCTTCATAATTCTTCTCTGGATCGCGACAATCTTCGCAGGAAAAATGAAGAACTAAAAGGTACCTTTTCCTTCGCGCCAATCTTCGTGTTTTTTTTTTTTTTTTTTTTTTTTTTTTTTTTTTTTTTTTTGAAGACTTTGTTCGCCTTTAAAGTTTTGAATCAGAAACGTAAAATGGAGATATATCAAGTGGAATCTATCGCGGAAGAAACTCGAACAAAAAGAGATGCTTGGATGGAGCAATATAACCGATTAGATAACCTCCATACATATTCTTGACCGGATAAATAATCTTACCCAAGAAAACGCCTACTTAGTCCGAAACAAGAATTGTTAAGTAGCGAATTGTCGCATATGTCATATTCTTTGACTAAATCTAATTTGGAATTGGAAACCTTATCAGATGAAAATGGAACTTTGTCCCGAGAGAAGCGAGCTTTGTTGGATAAAGTGGCTATATCCTCGCAGCAACTTGGTGTTTGTCGAAAAGCATTGAATGAGCAAGAACAATCTATCTCGCTCTTTGAAAAATAAACTCAAAGAAACCACTACCGAAAGAGATAAGCTTATTCAGGGTAGAATAACCCTAAGTGTGAAAACAAAACAAAAGCTCAAGGATGAATATACTAAGTTAAAAGAATCTCATTCCTCCCTTGCGAAGGAGAATAATTTATCGATTTCTAATGAAAAAAGCTTGCGTTCTCGATTAAAAGGTCTTGTTGGTGATGATTTTGATAATTGCCATGGATCATTTGGAGAATAGTTGCTTTGCCCGACCCAACATCTTATCTCGCAAAAGGAAGGTAGTCATAAAATTTGACTGCCTCTCAACCGCCGTTTTCCTTTTCTAATTTCTTTCATTATTTTTTAATCTTAACCCTGCTGTTCATATATATTTTCGCAGAATCTGAGAAAAATCTTCGCACTTCTCTGTCTACTTTGGAATCCTCCCATGCCAAGATTCGCAAGGAAAACACAACTCTTGTTGCTACTCTTGCCCATTCTCGTGATCGTGCCGCGAGGAGGCTTAATCATCTCAGCCATCTTAAAGATGTCCAAAGTAGGAATCAACAGAAGGCACTTCTTCGTCAATTTCATCCCAAAGCTGAAGTTGTTGTGAATGAGATCTTACTCTCTAAATCCCTTGAACCTGTCTCTGTTGCACCTTTGGAAGTTGGAGATGATGAAGTTCCTAATTCTCCTGATAGTGATTATGATTATGAAAGCTGCGAAGATATCGCAAACAATGAACTTGTCGAGAAGGATCTTTATGAAGCTGAGAATCCCAATGAAAAAACTTCTGATGGAAATCCTCTCACTAGTGAAGGTGATGTTGATAAAATTGTTGAAGGACATTTATCATCTCCTGTTGCCGAGAATGTCGATGTAGATGTAGAAAATTAAGTTACTCTTATAATTTTATATCTTTCAGTCTCTCTTTCTGCATGACTTTTTGTATGAGATGCTTTTCAATTTCTGTTGAAGTACACTTTTTGATTGGAAAGACCAAGTCCTTTGATGAACAATCTCTTATCTTCTCTTTCTATCTCATTTTAGATTTGCAATTTTAATCTCGCAAGCTTATTCGCTTACCTTTAGTTATGTTGAAGTTCATCATTGTGACAAGATCGCAAGATATCCTCATAAATGAAGAAATCTATTGATCTTGTCTTATCATTGATTGTGTGGTCTTATTTTGCCTTCCTAATCAAAGGTCTTATTTGGTAGGCCTTTAAGATGATGTTTATTTATGTGCCTACATGTAATAACCGCAAGTGCACGGCGTCTATCGGAGACGTGGCAAGTACGGGTCGAACCACAGAGACTTGTGGTGCTATGATTGATCAAGAGGGCTTACTTAACTGAATTTCAGGTGGTAATGTGTAACACAGGGGTTTTGTGCCGATACGGCTAAGTTGAAGGATAATGAAGTAAAGTGAAATACACACAGTGAGAAGAAATGGGTGCTAGGGTTATCAAATCCAACTCTAAATTCCTAGTATGTGTTCAACTAGATGGAGTTTCTTGTTCCTATGGCAGTTAAGGATAAGGTGTCAATTCTATCACTTAGCTAAGGAGTTTCACCTAATGATAACTCAATTATCAGCTAAGGCACTAACCTAGAGCACTAGTTGTCTAATTAAGCACAACTAGTCAAAAGAATTAGCATTTTAACTCTAAGGCTTGAGCTGAAGCATAGCCAATGTAATTTTTGCCTAACTACAATGTATACTTGGCATGCACTGTGAGAGAAGAACATTGGATGCTAGAACTGAGATTATCTTTATGATTAACCACTCAAGAAAACTCAAACTCAGTTGAATTCATAACATGGAATTAGGGTTTCACTGAAACCCTAGCAACTTAATTTAAAACATAATTAAGAACAATTTAAACACAAGTAATCCTAATTGGTGCTCTGGCTAGCCCAGGCATACCCAAAATCATTCTCTACCTCTTCTATTTATACCTCCAAACATAAACCCTAATTTTACTTTAAAAATAGAAATTAAATCAAATTGACTCTCACCCACGTCTCTGAATCGCTTCTCTCTTACTCACACTTCGCCTCGTAGCTCCATCCGTCCATAGTTGGTGAAACCCTAGCTCTTATTTTCTCTAAGTTAGCTTCTAGGGTTGGGAGAAGCTAAGAGAGAGAAAACTAGGTCTAAAGAGGTGGAGAAGGTGGTGCGGGCACATTTGCGGGAAGGTTGGTGTTGTGTCAGGAGGTGATGGGAGTGATGAAGGTCATGACTGCAACAAGTATGGTCGGGGAGGAAGGGTATGGTCTCTGCAACTGTCGGGGTGAGGGAGAGAAGAGAAGAAAGAGAAGAAGGAAAAGAAAATGAGGGTAGGTCGATTAGGGTATAGGGTTTGGTGGTTTGGGTGTTGAGCGGGCACAACAGGGTTTGATGAAGAGGCCTCAGCGAGCGTTGGATGAAGCGGGTACGATCTGAACGGCTGAGGGGGGGGCTCGGAGTAAACTGGTGTTGAGCGGGAGCATCAAACGTTGATGTGCAAGGCGGAGCGACCGTTGGATATAGCTGAGGGAGATCTCAATGGCTCAGAAATGATGGGCTTGGATCCGGGTCGTGGGTCGGAGTTGGATAGCTCGAGCCCATGTCTTGTAGATGAGTTGCTACTTGTTGGGTTGCAACTGATGCGCGCGCGGGCTTTGGCTTTCTGCTCCATAGACGCTTGACTCCAATTCTTTGCTCCGTTGGCTCCTCAGATTCTCCGAGCTTTATTTATTACCTAAAAACACAAAATTAATTAATACAAATATTTATTCTTGAAAACAAGGAAAACACAGAATATGGGATAATATCTGATTTATGAACACAAAAGATGAGTTAAATGCCAATAAATAGATGTATAAATATGCAATATTTGGCACTCATCAAATACCCCCAAACCTGAATTTTACTTGTCCTCAAGTGAAACAGAAATTAAGAAATCCTAACTATACCCCTGTCGCAGGTCTCTCGAATGCATTTAGCGTATGTACTAAGCCTTTAAACCCCTAGGTGTCCCTAGTGGACGAGTTGTAGTCTCGTGAGGGTTTACCAGAGGTGTACCCACAAAACCTTCTCCAACTTCGAGTGTAAAAGAGTCTCAAGCATCCAAGGAGCTATGAGTATATAAAGTTTCGCATGCTAGTAACGAAGTTAGAACTACCAAAGAACGCATTCTCATCCTTAAGTCTTTGAGTGAGAAGTAACCATACCATATGAAAGAATTCGGATTCGATTGTGATCATAAGCCTCGACTTCTGCCTCACTATTAGGGTTTTATGATAATTGCACTTAAAAAGATCGCTTTTTAGTCTCTCATGTGTGCAGGCAGGAATAAAGATAGAAATCCTGCACATGTTGTAGGTAAGAAGGATAACCTTCCGAAATAAATTCTAGAGACTCCACAAAAGTGTGGACAAAAAGAATCTTTTCTGATGATCTCTAAGAAAGGAAATCAACCATTAGCAAGGATGGGAGTACTCACTTACCTTCTCACCCGATCGGCAATTAATATCACTCTCTCATAAGACCATAGAAACGTCTTCAATCTTCGGTCTTCAACTGTAGATGACGAACTTCTGAACTTTACAAAAACTTGACAATTTTTTTTTTTTTTTTTTTGTATTAACATAAATAATAAAACAATAAAACTCAATTTTTCACAAACTTCATTAATTCTCATCCTATTTTCTTTTCTTTTCTTTGTTGATTGTAAACCTTGGACTATATCAACTTTTCTTCCAATATTCTGATGACGCTCCGTTTGCTGATGATGATGTGTTTCTATGGGTCTGTTGATTGAGAGAGAGAGTGATGCTAACTGCAAATCGATATTTAGAAGGAGTTTTCTTCTTTAAACGTCACCCTCATGATTGACAAAAACTAGCACTCAAGAGATCAAAAGTAGTGCTTAAATTGGTGCGAAGTTGGGTAGCTCACCATTCCTACCCGGAATTGATGTACGGTGACACACACTCTAACAGCTTTTCTAGAAAGTTGCAAAAAATTGAAGGTTGGTGCCTCACTTGATGTAAAATGGGTAGTCTCCACTATGGGTGATCACAATTCTACTACCGAATATCTAAACAACACCTAATTCGCCCTCCGGCATGGTTAAATCCAACTTTAACGCTCTAATCAACTAAGAAACCCGATTGCGTTTTCTAGTACTTCCAATTTCTGTTATTTCGGTCAGACTCTCTATGTAAACATAGCTAGAAGCATGCTAGTGACTCTAAAATCTCTAAAAGTTGGAGGTTTTTATTTGCAAAAAGTTTCGTTTTTTTTTTTTTTTTTTTTTTTTTTTTGGAAATAAAAGACTAAAAACTCTAAATGCAAATGCACCCCAAACCTAAATCAAACATTGTCCTCAATGTGTCAACATATAATCTAAATTTAAACAGTCACATACCATGAGAACTATGCTGATAAGAGAAAAGGGAAGAGATTACCGGATATCGGTGGGAGCAAGGTTGGAGCTTCATTAATCAAGGCTAGAATCCAACATTCTCAATGGAGGTCATATCGGATTAGCATAATATATGCACAAGAAGACTCAACCGATTCAAGAAAGAAAAATTTAACAAGTCCTACTGGATTATATACAAAAATTCACCATATATCAACAGTCTAAAGAGTTGAGGATCAACCCAAAAGACGGTATGTACAAACATCAACAGCCTTACACAAATATAATATGAGAGTGCAAGTAAGACTGTGTATGTGAATGAGTTTCCCCCAAACCTAAACTTGTGAGCGGGTGTGTTTGGGAGCACAAAATCTTGCAATTTTAACGGTACATCATGCAAAAGGTCTAACTCAAAATGAGTTTTACTAATAACAGGCAGATATACACATTCCAACTGTGGTTCCTTAAAAGTGTTATATTTTGATGCAAAATAGTCCAAGAGGACTTGGGAAGCACAAAGTTCTAGGCCTAAATTAGGCATTTTCAGAAAAGTTGGTTTTGCAATTTTGTTACAAACTACACCTAGGTTTGGTGGAGGAGTTTCAATTTGTGACTCAGGAGATAGGTTAGGTACATCTAAGTTGTTTTCATGTATAAAATCATTTGCACCATCACACACTTTCCTAAAGTCAGAAGAGGGTAAATCATGTTCACCTGCATAGAACAATTCATCAATCTCCATGTCATAATCATAATCATTCTCATGTATAACATAACCAGGAGAGATATCATGTTGTAGCCTAGGTATGGAATCAGGCACATGCATTGAATCATCTGTGTCAATAGAAAATTCAGCTATTCCTAGGCCACAAACAGGTGGTATAGCATGCTCACTTTCACTGAAGAATTTCACAATTCAAGCTCAGAGTTAATATCACATGTATGAATGTTAGAAGAAGTATCATTCATAGGGTTCACAGAAGAGACGCCTAACGTCTCTGAACCAAAAGATTCCATCATATTTTCTGCATGCACATGCTCTTCTAACATATCATATTCATCATCATCATCATCATCATCATCATCATTATAACAAAAATGCATTTCCCTATTAGCATTTCTAGTATACTCATTTACCTCTAGATTAGGTTCATATTCAGTGTTAGTCGCATGAGTAGGAATAGAAACACTATTTTCAAGATTTACTTTATTAGGGACAATAATCATCCTATCATGAACTGCCTTCCATTCTTCCTTTTCTAAATGAATAAGGTTCATCTTTAAGAACATGTGACATTGTTCAATGGAGGGAGAGTCTTCAATAGTGGGTATGCATGTTTCATATGAATAATCATTAAATGGTTGTGCACATGGTTCACTAGAGAAGGGATGATCATGCATGTTGCTATATGGATGGTCATGTATTGCATTCAGTTCGAGCCTAGCATTTTGCTCCATGAGAGTTTCCATTAGTGATTGTAAACAAAGAGTCGGGGAGTATAAAATTGTTCAACTCCCCACTGTGGTGACTGATACATGTGCTCATGATGGTTAGGGTATGAGTATCCAAGGTCAGGGCCCTGAGATGGCTCATAATAATCCCTAAAATCATCATGGACTGTGGGGATTTCATACTGTGAAGCATGCCCGTAAGCAAGCTCTCTAATGGATTTGTTTCCATCCCCAGATGCAGACCAAAATCCTGACATGATTTAACAACTCAAATTGAACTCAAAGCCCAGTTGTAGTGGACTCAGTTTGGTTTATTGGGTTTCATTTGGTTTATTGGGCTTTGGTTTGTTTGGGAATGTACCCGGTCTGAACTGGTTCCACCAGTGGAATTGGGTTCCAGTTAACAAAAGAATTGGGTAACAGGTTAACAGCCCAGGTGATGTTAAGTGGGCTTCAGTGGTTGTGCAAATGCACGGCCCAGATATGTGCAGTGGAGCAGAGTCCAAAGAGTTTGGCTGGTTAACAGCCCAGGTTGTGTGGGCTTCAGGGTGTGTGCAGCACAGTGAAGATGCACAGCCCAGGTTGTTGTGGGCACAATTTGGTTTTAGTGGGTTTCTTTGGTTTATTTGCAGAGCCCAGATTGTGGTAAGCCTGGTGGTTATGTAAAAGTGTACGGCCCAACAGTTGAGTAGAGCCCAGTGGTTGGGCTTCAGCTGTTTAGGTGCAGCCCAGTTTAGGTGAGCTTGTTTGGTCTAATTGGGTTGGTTTGTTTTGCAGCCCATGTTTGGATTCTGCTTATTGCACAGGTTATCAAAAGCAATTCTTATGTGAACAGCACAACACAGCCTATGTTATGTGAGTTTCTAGTTATGCAGAGCTCAGTGAGACACAGCTCTCAACAAAAAATCACACACACTTTCTTAGCACTCAGGGGTGCTTTTGGTTGCTGCAATGCACAGCACTGACTGTGGAGGTTGGCAGCTCAAGAGAGTGTACAACACTGTAAGAGAGTGCTCAATTTATGTACTGGGTATGTGCACAGAGTAGCACAACACAACACAGATTAAACACAAGATGGCAGGTGCATAATGCAAGACAGAGAGTCAACAGATTAGCAGCAATTGAATACACAACTTAGTAGGGCTAAAAACAAACTGTGCACACACAAATGCACAACTCAGGGTGCTATGCTCAGATGAATGGCTGACCAATTCAGGGCCAAAAGAGCTCAGCAAAACAATGATTTCAAACAAGTGCCACAGATTGATGCACGAGATACCCTAGCTAGCTCAGAGTCAAACACTAATGGCAGAGCAACAATCAAGTAGATGAGCAATTTGAGCACTTTACCACAAACCTAACATGCCACAGAGTATAAACAGAATATGCTCAGGGTTGTGCTCAAACTCACAGCTTCAGGGGCTGGAGGTTAGGTGTTACAGCACAGGGCTCAGACGAGCTGAGATTATATGCACAGGGTTGCAGCCCTAATGGCTATACAAACATATCATCAGGTTTTAACACACTTGCTAACACAATAGAGCATGCACAAGTTACAGCACAAGTTCAACAGCTTCAGGGGCTGGAAGGGTTAAGCTCAGGCCTTGTTTTGGTCTCAGACTGTTTGCACTGGCTAGCTGTTGCAGATGCACAACACTGGTGTTGATGGTGGATTTTCGTTCAAGGTTAAATTTGTAAAAAAACCAGAAAAATCATGCGCTGACATCTTGTAAAAGATAAAGCCATTTATAAGTGTTGGATATTCCCTCACTTAATTCACCAAGAATGGATCATGTAGCAACAATCCCTTCTTGTGAATTTCATATCAGCCTTGTATTTCCTGTACTCATTATCAGTGTGGCATGATGACTGAGTGTTACTATTATAGAGTAACACGAACCTCCAAGCACTATAATGAATCATTATCAGTGTGGCATGAGACTGAGTGTTACTCATATATAGAGTAACACGAACCTCCAAGCACTATAATGAAACCATGTACGAAATACCCGTACACAGCGATTCTCGGTGTGTTATACTAGCCCGAGCCCTCTCGGTGTGTTATACTAGCCCGATTGAGCCCCTCTCGGTGTGTTATACTAGCCCGATTGAGCCCCTCTCGGTGTGTTATACTAGCCCGATTGAGCATCCTGACTTGATCAGTATCGGTCTCGGATATGATCTGATCGCAGTCATCCAACTCCGTAAGCATGATTGGATGACCCCAGATCAATTCCATCACCCCCAAGCAGGTATGGAATACCCACGGCCGACCCCGCATGGTCGTCCATTGGCCTTCGCTTGCCAAAAAGACGTTCATACCAAGCATTTTGGACGGAAAACCCTAAATAATGGTTTGCGGCATATTACATGTGTCGCAAAAAGTCTCAACCATCCATCTTCGCAGGTATAGATGGAGGGTGTAGATGTAGACTTAAAGGGCCCAGAGCATGTCAACACGATCACCGTGAGACCGCCTACACACTTGACCAGTCGGTCAAGACCAACAATGTTTGGCCGTGACAAAATCGTCACCCAAACAAGAGGTGGCGCACGGCTTTGAAAGCCAAATTAGGGTTTCAAGCCATCACGCGCGTCCATCTTCTCCGTGACGAATGGAGGGTCACAGATTAGATTAAACAGTCCGGTCATACCAAAGCATGATCACCGTGGGCCCATCTATTTCCTCATGCGGTCGGCCAAGGCATATCATGCCCGGCTAATCCAAAACGCCCGCCCAAACACGCGTGGTTACACTTCCCAAATTGCAAATTGATCTCGACCGCTCAACTTCACCGGATGATTTGAATGGCTTAGATCACGTTTTCATGGGATAATCAGGTATAGGTGTGAACATCAACCTACCACCTACACGTTGGAGTGATCGACCAAGACCGACCAAGGACGGTTGTCTTGGAACGCGTGCGGGAATATCACGCGGTTATCAACTCCTTTGCGGTAAGAAATTTCTGCCGCAAACCGATCTCAACCACTCAACCGTGCTTAGGTCAATTTGAGTGGCCTAGATCGCGCCTTCTTGGGAAAGTGAGACATGGACGTGTACACCGGCATGCCATCAACATGCATGACCTGGGTCGGTCCTCTCCAAAGCCCTTCCCATGCTTGGTTTCGACCAAGTCAAGAGTGATGCTTGCGCACCTCTTCAAAAACCCTAGTATTCATTAACGGTCGCAGATGAGTGTCTCAAACATCATCTTATCCGTTCAACTTCACCAAACTTGGTTATACAACCCCGGTCGAGTTATTTGGTTAGTGAGGCGTCATTACCCATCACTTAACCACACCACAATGCAGATACTGCATAAAATACACACGATACTTCACAAGTATCGACTTTTTGAATAACGCAGTTATTCAATTCGAGATTGCATGCTATCTTTCGTGGATCCACGATCCGCACATTCCGTACATCAATCATGTCACAAACCGGGGATACATACTAGGGTATTGGTCTGGCGGTTTACAGCGTGCAGCGTGCAACGCGCCATCACAAGAACGTGTTAGGAAGTCATGGACGGTTAGAGATGAACAGGAGAAGTGGGCAAGACTGGTCGACGCACAACTCCACTACTCCATCACTCCACTTCCTCCACTTCCCACGAGAGACGTGAATGAGGCTCAATGACTTGTATAAATAGGTTCTCCGCCCTATTTCAAACAACAACACAAGTTAAAAACAAGACAGAAAATCAACACCCAGAGCCTCCTTACATTAACCGTAAGCCTGCTCACTTTTCTGTCACAAGTCATAAGCAAGCCAACACCTTCACAATCTCAACATCTTCTTCGCTTCCCTCCCTAAGATCAACCCCATCTCCTTCACTTTGTGACCGAAACAAGTCTGGAACGACCATTTCTTGGTTTAGGCCGGACTTGCACAGATTGATCTCTCGAATCTACAAGCACTCATCGCGCAGTGCATTTGTTTAGGGTTTAGATTCATTCCTCATCCACACCCCAAATTACCAAATTATGCAGGAGTAGTTTTCACCCATAAACAATTGGCGACCACAGTGGGAGGTTGATCTCTCGGTTACAAAAAATCGAATTCCCAATTTTTCGATTTTCATCTCACGATGTATCCTCACCCGGAGTCCGGAGGTGGTTCAGATATCATAGGAAGCATAGCTGGAATGTTGGAGGATGTCTTGGCAAATCAAGCCGGGTATCACCGCAAGGCGGGCGAGACATTTCGCCTTTTGAATGATATGGCAAAGACAATTACAAGAAGGATGCTTCCACTCAGGCAGCGCAAGAAACATTGAAACTTTAACCAGGAATCACACCTTTACCGGTGGAGAAGCAAAAAGGGCGCGTAATCGCAGGAGACTCAGGGAAGATGAACAACATGGTCCTGGTCAACAACGGAGACCCGATGCAACTCCACAGAAAAGAGACTTATCCGGAATACTACAATGTCTCCATGATGAAGAAGGGGAACCTGTAGCCTATGGAGCCTTGCTAGAGGATTTATACCTCAAAACTCTTGTCGAAGCCCTAAGATCGTCCAATCCGCGTCGGCCTTCCAACCAACTAGAGAAACGCTTGAGGAAGGAGAAATCAATCAAGAAATGCCTGAATACGAGAGGATGGGAGCGTTCAATCCGGCCACTCAAGCAGACATTGCGACACCTTCCACATCCCTCTACTTAGGAAGGCAATCCGCAAATATGATGGCACTCGCAAGTCTTCCAACCTCATCTCCGTTCCCACATCAAAGCCACGGGGAGACATTGCAACACCCGCTAACGCAGGAAAAGCTAGACACAAGGTACTTACATTTCCCTTTCCAGATGAAGAAGATTCTGAGCTACTGGAGATATGGGTGCGAAACGGAGAGATGAAGCTACCCCCGGTACGATGCCCACCTACTGATCAAGAAGTAATGGACCCGAGGTACTTGTCATTACCACCGGTCCCTTCATCACCCCACCAAGTGAATGCAACACTTTGAAGCGTATTGTTCAGGAGAAACTTGGTTCGAAGGATAGCTCTGAGGAGGTGGTGCGGAGAATTTTCTTAGAGAGGCTACTCCGGTTTAATACAAGTGAGGCTTCAAAAGCAAGTAAGTTTTACTCAACAATTTTACAAGAAAGATAGTTTAGAATTCACTTTGGGGACTTGGCATCCCGCACGTGGATAAAGAGGCTCGATGATCAAATATCATATTTGTTTCCATCCGTACCTCCCTTTTTGCATAACATTTGCAATTTCATGCGATATGTGCAATCATTCATGACCAAGATGCAGATTTCATTTAACATAATCTCTTTCAAAAAGGTTGTTCACAAAACTATCTCAAAATAAGCCAATTCAATCACCTATCAATCCAAAACCGGAGATCAAAGAAAATCCTCACTATCACTCAAAAAGAAAAAACATCTAAAAGAAGAGACAAGTATATAACATGAATACTTCAAGGAAAATCCTTCAGCAACAACTCGTCCTTCTGGGCGAGAGAGACTTTCATCCTTTGAAGCACAGCCTGCTTCAGCTCCAGTTCCTTAGACAACTTCTCAACCTCTTCTTCCTGACGAGCAACACAGTCCGCGGAAGGGACTTCATCCTGTAATTTCTGGAGCTCCTGAATCTTGGAGAAACCTTCAAGGAACCAAGGAGCATTGAAGCTGTACTGCACAAACACGTCCCGATGACACCTCCAATCTTCAATCATCTCCTCGGAAACTGTTCGACCAGTCGTGACGCTCATCCCACTGATAGAAACTAAAGCTTCTTGGACGCGGTTGACCAACGCAAGACGACTTTTGAGTTTCGTGGTGGTAGCAATGTGACCGTGTTTCTCCCATATCGCTGTGTACAACTCTTTGAACTGAATCGGCACGCTGAATCCACCAACCAACATGTAGTTGCAGGATTTCCCACACTACACCCCTTACTCAGTTTTGTAGATCTAAATCATATTAATCGCCTAAATTTTAAATATAAGTGCTAGAAATTTAAATAGACACATAAGATTTTTTACGTGGTTCGATCAATGTGATCTACATCCACGATTCTTCACTATGATTGTTGAGGTTACATTTGAATTACATTGAGAATCTCCATTAATGGATATTTTCTAGAGCTCTAGATCTAATTATTTGGGGAAGAAGATGATAAAGAAAATAATCTCTCTCTAAAAATATCTCTCTCCTCCTAAAAGTGTCCTCCTCCCAAAATATTCCTCCCTTTTCTCTCTCCTGCTCTCCTCTTTATATAGGTGTTTACATAATGGATGACAAGCTCACATACAGCTCATATTCTCGCGAGCCTTTTAATGATTTCGCAGGCTCTCGCTACCTTCTCTCGAGACATCCTCGCGAGTCTTGCTACCTTCTCTCGAGACACTCTCGCGAGTCTTGCTACCTTCTCTCGAGACACTCTCGCGAGTCTTGTTACCTTCTCTCGAGACACTCTCGCGAGTCTTGCTACCTTCTCTCGAGTTATGAAAAATAATGAATCTCGCAAGCTCTTCTCGCGAGTTAAGGAAATAATTGATCTCGCACGCTAAGAAAATATGTTGTGCGATATTTGAATCCTACATCTTGCCTCTTTTTCCTTGAATATTGCTTGAAGAGCGATCTTTAAGGAAAAAATCTGTTGTTGTAGTAATCTTTGGTCTTTGTTGATGAAGGAACGAGCAGAAGAATACCGGACTTGAAAAGTACGTACTTGCCTCTATTCTTTTGCGAAGTTCAAGCTTTGAGAAGTGAATATGAAGTATCATCTCTTGAAGTATGCGAAGTATGAAGTATCCTTGAAGAAATATAAGAAGTACTCAATCCTCGAAATACATAAGAAGTATGAAGTATTCTTTGAGAAGTATAAGAAGTACTTAATCCTCTAAATATAAAAAGTATTGTGAATCCATCATGCGAAACTCCCGCTCCATGTTCTTTGCCTCATGCTATGCTCTATTCTTTCGCGAAGTTCTGAAACTTTGCGAAGTGGATAAGAAATATTAATCCTTGAAGTATAAGAAGTATTGCCTCTGTTCATGCGAAGTCATTATTCCCTTTTTGGTGAGGATTCTTGTTGTTCATTGGTAAACATCTTCTTTGGAAATGATTCTTGCCGAGAAAATAAAGAACATAAAATGTTTTTTCGGTAATCCATTGTTGCCTCTGTTCTTTATCTACGAAGGTAGAATCGTTGAAAAAGTGTTGAATGAGTGAGTTATTTCTTCATTCTTATTTTTCCTCTATCTCCTGCGTCGTGCTCATGCGATAGTATAATCTCTTCATTGCTTTACGTTGAATTTTATCATTGCGATAAGATCGCAGGATGTCTTTACATTTTCATGTAATGACCCATTGATCTTGCCTTATCATTTTTGTGTGGTCTTCCAAGTTAGACCTCCCTAATTAGAGGTCTTCCCCTGCCACCTTTTATCACGACAAAATCGCAGGACGTCTTTACACTTGCATGTAAAGACCCATTGATCTTGCCTTATCATTTTCCAAGTATTTTTGCCTCTGCAGGATGTTTTAGTTGCGACAATATGACAGGCCTAAATATCCTTGCGAACATGGAGCCCCATGACATTGCCGTCGTGCGACGAAATCGCAGGACGTCCGTACACTTTCGTGTAAAGACCCATTGATCTCGTCTTACCCTCGCGTTAGTATTATTGCCTCTGCAGGATCATTGCACAAATATGACAAGCCTAAGTCTCCTTGCGAAAACAAAGCCTCATGACATTTGCGTCTTTTTTGGCACTTCCCTAGTGGAGAGTGCCGCCCTTATCTTCTCCCCGGTTGCCCCTTCAAGGAGGCGAAACATCGGCCATACAAGACTAGCTCCTCCCATCCGGTCTTAACAACAACCAGTTGTTTTCGCAGCCTCTTATCCCTTATACCTATAGGGTTTATGGTTACGAGACTGCACCCTAAGTGGAGTTTTCTTCGGGCGAGTGCAACATATGCCAAGACTTGCCAAGAATGGCCAGGGTAGGTTCATCCATCCCGGGCACTCTGGCTCAACCGTGTACCTCGGCGCCTTGAGCATACACCGACTCCTTGGAAGAGACCCTCGGTCGCCCAACCAGGGTATAACCTTATATATATAGTTGGGAATCCAAGGTACCTCTTCCTGGATAGGCTTTCATGGGCCCCAAATTTCCATGACTCAGGCTTCAGGAGCGGTGTAACCTTCCCCCTGATCCATGTCGAGAGATACCCCCTTATATGACGCACTTTAGGTCTTACATTTGCCTCTTACGAAATGTTATTCGCGAACTAGGGTGTACGCCATAAAGGTTCGTCCCATTCTGGTTATTTTATTGATTCTTCTTCGTATGCAATAGGTACCCCCTACTATGACGCACTTTAGGTACTTTTGCCTCTTGCGAAATTCTGATTTCGTCATAATAGGTTTGCCTCTATCTGATTATTTTGTTGATTCTTCAGCATATAAGCTCTTTTGTAATTTCGCTGATCTTTGATAATCCCTTGTCATTTTCTGTGTGAAATTTTCGCATGCCTTCATTCTTTCATTCATTCTTCCATTCTTTTGCCTTGATATTTTGTTTACTGTTGGGTGAGCTTTGCGAGGTAAACATCTTAAGCGAACATCTGCGAAGCGTTCGTTCCTGCCGCAAACTTCTACGAAAGAAATGTTTAAGATGCAAACATTTGCGAGGAAAACCAAAAATTCTGTGCGACTATGAAGACTCGAACCCGTGTTACTGAATTCATCAACTGCATTTATGACCATCTATCCAGGTTCCTATTTTTGTAAGTACAGTAAAATTCACAAAACTTATTTTGATACTATTATCCCTTGTATGACTTTTCCCATCGTCCTTTCTTCTTCCTTCCTGAGTTGTTGTCTTTGCTGATTTTCTGACGAAATAAACTCCATAGACTCTCCGTTTGAGCATGTTACAATCGGTGATATTTCGACGTAGTAATCTCCACTCTTCATCTTCGTTTTAGTAGCTAAGTTTCCAACATATTAACGATCTTTGTCTTTTCTCTGAGATTCGCTTTGCACTTCTCAGAGTTAAATGTTCCCAGCCAAAGTCTTCGTGTTCTTCTTCTCGCTGGTGATTGACGATGTTCTCTCTGGCTATCGAATTCTCTTAGCGTTGTTGATTGATGATTGTAATGATCTCGTGATAAACTCATCAGATTGCTGTATCGATTTAACTTGACGTCGACACAACTGATAATTCTCATCATTCGTCATCGGTTCATTCTTAGCAAAGTTTGCTTCCCTCTTTTCATCATCTCTTAGTTGTTGGAGACGATCGCTTCGTACTGTTCCCTTCTTTACCATGTTTTCATCCTTGCAAAAATCAGCTTTGGTTATTTTGCCATTTGATTGTCATCGCTGTTGGTTGACATTGGTTCTTTCTCGCTGGAACGACGTTTTTCCTTCGCCTGCACCTTGTCTCAAACTCTCCTTTATTCGCCTGCCTTCATCTTTGAGTGAAAATCTCTTCACTTTTCTCCTTCTGTTTGTTATATTACTCTGTAATTTCACTTGTGCGGCTTTTCACTTCAAAAAAATGGTCTTTCTTCGCACCTGCAAAACTTACATTTCTTCTCACTATGGATATCGTGATTTCCTCTTTTTTGGACGAATGATTGCCGACGAGATAAACTTCGCAGACTCTCCTTCTTCCATAGTTTTTATGCTTTCTTCATTCTTAAAAATTCATATGAAATTTCTCATTCTGTTCACTACTGGCAGTTTTGATATGATTAGTTATTTGTTGTGGACTGACGGGCTTTTGACAAGAGCTCTGATGCTGGCGATGTAAATTTGTCCATTACATTCTCCTTCTTTACTCGTCTATCGGTAGTAACTATCCTCCTAACTTCACTGTGTAATAATTTTCTCATTCGAGTTCGAGTTTCATTAATAGTACTGCGGTGAGGTTTATTTTCAATAATTTATTTTCGTCCCTGTTGTTTGTGTTTACTTAAACTTTACCATTCTTTATCTTCTGATGTTTCTTGTGAAAAACAAGAAAGGGAGTACTTGCAAAAGTACTCAGCTTTTTAACTTCTGATATTTGAGTAGCCACGAAGAGATGATAAGCTTTAAACAATGAAATTGGGATTGGCTTCCTTCTTCGTTGGTATAATAATCTCGCAAGCACTATTCGCAGAGCCATGGAATAGCTCACTGATAACTGACGATGAAGTTTTGGATTACTGCACTTCTACTTCACATAAACTGTTCTCTTCGCGTGAGCTATTAGCTTCGCAGGCGTTGAACTTCTTGGCACTGTCTTCTTCTAACTGAGGATTAGCTGATTGCATTGAACTTAATTGTCGTGAACTTCTTGGCATTGTAATGATAACTCTTTTGTGTACATCTGTAAGTCTTTATTCATCTCTTTCATTTGTTCGCCTTTCTCTTTCCCTCACGTCTGGAAAATGTTCCACCTTACTTTGCTAGCCCATCACCTTGTGTGAGATTTACATAACTTGTTGTTCTCTTTTGAATCCCTTCATTTACTCCTCGCAGTCGTATCGTTTTAATTGGTTGTCCATATCTAAGATTGGTTAAGCTCCGGTCGTTACTTTCGCCTTTGGTCGCTCCCATTGAACATCTCCTTTCCTTTTGTGTTTTCATCATGTCCCGCTGGTGTTGGTTTCATCTTTTGTGTGTTAGTCTGGTTCATTGTTTGTGGTTGTTGCGGCTCTGCTCACTATTCTTTAATTAGCTCCTCAGGTATGTTGCTCGCAGGTTTTCTCATCTTCTGACGCCTCCAATCTTCTTCGGAGTGGGACTTCATCTTCGCCTATTGAGTCTTAACCCATGTGAGTGTCTCAAATCTAAAGGAAAGTCTATTTTACTTCTTCTTCGCTGCTTGCCGATTAGGTGTGCAGACTTCAAGAACAGTTGTCTTCGCAGAGAAGCTTTGTCTTCAGGGAGGAACTTTGTCTTCGCAGAGAGAGATTTGTCTTCACAAAGAGTAGCTTTTTATGTGCGAATTGAGAACTCTCTCGCTTGGAGAGTTTTTATTCTTTATGAAATTATTTTGCCAATCGAGTCCTAACCGGAGTAGATTTCGTTCCTCCTTTCTCTTTATTGTTTATATTTTCCCTCCTTTTGCTACTTCTTCACACTTCTTGTTGGTTATCTTCACCGGAGCTGTATACATTCATTTCCTTAAACGAGAAAATCATTTCCTTGCTTTGCTGGTAGCTTGTCTTCACTTTGTGAGATCTTTCAGTTAATGCTCCTATATGGTTTGATGTTTTCTCCTGTACTTTGTGGTTTTCTTGTCCTGTGCGATGAAAGAGAAAAAGATGGGTGCATCTTTCTTCGCGTGTTTTCATGTGTTGTATCAATCCTCTCCCAACGTAAATTAAGTTGATGAAAAAGACCATTTCTTTGTGGAACAATCTCTTCGCACTCTTGAATTGAGTTTTCGTCATCTTGTTATGGTATTCTTTCGTCTTTGAAGTTTGCATCTTCACTCTATTTCATTGCTCTATTTCTTCTCAGCTTATTTTTCCTTCGGAATTTGATGCACTAAAAATTTGACTAAGGTTAATATCCGCCCTGGGCAACATTCGTAGTGGTAATGGTGTTCTCCTTCATTTATCATTACATTTCCTTCTAATGATGTGTTTCCAGATTTTTAACACGGGCTACATCCTTCTAGATCTTCGTCATTTTTTCTCCTGTATGTCACAGATCTCATCGAATTCATCACCAACAGTAGCCGTTTTTTCTAAATTTTCTTGAACCAACAAGATTAGGTCCCTGTTTCTAGCGCATATGTAGTTGCAGGATTTCCCACACTACACCCCTTACTCAGTTTTGTAGATCTAAATCATATTAATCGCCTAAATTTTAAATATAAGTGCTAGAAATTTAAATAGACACATAAGATTTTTTACGTGGTTCGATCAATGTGATCTACATCCACGATTCTTCACTATGATTGTTGAGGTTACATTTGAATTACATTGAGAATCTCCATTAATGGATATTTTCTAGAGCTCTAGATCTAATTATTTGGGGAAGAAGATGATAAAGAAAATAATCTCTCTCTAAAAATATCTCTCTCCTCCTAAAAGTGTCCTCCTCCCAAAATATTCCTCCCCTTTCTCTCTCCTGCTCTCCTCTTTATATAGGTGTTTACATAATGGATGACAGCTCACATACAGCTCATATTCTCGCGAGCCTTTTAATGATTTCGCAGGCTCTCGCTACCTTCTCTCGAGACATCCTCGCGAGTCTTGCTACCTTCTCTCGAGACACTCTCGCGAGTCTTGCTACCTTCTCTCGAGACACTCTCGCGAGTCTTGTTACCTTCTCTCGAGACACTCTCGCGAGTCTTGCTACCTTCTCTCGAGTTATGAAAAATAATGAATCTCGCAAGCTCTTCTCGCGAGTTAAGGAAATAATTGGATCTCGCACGCTAAGAAAATATGTTGTGCGATATTTGAATCCTACACAACACATGTCCTGGATAAGGAGTAGTAAAAGGAGGATCGAACAAAGCCCCAGGCTGCATCACCGGTAATTCACCAACCGCAAGAGCCTTGTCGGGCCTGGGAGGCCTTTCGGAAGGAGTCACCACAATAGCCATATTGTCCCGAACCGGATTCGGACGGATTTCAAGGGGAGCCGTCTCAACTACAAAGCAGTAATCGTCTCTCTTACATCCCTTCCGGCATCTATTTCGCTCTGGGTGCTGATTTCCATCACGACCCCGTCGACAAGATCACTAAGGAAAGCGCCTTGTTCAACCGAGCTTGCATCATCTCTGTCGTGGTCGGAAAAAGGAGCGGTTTCTCCAGACTTCTCAGATGAAGGTCGGACCCGCCGATTTCTCAAGATGAAGGTCGATCGCCAGACTTCTCAAAAGATGAAGGTCGGTCATCGCGGACTTCTCGGATGAAGGTCGGATGCATCGGACTTCTCGGATGAAGGTCGGTCATCGCCAGATTTCTCAAAGATGAAGGTCAAGACTGGCTGAACTCAAGGCCAACATTACCAGCCTTCTCATTTTGAATGCGCGCCAACCTTGTGAAGATATTCTCTTTCGAATTCCCTGATTTCAAGTAAAGATCGCTTTTTAGAAGAATTTACACTGGGGAATGAAGAAATCAACTAAAGAGATTTAAATACCGCATACTGGAAGAATTGAGGACTACCGGACCGCATGCTTGCCTCTTAGGTCTCTCTCCTACTTGGGGACCGCAATCCTCACTCCGGTCCGTTTGGCCGGAAGTGGCTTCAACCGAAATGCTTCGTCAAGACGTCGAAGATGGTTCACCACGGGGATCTGTCACAATACTCTCCGAGAATCCCCGAAAAACCAACAGCTTGCCTCCTCCAAAATTCCTTGTACTTATCGGTCACCACCGGTTTTCTCCCAATAGGCCGAAGGGAAGGCTCAACCGCTCTAAGAACACGTCAAGATCAAGATTATTCAGAGAAATTCCTTTGAAACCACCGGTGGACGGATGAATGGAACACCCTGATCAAATCCCATTTGACGAGCAGCCCCCCCAATATTGTACGGAGTCACAAAGAAACTCTTCGTTAAATAGAGACGGGACATATCCTGATGCATCTGCGCGCATGTAAACAACTTCCCTGGATCTTATAGTCTTAACATCAAGACGCTAGACAACATCGGGGCCATCGAAGCAATAGCAAAAGTCTTTGGCTGAACAACGGAAGGATGGACCGGCCCCATGGACGGAAATCTACGTAAGACACATTGTCAAATACGTCCACAAGTCTCGCACCGGCTCGGGGCGCTTCTTATTCCAAATGGAGTATTCTCGAGCCACCATACAAGTTGGTGAGCAAATTTGTAGGGGCAGGAGCATAGCTTTTGAAGTGTTCCCATAAGAATGCCTGAAGAAAAGCGAAGTGAACGTGCAATTCCACCTTCTTGTACCCGTTAGAAACATGCATGTCCATTGCTAAAGCGTCCAAATGAGAATACAGTGATCCAAGGAACAATGAGCCCAGAGGAAGAACTTCACCCTTCGCCAGCCTTATAGCAATCCTAACAAGCTCATCTCTTATGTTCTTCTTTCCTGAACCATCATCAAATATATCCCTGGATAGCCATAAAGACAGGAGCGCAATCACGCTAAGCTCATTTTCCAACTCTTGATCCTGGCTACTGGGTCCCAGGAGACCACTCGACACCCACCAAGTGTAAAAGCATCTCGCATCCTTTTTCTCCTCCTTGTCCAGCAGTCGAATTCCGCCACTTTTTGAAGTATAGCAAGATAGTTACTCTTTTCAAGATCGTAGAGTTCATAAGAAAGACTTCCAAAGAACAGCAGTTCATTAAAGCAACCTACACTCTCCAAGGTAATAGTCATCTCTCCACATCTAGATATGGTTGTGTGAGTAGAAATACGCCACCGAGAAATGAAGGTAATCAAACCCGCGGCGTCTTTCCTAATTTCGAGGGCAGCAGATGCCATGACCGCATTGAGGATTTGTGCTTTGGTCAAATTTTCCTTAATGCCCTTATTACTCAACATGCGTCTCATCCATCCTTCGTAAGAACCCAATGGAGTATGGCAAGTCTTGAAGTCAATAGGAGAAGGCGGATATTCGTTTCTCTGGAGACAAAATCTCATCACAAGTGTCAAGAAGAGAATGGATCGGCGTCCATATTTTCTCGAACCTAAAGCAAGACTATCTTATGAGAAGGATGTCTCCTAATGTTTGGAAAAGGCAAGATGAACAACTCATCATCAATGTTCGGCATATCTTTGAAGTCGTCAACACCTCCCGACTTGGCACCAAAGATTATCTCCGTAAGACATATCGACGTGAGTTCTTTTCTTTCTACCGCAATGAAATAAAAGACAGGAGTTAGAACTTGTATGAAAGCACGGAATAAATATAGTCACACACGGCAAGACACAACTCACATCGGAGCATACAATGGCCGGCCCAAACATCATTCAAGTCTGGTATTGATCAAGCTTCGGTATAACTCAAGTTTTCAAGTCTGGCATAAATTTCAAATCCGGTACAAGTTTCAAGTTCTAAGCACAAATTTCAGATCAATCGTGTGTGGGTGAGACCCACGGTCAATCAAGCATGCACGGCGGACCCACGTTCATTCTCACGCATCATAACACAATTTTCCTTATTCATGAGAATCGTGTACGCGAGATTCAAGCCAAGGTTTTTCCTTTTCAAGATACAACCCAAAAGCTAGGTCTTGCATGCAATGGCGGAAAAGCTAAGCATATACATGTCTTACAAAAGGTATTTACCTAACAAACTAGGGTTTGACCGTTAAAAAAAAAAAAAAAAAAAAAAGGAGCGAAACCTACCTTGGACGGCCGTACGGGAGCAACTCTAGCAATGGGCAGCGACGGCTCCGGCAGTAGATTGGCGGCAAGAAGAAGATTGGCGGCAGCAGCAAGGTTGCGACGAGAGCAGCAACAACAAAAAAAAATCGTGGAAAAAGAAAGGGGTTTTTGTCTCTTTTATAGACAAAAATTAGAAGAATCCTAATAGAAGAAGGATTCCTCTCTTATTTGGTTTCCTCTTTTGATTCAAATACCCAAAGAAAGAAACCGGCCCCCCGCCAAAGGATTCCATACAAGCGTGACGGCATGAGAAATTAGCGGTCGGCCAAAGACTCTTCCTGGTAAACTCCTTTTATCCTGTCTTTCTCACATATGTATGTCACCATCTCATGCCTACCACGCAATAGTGTAACCATTGTGTGCTAGGCGAGAGGGACTTAATGTTGATGGTGGATTTTCGTTCAAGGTTAAATTTGTAAAAAAACCGGAAAAATCATGCGCCGACATCTTGTAAAAGATAAAGCCATTTATAAGTGTTGGATATTCCCTCACTAAATTCACCAAGAATGGATCATGTAACAACAATCCCTTCTTGTGAATTTCATATCACCCTTGTATTTCCGTACTCATTATCAGTCAAGTGGGCATGATGACTCGAGTGTTACTCTATAAGAGTAACACGAACCTCCAAGCACTATAATGAATCATTATCAGTGTGGCATGAGACTGAGTGTTACTCATATATAGAGTAACACGAACCTCCAAGCACTATAATGAAACCATGTAAGAAATACCCATACAGGATGATTCTCGGTGTGTTATACTAGCCTGAGCCCTCTCGGTGTGTTATACTAGCCCGATTGAGCCCCTCTCGGTGTGTTATACTAGCCCGATTGAGCCCTCTCGGTGTTATACTAGCCCGATTGAGCATCCGGACTTGATCTGTATCGCCTCCTGGATATGATTCGATCGCAGCCATCCAACTCCGTAAGCATGATTGGATGACCCCGCATCAATTCCATCACCCCCAAGCGGTATGGAATACCCACGGCGGACCCCGCATGGTCGGCCATCGGCCTTCGCTTGCCAAAAAGACGTTCATACCAAGCATTTTGGACGGAAAACCCTAAATAAGGGTTTGCGGCATATTACATGTGTCGCAAAATAGTCTCAACCATCCATCTTCGCAGTATAGATGGAGGGTGTAGATGTAGACTTAAAGGGCCCAGAGCATGTCAACATGATCACCGTGAGACCGCCACACACTTGACCACCGGTCAAGACCAACAATGTTTGGCCGTGAAAAATCGTCACCCAAACAAGAGGTGGCGCACGGCTTTGAAAGCCAAATTAGGGTTTCAAGCCATCACGCGCGTCCATCTTCTCCTCCTGCACGAATGGAGGGTCACAGATTAGATTAAACAGTCCCGGTCATACCAAAGATGATCACCGTGGGCCCATCTATCTCCTCATGCGGTCGGCCAAGGCATATCATGCCCGACTAATCCAAAACGCCCGCCCAAACACGCGTGGTTACACTTCCCAAATTGCAAATTGATCTCGACCGCTCAACTTCACCGGATGATTTGAATGGCTTAGATCACGTTTTCATGGGATAATCAGGTATAGGTGTGAACATCAACCTACCACCTACACGCTGGAGTGATCGACCAAGACCGACCAAGGACGGTTGTCTTGGAACGCGTGCGGGAATATCACGCGGTTATCAACTCCTTTGCGGTAAGAAATTTCTGCCGCAAACCGTTCTCAACCACTCAACTGTGCTTGGCCAATTTGAGTGGCCTAGATCGCGCCTTCTTGGGAAAGTGAGACATGGACGTGTACACCGGCATACCATCAACATGCATGACCGGTCGGTCCTCTCCAAAGCCCTTCCCATGCTTGGTTTCGACTAAGTCAAGAGTGATGCTTGCGCACCTCTTCAAAAACCCTAGTATTCATTAACGGCCGCAGATGAGTGTCTCAAACATCATCTCATCCGTTCAACTTCACCAGCTTGGTTATACAACCCCAGTCGAGTTATTTGGTTAGTGAGGCGTCATTACCCATCACTTTACCACACCACAATGCAGACTACCTGATAAAATACACACGATACTTCACAAGTATCGACTTTCCGAATAACGCAGCTTATTCAATTCAGCATTGCATGCTATCTTTCGTGGATCCACGATCCGCACATTCCAGACATCAATCATGTCACAAACCGGGGGATACATATCGGGGTATTGGTATGGCGGTTTACGGCGTGCAGCAGGCAACGCGCCATCACAAGAACGTGTTAGGAAGTCATGGACGGTTAGAGATGAACAGAGAAGTGGGCAAGACCGGTCGACGCACAACTCCACTACTCCATCACTCCACTTCCTCCACTTCCCACGAGAGACGTGAATGAGGCTCAATGACTTGTATAAATAGGTTCTCCGCCCTATTTCAAACAACAACACAAGTTAAAAACAAGACAAAAATCAACACCCGAGCCTCCTTACATTAACCGTAAGCCCGCTCACTTTTCTGTCACAAGTCATAAGCAAGCCAACACCTTCACAATCTCAACATCTTCTTCGCTTCCCTCCCTAAGATCAACCCCATCTCCTTCACTTTGTGACCGAAACAAGTCCTGGAACGGCCATTTCTTGGTTTAGGCCGGACTTGCACAGATTGATCTCTCGAATCTACAAGCACTCATCGCGCAGTGCATTTGTTTAGGGTTTAGATTCATTCCTCATCCACACCCTAAATTACCAAATTCTGCAGGAGTAGTTTTCACCCATAAACAACTGGTCAGGCAAGGATTGTGCACAGCTGATGCACATCACAGCTCTAAGTTAAGCTCAGCACAGAGCAATACAAGACAGCCTAGTGGTTGCGCAGCCGGTCTATGCTCAAAGACAAAACAAACGATGCACAACACAATTTCAATGATGCAAAAGAACAAGTTGGCTCATTCACAGTTCATACTCATACAACTCGGGTATAGATGCTAACCTAACATGGTTTACAGGTCATGCTCATCCAACTCAGGTGTATTCACTTATCATGGAGCCACTTACCTGAATTGCAGTTTGCTCAGAGCTTTGTGCACCTTTTTCTTGTCTTCCTTGGGTTGGTGGGCACAAAGAAGACAAAGCAAGTGCAAGTGCACAAAGTAAATTTGTAACTCAACAAAGAAGCTTCGGTTCTCGATTTGCACAATTATACTAACAGATTATGCAACCGAGAGTTACTTGACCGAAAGGGATCAAGAGTTACAAGTGATACTAAGCTACAAAATGTAACAAGAATAATTACACTAAGTGACACTACTAGTTATGATGACTACAAGTTCAGGGTTATGCACTATGAAGTATGAAGTGTGTACAATTTACATTACAAGTTACACTAATGTGAAGTGTGAAGGGTTATGATGACAGGTGCAGAAATGCAAAATAAGGATGAAATAACTAAGATGAAAAACAGTGAAGATGCAAAACAAAAAGAAGAATATCTAAGTTACACTAACAAACCTAAGTTACAAGAGTTAAACTAAGTTATACTAAAAACAGGACTAAAAGCAAAAATTTAAAGTGAATATGTACAATGGTGGGATGAAAATCAGTAAAGCAAGCAAGCAAGAATCGACTCAGCACACGCCAAGTCCCCGGCAACGGCGCCAAAAACTTGGTAGGCCTTTAAGATGATGTTTATTTATGTGCCTACATGTAATAACCGCAAGTGCTCGGCGTCTATCGGAGACGTGGCAAGTACGGGTCGAACCACAGAGACTTGTGGTGCTATGATTGATCAAGAGGGCTTACTTAACTGAATTTCAGGTGGTAATGTGTAACACAGGGGTTTTGTGCCGATACGGCTAAGTTGAAGGATAATGAAGTAAAGTAAAATACACACAAAGGAGAAGAAATGGGTGCTAGGGTTATCAAATCCACCTCTAAATTCCTTAGTATGTGTTCAACTAGATGGAGTTTCTTGTTCCTATGGCAGTTAAGGATAAGGTGTCAATTCTATCACTTAGCTAAGGAGTTTCACCTAATGATAACTCAATTATCAGCTAAGGCACTAACCTAGAGCACTAGTTATCTAATTAAGCACAACTAGTCAAAAGAATTAGCATTTTAACTCTAAGGCTTGAGTCAAGCATAGCCAATGTAATTTTTGCCTAACTACAATGTATACTTGGCATGCACTGTGAGAGAAGAACATTGGATGCTAGAACTGAGATTATCTTTATGATTAAGCACTCAAGAAAACTCAAACTCAGTTGAATTCATAACATGGAATTAGGGTTTCACTGAAACCCTAACAACTTAATTTAAAACATAATTAAGAACAATTTAAACACAAGTAATCCTAATTGGTGCTCTGGCTAGCCCAGGCATACCCAAAATCATTCTCTACCTCTTCTATTTATACCTCCAAACATAAACCCTAATTTTACTTTAAAAATAGAAATTAAATCAAATTGACTCTCACCCACGTCTCTGAATCGCTTCTCTCTTCTGTCACTTCGGCTCAGAGCTCCATCCGTCCATAGTTGGTGAAACCCTATCTCTTATTTTCTCTAAGTTAGCTTCTAGGGTTGGGAGAAGCTAAGAGAGAGAAAACTAGGGCTAGAGAGGTGGAGAAGGTGGTGCGGCTGTTGCAGGGAAGGTTGGTGCTGTGTCAGGAGGTGATGGGAGTGATGAAGGTGATGACTGCAACAAGTATGGTCGGGGAGGAAGGGTATGGTCTCTGCAACTGTCGGGGTGAGGGAGAGAAGAGAAGAAAGAGAAGAAGGAAAAGAAAATGAGGGTAGGTCGATTAGGGTATAGGGTTTGGTGGTTTGGGTGTTGAGCGGGCACAAACAGGTTTGATGAAGAGGCCTCAACGAGCGTTGGATGAAGCGGGTACGATCCGAACGGGCCGAGGGGGCTCGGAGTAAACCGGGTGTTGAGCGGGAGCATCAAACGTTGATGTGCAAGGCGGAGCGACCGTTGGATATAGCTGAGGGAGATCTCAATGGCTCAGAAATGATGGGCTTGGATCCGGGTCGTGGGTCGGAGTTGGATAGCTCGAGCCCATGTCTTGTAGATGAGTTGCTACTTGTTGGGTTGCAACCGATGCGCGCGGCTTTGGCTTTCTGCTCCATAGACGCTTGACTCCACCTCTTTGCTCCTTTGGCTCCTCGATTCTCCGAGCTTTATTTATTACCTAAAAACACAAAATTAATTAATACAAATATTTATTCTTGAAAACAAGGAAAACACAGAATATGGGATAATATCTGATTTATGAACACAAAAGATGAGTTAAATGCCAATAAATAGATGTATAAATATGCAATATTTGGCACTCATCATTATTTCGCCACCCCTCGTTACGACAAAGTCGCAGGACGTCTTTACACTTTCATGTAATGACCCATTGACCTTGTCTTATCATTTGTTAAGTATTTTTGCCTCTGCAGGATATTTTATCTGTGACAATATGACAGGCTTAAATACTCTTGCGAGTGTAAAATCCCATGACATTGCCGTCTTCGCGACGAAATCGCAGGACGTCTTTGTATTTTCATGCAAAAACCCATTGATCTCGCCTTATCTTTGCGTCAGTATTATTGCCTCTACAGGATCATCGCACAAATATGAAAAGCCTAAATTTCCTTGCGAAAATAAAGCCTCATGACATTTGCGTCTTTTGACACTTATCAGCTCCCTAATGGAGGGTGCCGCCCTTATCTTCTCCCTGGTTGCCCCTTCAAGGAGGCGTACATTGGCCATACAAGACTAGCTCCTCCCATCCGGTCTTAACAACAACCAGTTGTTTTCGCAGCCTCTTATCCCTTATACCTATATGGTTTATGGTTACGAGACTGCACCCTACTAATATTTCTTATCTGAAGGAAAAAGCCATTTTATTACCTTCTGGCGATATCACAACAATTCCAATCCCGTTACCTTCTCCATTAGATGACCCATCTACTAATATTTCCCATCTATTCGGCTCAGTCAACAAGTCTTTTGGATTTCCATGTTCTTCGTCTACGTCCATTATTTCTTCCACTGGTTCATCCTCTTCCAAAGGAAATTCTGCTAGAAAGTCCGCGACCACTTGTGACTTTGGCGAAGATAATATTTCGTATTTGAGTTTGCAATGACTTATTTGGGCATTCCATCTCTCAACTCTCCCCGATCTTTTTGAATTTTTCATTACTGATTCGATTGGTACTTTCGTCACCACCTTAACAACGTGCGCTTGAAAGTATATGCGAAGTTTAAATGTTGCGTAAACTAATGCCAAGATTAGTTTTTCAATTTTTGAATAATTCCTTTCTCAAGGGCGTTGAAAGTTTTGCGATGTAGTAGATTGGTTTTTCTACCCTCATGGTCCACTCGCAGCAATACTGCACTTAATGCATGCGAAGTCGTCGCAAGATAGATTAATAATTCTTCTCCCTGGTTCTGCTTTTTGTAAAATTGATATATCCATTAAATGTTCCTTTACTCCTTGGAAGGCTTTCTCACACTCGTCTGTCCATCTAAACTTTGATCCCTTTTTGAGAATGTTGAAAAAGTGTTTGCATTTATCAGATGATCGCGAGATAAACCTCCCTAGCGAAGCTAGTAACCCATTTAACTTCTGAACATCTTTTACTGTCGCAGACGTTGGCATATCGCGAACTGCTTGTACTTTCTCCGGGTCGACTTGGATTCCCTCTTTTGATACGATGTAACCTAAAAATTTTCCTGATGCAACTCAAAGGTGCATTTTTCTGGATTTACTTTGATGTTGAAATGTCTCATTTGTTCAAATATTTCTTTCAGATCCTTTATGTGGTCTTTTGCTTTCTTACTTTTGATTAACATATCATCTACATACACCTCTAGCGTTTTGTGTATCCATCTCGCGAACACCTTTTCTACCATTCTTTGATATGTTGTTCTCCAAAGATTTCGCAAACCAAACGGCATTTTTGTATAACAGTATAATCCTCTTGGAGCGAAGAAAGCAGTATGTTCTTGATCTTCTTCGGCGAGAGGAATTTGATTGTATCCTTTATATCCATCAAGAGGGGAAAGTATCCTTGGGACAAGCTTTGTTTAGATCGGTAAAATCTATACAAATTCTTATCCCTTTCTTCTTCTTTGGGACTATAACCATATTTGCTATCCATTCGGGATATTTTGCTTGTCTAATGATTCCTCGCATCTAGCATTTTCTCGCAACTCTTCTTCTATTTGAGGGTGATATGTCACAAGTGCGATCTTCCTAATTCTTTGTTTGAATGGTCTTATATTTTTGTCAATTTCCAATTTATGACAAGCCACGAGATGGGTCTATACCTGCATTTCATCCATATCCCACGCGAAAATATCTTTATAGTCTCGCAAAGAAATCAATAGTTCTTCTTTCTTCATCTTCTTCCATCTTAGTTCCAATTTTTAATATCCCGGGTTCCTCTTCGGTTCCAACATTCACTTCTTTTGTTTGTTCTCGCCGCGATATAGCTAGCTTTCGGTTCTCCCATAGGGGTTGGTCCTTTCATTTCCTTATTCTCGAGATTTCGCTGTATTCCTTTTCCTTCTTTTGCTCTTATCATGTAAATTCTAAATTCTTCTTCTTTTCTAGCTGCTTTTACCATTTTCTTGCGATCTCTTCGCTTCTTCGCTTGTTCTTCATAATGCTTTACTTCGTCTTGATGATATATTCTCCTTTATCAATATCTCCTCCGATTTCACCAATTCCAGCTTGGCATGGGAAACTTGATACACTGATGAAGTGTTGACGCTACAGCCTTGATTGCATGTACCCATGGCCTTCCTAACAACACATTGTATGGCGATTCCATATCCACTACACTCAATGTCACCTTTGTTTCAATTTCTCCAAGCAGAATCCGTAATTTCACTTCTCCTTTGGGTTTCGTTATAGATTTACCAAAGCCATGGATATAATACGCTGGGGAAATCATTTCTTCATCTTTATAATCCTAATTTTTTGTAAGTATGGTAAAACATGATGCTCACTAAACTTCCTGTATCCACCAAAGTTCTATTTACAGCCCATTCTTCCGCTGCTTTTGCCGGTTCTCTCTCCATTTTTGCATGCATTTATTGTGATCACCAATGGGAATGTATGGCTCAAACACTCTTTAGGTATCTCCGCTGCTGTGAATGTTATTTTCTGCTTTTCCCAATCTTTTAAAGACGATGTCTTCTCCTTATCTATAATCTTCTTCCCTTCAAAATCTCGTTTATGTATTCTTCCTCTAATATTTTCATGAAATTCATTAATCCTTGCTTTTGTAATTGTACAAAGACTCTCGTATTTTCATTGTACTCCTTGCTTTTTAACTTCTCTATTTCATCTGATCTAACATCTTTCTCTCTCATTTTCTTGATTCGGATAATTTTAGCTGCAATCTTTTATGATCATCCCTGTTTCTAGCGCATATGTAGTTGCAGGAAATCCCACAATACACCCTCACAAGAATTTACTTTACTAATCCATTTGAAGATGAATATCTATATATTTTTATTGATTATCTTCTTGAAATGTTTACAAGGATAGATAGAACAGAGCTAAAGAAATTACAATCACTCTAGATTTTCTCTCTCCTAATGACTTGTTTAACAATTCAAAAAGAACCCCCTACAAACTGACTAACTCAACCCTTTATATAGGGTAATACATAATGGATGACAAACTAAGCTGTCCTTTATTTTCGGAATAACTCGCAAAGTGTCGCGAGTGTTATAAACATTTTTCCTTGCGACACTCCTAAATCTCGCCAAGTCTTCACACTTTTCTCACGTTCTGGCTTTCGTCATCTATTGCGTCATTTATATTTCTTTCCTGCGACGCCTTCGCAGTGTAGTCGTTTATTAATCTCGTGAAGTATTGATGTCGCGATATTCTGCTCCTACATTACCCATGCGATATGCGCATGAATCACGCACCAAGCCTTGTGTCTACACAAATTTGTTTTTTGCAAGTTTTTATTTAAGAGTTTTATTTATGGGAGGATTCCTTTTACGCGTTTAATTGTTTTACAAGAAACAAAAAACTTGGTTTACAAGAAATCCAAACCCTAGAGGT
>JAJJWW010018447.1:0-47307 GCA_023531295.1 Papaver armeniacum | reverse complement strand
TAGAAGATCTACGCATCTCCGCCAAAAATGTGCCAAGAAAGTAGTGCCCCATGAGTACTCATGAACCTCCTCCAAAGGATCCAAGTATTGTAAGTTGTTCATATGCACCAAGTTACCATTAGAATCAGGGAATATTTCGATGCCCAAGAGGAACAATAGATAAGCAGCGCTAGTTTGCTGAATTTCTTCGGCATTCAATTCCTTGCCCATCGTATTCCCAAACAACTGTTTGAGCTTAACGACTTTAATAGTCTTTGTCATGGTATTCTTTTTCACGTACATATTTGCTTTTGTCGTTTCCTCATCCCAACCAAACAACCTTTTAGTCAGATCATATATCTTGGACCATTATAGGCTCTTATCGTCGTCATCTTTGTTAACGGCTTTTCCTCGGATCTCTAAACCCAATATTCTTTGGACATCTTCAGGGATAATGGTCATCTCTTAAAAGTAAAATGCATGGTATCGGTCGAAGCATAAAACCTCTCCAGTAATTTGCCGTCACTTGATCGGTGGACACATAGTATTCTACCGCGGGATACAACCCAGATGCTCTTCTGCCACTTGAACCTCCGTGACACTCCTTCCAAATCCCATGTATCCATTTGTTGATGGCGGCAAACACGGAAGGCATTCTTGTGGTCCTATAAAAACACACCAAACAAACTTCAATTCACCTGATCATATATAAATAATATAATAACAAGATGAAAACGTCTTACATAAGTTGAATAGATCCAACGAGCCCAAGAGTCCTTGTAGTCAAATAAAAGTTTGGGATCTCTCTGCTGACCCGAGTGTTTTCCATCACTGCGTTCTGGAATCATGTCATATAGTTTTGGGAGGTGCTTTGGTGGCTTCTTTTCATCTTTGTGATCGTCTTCAACTCCAGGTTGTCCTAAGCTATGTGAGGATGAGCCACCTACTGCATCAGGAGGTACATAATTCTCCCACTGAGCAGCATCATTGCTGCTTGCGTCTCCCTCCTCAGGGGGATTGTCCCGGATCGTTAGCTTACGACGTACGGATCATATCTACTACGTCGAGATCGAGAAGACTTAGGTTTTTCTTCATCAACAACTTTTCCCTTTCCTTTCTTCATTTTTTGGAGCTTTTGACCTACCAACAAAATGAGTTTTTAAAAAATAAGGAAACAGATTTCCGGCATGGTAAATGAACATAACGAGTATGCCGGCACTAATCCCGGCATTGTATACTTAATGAGTTTTACCGGTTTATAAGTTCCGGCATCTTATGTAAATAAAATACCATGCCGGTATAAAGAGAATTGTCTACAGAGGTTTTAAAAAATAAGGAAACAAATATCGACATGGTCGATGAACATAACGAATATGCCGGCACTTATCCCGGCATTGTATACTAAATGAGTTCCATGCCTAAGTTAACCCGGCTTCCGCATCGTATGTAAATGAAATCCCATAACTGTATTAAGATAATTATCTCTGAGATTTAACAAACTAGGGTAAACAATACCGGCATGGCTAGTGAACATTATGATTTCTCAGGGTTTTTCTAATAATTTGCATGCAATAAAATGGGGATATAAACTAAATAGGAAGTTCAATTCACTCAATTCAATTTCAATTCGCTCAATTCAATTTCAATTCACTCAATTCAATTTCAATTTCACTATAATTTCACTAAGAATGCTTCAATAAACATAGACATCACTTACCTCATCATCTATGTTATTTCCTCATCATCACTTATATCTTGTTCAATATATGCTTCTGATTTCGATTTACCACGAGGATTAGGTTTTGGTTTTTCAGGAGGTTTGCGAGAACCCATTCTTCTTGGGGTTTGAAGAATTGAATGAGTTTGGTTTGGAAGATGAAACCAGATAATGGAGTTTAGGGGTTCTACAAGTTCTCTTGGAATTTCTAAGTGAAAACAAAAAATAGAGAGATGGAACCGTTTCCATTTTATGTAGTAATGGAGTTTGTAACCGTCAAATAAAGAACCAAATAAATGGAATGAGGAAGTTTGTGGCGGTTACAATGGGGGATAATTGGTGCAACAGTTACAATGGAGAAGAATAAGGAGTTAGAGTTAGTTGTTTCTTTTTTTAATTATAAAAGGTAACAAGCCTCAGAATTCCGGTACCACATACATGCTACATTTAACGCCGGAACACTGTCTTGCTACATTGAACGCCGGAACACTATCTTGACACTCAATTGTGACGGTATTGTATTATGCTAACGAGCCACCACAAGGTTTTAAGCAAACAAACCGACCTAGAATGGCCTTCATATTAATAGTAAGGAAATAAACTAAAAAATATTAAACACATAAACTACGTAACACATAAAATGAGACCAACAAGCCAATTGCAACTAACATCAGTTCTCGGAACGAGATTCAAGAAACAAAGCATCTTCAAAATGCCTAAAAGGCTCTTTGAACCACTTGAAATATGCTTCCTGAGCTTCATACCTATTCCTCTATATCTTGCAAGAAACTCGTTGTATTTACGACATAATTTGATGAGTGCTTTGTTCGATTGCGTACAACAAGATCACCGCATTCTATTCGCGTTTCTTACCAACAAGTTATTCATTGAAGAACCAGTCTAACTAGACCCCAAAAAAGATCCGAAGGCGTTGATCTTCCGCAAATCCGATAATATGTAGTAGTTTTTAATCCACTGGGTTTCTTCCTCAACATCCGCTTCTATCTTAGCTTGTTTTTGACGTTCATCCACTTCCTCAACCACTGCTTCAATCTTAGCTAGTTTTTGACGATAATGTTCAAGCTTTGCTTCCTCTTTTTCTTCTCTTTTCCTCTTTATTATCTTTTCTTCCATTGCGGAAATTGACTTGGTGGTTTCTTCCGTCCTTCTTAGTTTTTCTAGTATTGTGGAAACTGACTTGGTGGTGGTTGATGATTGATTTCCTATCGCAAAGCTGCACAATATGTTCCTCATACGTTTTTCTTTTCGAGGAATTGATGAACTTGGTAGTTGGTGATTGATAATCCATCAGAGATGTCTTGGGGCTAACGTTTTTTTAAGTATCAAGTGCAATGGGTGTATCCATTCCTTTAAATGGATGAGGACATAACGGATCTTTTCCACTTTATCATCCCGACATTGTCGGCAAGAATCTTAGATCCCACGCCGAAATGCTCTTTCTTTGGTCTATGGTTTAAAAAATAGCCCTTAGGCATTGAATGTAATTTTCCGACATTGAATGTAGGAAGTATGACCATGCCGGGATTCTCGCCGTCACACTAAAGTTTATTTATGCAACGCCGGAACATGGATTATTGTAGACAGTATTGTAACACTTGGTTCCGGCATGCATAGATATACAATATCTATGCCGGGATTCTGATGGTATTGTATTATGTTAACAAAATAAAATAAGCCGGAACTATAATTTATTTCAAATGTAATCCTTGTCGCAGGAAGCACGAATGCACTTAGCACGTGCATCAAGCCTTTAAACCACTTGGTGACCCAAGTGGACGAGTTATAGTCTCGTGAGGGTTTACATAGATATGTACCCACAAAACCTTACGAAATACCAAACCGAATACCCTAAAAATCTAACCAAATACCCGAAAAACCTAAGCAAATACCACTAAACTATCAATCTTCTTAAGAAGAATCCATCTCCGATCCACCCAGCTGGTGGTACTCCGTGACTTTGGTTACAATATGGTTCACGTTGGCTTCAAACATGAATGCTTCTCCCTTTTCTTGCAAGTAACGCGTTTTCACGGCTTCATGCTACAAAAACAACACACAAACTTTGTTTGTTACATAAAAATTGCAAAAGAATAGATTGTGTCGAATTAATCATAAGGATACTTACGAGTTTTTGAGGGGACAATCTATTGTGGGTAGTGTGGTCGATCCGGTGTTTCATTTTTAGATACTCAACCACCGCATTTAAGATGATGTCATTAATCGTTGGTCGATTTGTTGAGCAGTTCTTCCTTTCGGGTTACCGTAATCGTGAATAAACTTGTTAAAAATCTTCAACCACATGGAATCTCGCGTGTTGTTATCTATAGTTTAAGGACGAGTTTCGGCGTACCATGCTTGGGTGATTGCTAAATCTTCCTCGGAGTCAAACGATGCCATTTCTTGTATGTGGGATTAGGTACTATACTAAGCTATTTATAAATGATTTTTCTTGGGTTTAGGGTTTTCCTAAGTTAAGAGTCTCAAGGATATATATAAAAACACACGAGTTTTGGGCTTTTGGGTCCAAGTATTGGCTCTCTTTATATAGAGAAAAACCTCAACGGCTAGTATTTGTGAAATCACCCAAACTACCGGCATTGAAATAATCGTAAAATAAAATGCCTAAGCATCAAGCTCCAGACGGTTTATCATAAGACGACAATGCGCATAAAGTAATTTCTTTACAGAGATTGGGCCAAATATGCAACCAAATCCTGCATGGTTATGAAAAAACTTTTAAATGCCGGTACTCTGATCCGGCACTCAATCTATAATAGAGACTATGCCGGCATTTGTTACATTAAAAAAAAAACGGCTAGTTTTTCTAAAAATAAGACCGTTGGGTATTCATTTCTATATAATACCCCCCATTCCTTTGGAAAAATCTACACAAACCACGCACCAAATAACAAAAATCATTCTCTCAAGATACCAAGCAAGGTTAAAGCTTCAGAAGGGATAGGGGATTCATCATCTACCTCTATTTGTAAAGTAAGTAGATTTACTAACAATATAATGTTCAATACTATGACGCATAACTAATATAATTTTCTTTTACAGAGTCATCATTGCAAGTGTCAAATTTGCAAGTCACCTTCTCATCTAGCCATGGATTGTCCTTTTATTTATTCAAAGTGTAGAAGCTGTGATGGCACACGCCGGTTTTGGATTGCAAAAACTGATGACGCTGAAAATGGAAGAATGTTTCTAAGGTGTTTGAATCACCCAAAGTGTGCGATGAGTTTCAATGGTTTGACAAAGTCATTGAACTAGAAGAGTCAAGAAAACCACAAGGGCCAATGCAAGCCTATTGATGGGTGTGATGGGTGTTATATGAAGGGAAAGGAATATGTTGAAAGAGAATATGAACCAATTAAGATGGTCCTCGACACCGAGATTCCAGACGACGTCTTCGAAGATATACGCGAAAGATTCAAAGGCTCCACAATTGTTGAAAAGGGATGGAAATAGATTATGAGATCCTCTATAACCAAATTTAATCCAATCCATGTCGTTTAGTATGTTTTAATTTAATTTTCTAATCCAATGTAATAGATTACTTAGGAATGAATTAAGAAAGCGTTAGTGAAGAACTATCACAACGAAAGTTCCATTGAATCAATCAAGATTAGAGTGCTTGGTTTTGTAACCAAAATGAAATTTTTAAAAAAATACAATTCCGACATGGATTTAGATAACGCATCCACGCTTACCTTCGTATATCTATTCAGGAACATGAAATTTTTAATCTTCATGTACCGAGGTATGGTTATATAGAATAATTTTTTTGGTACTTGTAACCGGCATGGATTTAGATAATGCTTTCATGCGGTACCTACATATATCTATACGGAACATGGAATTTTTAATCTTCTTATTCCGGTATGGTTTTGTAGAACAATTTCTGTGCCGGTATCAGTGACCGGCATAGAATCGTTATAATCTTTCATGCCGGAACCTGTACCGGCGTCCTAGTAACCTTTTCCATGTCGGTAAGTTTTGTAAATAAAACTTGCAAATATAACAATTCACTAAAAATTTAAATTTAAACATGTTCAACCTAACAAAAACAAACTGGATCGTGCTTAAATGTTCTTAACCCACGAATCATAAACCAAAAGCGAACCAAACTACTAAAGAGTAAACCATGAATTACAAACAAAAACAAGTTAGAAATTGCTCAAGACGTAACAACCACCATCCAAATGAAAGAAACACAACTGAAGAACTAATCACTCGGTCCTTTGCTTCTTTTGGGCCACTCTATTCCTCGTTTCCCCGAACAAATATCTTGCACTATGGTCGGTTTCTTCAATTTTATCAAGCTTTTCCACGACTTCCTTCATCTCTTTAAGGGATAACACCTCTCCTCCCGAGTACTTGCAACCTAACATCTTCTTCAACTTGCCAAGCCGACGCCGCTAGTTTCATACATACAACACATAATTAGTATATATATGCTAATATAAAATTATGTGTACATTAAACGAGTAAGCAATTAACAATACTTACGAGAAATCCTATGGTCTTATTAAGTTGGCTCGTCGTAGGTGGTGCCGATATAGGAGTTGGAACGGGAGGTTTTTCTGGGGTGGAACTTGGACATCTTCAGGCCGCACAACAAGTGGATGTGACCATTCCAAATAATCACGAATGTAGGTTGGGTCAGCTTCATCACCGTTGTTCAACCTCCCAATTAGTAGTATCTACCAAACGACGTGGTTTCCTATCCCTCCAGTGTGTTGGTTCGGGAGTTGGATCATACTCTACCCTCAACCTTGTGGAACTTGACATGTAACGAGAATAATCAAGAAGGTACCTTTCAGTAGAGGCTGTCATGATACTAGGTAATTGCTTGAATCCAATTTGCCGCATCACACGTCGAGGATCAGCCATAACGTATCCCTTTGGTGGAACAAAGGACCTTGGTATAATGCAACGTTATAAAACCAAGTGTATTGACGGTTATCTCTAGCCTCCTTGTAGGGGTCGAACACAACATCCTTGGTAGTCATCGCGTCAAGAGCCAATCTCATTTCTATCAGTCGACCATTGTTATCGGGCTTCGAATGGGCGTTGAACTCGTATTTCTTTGCTCTAGGCTCCTGGGGATCAACAACGGGATTAAACTTCAAGAAGGGGTGGTCTTTGAATAATGTTGGGAAATGTTCATAAGCCCACACCTATACAAATTTGAAATGATACATATAAAAGTCAGTAAATTTTATTTCTAAATACATAATAAGGATACACGTGAACAATATAAATAAGAACATAAGTTTAAAAACAAAAGTACCTGGAGTAGAGTGAAATTCCCAACGAATTGGTTTGTAACCGCCTTAGAGGCCCTTCTCATCTCTGCCATCAAATGTGCCATTGCCAAGGTGCCCCATGAATAGGTAAAGACCTCGTCCAACGGATCCAAGTACTGAAGGAAGTTTGCACTAACCCTATTGCTACTAGTGTCGGGAATACCCGGTGCCCAAGATGTATAACAGTGCACGTTAGCTGGATGTATAACGAATCTGTGCGGGGTCCCATCCATCCCGCACACTTCTTTTCTTTGTGTTTTCAAACTTCTTCTTAAGTAGGGTCAGTTTGAATGTCTTTGTCCTACTAACCTTAGATACATAGAAGCTTTCCACAGACTCTTTGTAGTCCCAAACAAACAACTTGTTATTAAGCTCGTGCAACTTCGTCCATTCTAGCTCAAGGTCACCTCGTTCTGCAATTGATTTGACGGTAATATCTAAGCCTAGAATGTTATGAGCATCATCTGGGATCAAGGTCATCTCTCCAAACGGGAAGTGCATGGTATCAGTTTCACCATGATACCGTTTGACGATGCAATTGAATGTGACAATATCTGGCTTCACATAATTTTCAACCAAAGGATATAGACCAGATTCCTTTACTATTGCTTGGATATCATCATGCTCTAGAGACAAATCCCAATCAGCCGCGGCTTGGTTTCGGCAAACACGCACATCCTTCTTATGATCCTACAATTAAGAGATAATACGATTAAGAGATCTTAAGAGATTTTGCATAAATACAGTACATATGCACGAGATAGAAATTCTTACATAGGTCTGATATATAGTACGAGCCCATGAGTGATTGCAGCCAAATAGAACCCGCTGATCAAAAGAAGCTGCGGCCCAAATTTTACCACATTCAAGGTCGGGTATCATGTCATCAACATGAGGAAGGTGCGAACCTTTAACTTTTACTTTGCCTTTGCCTTTGCCTTTCGCCTTTCCTTGTGTGGGTTGTTGACTTGGACCACCTTGTTCAACTTCTCCTTGGATTTGGTTTGCTAATTGAGTTGGATCAATCTCATTGTCTTCCTTCTCACTTTCCTCTTCATCTTGCTCATCTTCCTCCTCAACAGCTGCAGTAGGTTCACGGATTGCAAGAATACTACGATCACGACCAATATCCCAAATATCCCCTATTGTCTCAAAACATAAACGCTATTTGTTATTCCCTCGAGGAGGCAGAGACTGAGGAGTATCAAGACCATCCTTCCTTTTTTTCTTAGTCGCAATAGCTTTAGCTTTTCCTTTGTTAGCCTCCTTTGCTTTGGCTTCCTTTGCTTTAGATCTATTTCAAAAGAAACACGAAATTAATATATTAGACAACCACTAACTTTTATTTCTAATACCGGCATACCATAACAAAGTACAGACCATGCCGTGAGCTAGTTTCGGCATACACGTTTAATAAACTTCCACGCCGGGTTAAATTGCCGGCTTACATAAATAAATGTCGAGAATGCCGGTATAGTATAGGAATGTTCCTGGATAACTAAACAACACTATCGGTGTTTACATAAAATAAACATCCATGTCGGATTAAGGTACCAGCATACATAAATAAATGTCGAAGATGCCAGAAGAAATTCTAAAATTTCTGGGCACCAAAACTAGAATTCCGGTATGAATTCTAAAATACAGTTTATGTCGGTACAACTCACTAACCTATTGTTTTCTGTGTATTAGAATTTAAATACCGACGTGGTCTTCAACCTAGATTGAGTGTCGGTACCTATTTACGGTGTGGTATTCATACTAAATCGAATGCCGAGATTTCTACCGACGTGGTTTCCATCCTAGATCGCATGCCGGTTTCAACTACCGGTGCGGTATTCATACTAAATTGAATGCCGGAACTTCAGAAACTCAAAATTTGCAGTTAGGGTTTCACGATTTTGACCTAAACCCATAGCTAAAAATCGAGTGAAACACTAATTAAACAGTTCAAAATGACTAACCTTCTCACAGAAGCCATCTTTGCTAGTAGTTCATCGTCCGATAACTTTGCTTCTTTGTCTTCTTCCTCTTGAGCAATCAAATCAAGTCTTTTTTTCAATTTCTGTTGAACAATCGTTCTTGGGTTCGATTGACTTGGATTCGATTGACTTGAGTTCGATTGGGAAGTTGTTTTCTTCCGTGGAGGCATGGTTATGATTCGGGTAGGTTAATCGACGAAGAAATTTTTGATTTAACGATTAATCGTCGATGAAGAAGATGAAATTTTTTTCGGAACCCTAACCCTCACGCGACTATGCCGGTACTCAAATGGGGGATAACTGATTTTTTGTTTGGTTTTGATTTTAAGTTTTTTATTTTTTGGGGAGGGTATAACCGTCTTTTCATAAGTTTCTTTTATTAATCTAAGGGTGTTTTAGTATTTTCATAACCAAAAGACACCCCTTAACAGGCACCTAAGGTTGGGGGAAGTAATTCATATCCCCCAGTTAGTTTTGATATCCCCCAATTGTGCGTTCAATAATAAGGCTTGGTGATTGCTGTCGTATGCGTCAAAAATAAATTACACTTTCTCACTACTCAAAATATATAATATAGCAAGGGTAAGAAAGGATCGTTTCCACAGAGAGGTCTAGGTTGTCGTTTGTTTCGATTTCTTATATAAATAAAAGGGGGGATTTTTCTGATTTTTATAAACTAAGTTATACTAAAAAAAATAAATAAAGCAAAGCAAATACGTAAATCAAGATATAAAGATATTGGTTATAAGGATTTCGTCTTCAATCATAAAACATGTTTTCGACACAATATCTAGAATTGATATTTTAATCTCAACTTTTATCGAAGGCCCTAGGATACCTTGATTGCAAGAATATCCCGCAAATCTCCTCTTGTCATCAACAAACACATTAAAAGATGCGAATATGAATTCTATCTAAGAGAACAACCTAACGTGTAAAAGCACTAATCAAGTTTAATTCCCTAGATGTATTAAGTTCTATGAAATCAGGCCAATCAAAGCAATCGAACGTGTAAAAGCACTAATCCGATTTAACAAAGGTTATGATCCACTTGTGACTACTAGGATGTATCACTACAAGCAATATTCACAATTATGCTACTTGTAATCAGAAGTTTATCACTTTTACGTATAATAAATTCTAATCTATCAATAGAGATGAAAGCAACCTCAATCGATTCACGACTCGACTAAACAAGCATTCAAATCATGTAACAATATTAATTGTGAATCATAAACGATAAAGCATGGAGACAAAACTGATTTATTGAACAAAAACTCATGTTTGGAAATCCAACTAATCCATAACCAATGATAAGATTAAGTACTCATGTTAAATGAGTTCATAACAAGAAGGAAGAGAAAACCTATCATGTTTCTAAACCCTAGAAAATGAAGTAGAAGTAAAGATTATCCTCCTCCCATGAGAACCAAAAAGATAGGTTATATATCTTCCCCTGTGTGAGTACTGAGTAGGTTTTCCTAAACAAAATCTCGATCAAAGCCTGACCACATTCCAGCCCATTAGCAGCTACAGCCCGGACAATCCAGGTCCAAGTTCTTATCTTCCAACTCAGTAACTCAGCGAGTCAGCTCGGGAATGGTGATTCCAAACGAGTGTTGACTATTCTGGCATGTTTAACCCGGCCAAATTCAGGCCATTCCAACCCTGTAAATATCCTAACATTCATTTAATCATACCCATTAGCTTCAATCACTTCCTGCATCAGTATCAGCTCACAAGAAACAGCAACACACTTCTACAACAATGCAAACTGCAACTTCTCAGCATCACTACATCTTGTCAATCCTTGGAAAGACATTCATATCACCAGCACAACCTCAGTTTCTCAAGTAATGCAATTCAGATCATAGCTCCAACTTCTGCTTCAATACCAAAGAATCGAACCATCTTAACAACAAAGCAACCATCTTCTTAGTCACCTCAAGCACACCGGCTCTAGAATGCAACAACATCTCATTAACCTCAAACCAACTGAGCTTGAACTTTGAGCAAAAATCACTGCGAACCCATCTTCTACGGCATTGATTCCATGTGACAAACCACAACATCATCCACTTCTCACTTCCCTTACTTCAGATCCATCACCACCTGAATCGTCACAATTGCCGCAATCTAACCACTCTGCACCTGCAATTTAGCTCCACAACACTTCTTCCATCTTGTTCTCATTGCAGCTGCATCACTGCTTTGATTCCAACTCAGCACTTCCTTGCATTCGAGTTCAGCTCATCTTCTGATTCTACTCAATATCGTCAACCCATGAAATTCAACATCTTCCATCCATTCAAATCAACAATACAAGATGCTCTTACTGCTCCAATTCTTCCATCTCAGGCACTCGCCAGCAACAGAACCACGTCAATTTACATCCCCAGCTTCGTCACTTGCAACGACCAACAACATCATCACTCTGTCATTTACAACCTGAATCCATCACCACTGCCACCACCTGCTCTCTACTGCAATAATGTCTTAGCTCAAGAATGAGCTCTTAACCCTTGATAAAAACGACCGTACTCTGTCATTACTGCATTGCAATTTCATTCACCATCGACTCTTAATGCGCCAACTCCGTTATCGCTTCAACAACATCTCATTCTTGTTTCAGTTGCGACACAGTAACCTGACACCATCTGTGACTACTCATCACCAACCAGTCCACTGCAATCAATGCCACTAAACCAACTTCCCAGTCTGTCTCCTATCTCAGCAAAAAAACACCACCTGCAAACCTTCCACTGCAACCATCTCAAGCCATTGCTTCACATCAACTCAGACTCCACATACTCTCCATACTAACAAAGAGTTAAAAAACTCCGCTTCCATTGCCTCAGCTCAAAGAACATCCCATTTAATCGTTAACGGTGAACTTGTAGTTCCCTGCGATTCCATAACCACCAAAAAAACCATTCATTCTTTCATCTCCATTGAGCTCTTTAATCACCACTGATTCGATTGCTTATCAAACCCATCAATCAGTGGCAGCAAAAACCTACAATACCATGCCAGCAACCACAAGCCAATACCTCCAATCTGCTGCTGCAATGTATCAGCATAACTGCATGCATCTGCTCAAACAACATCACCACTTCTGCTTCAGGCTTACTACTTCAATCCACCTTGTTCTTCTCAGCAGCAACACAATCTGCTACTCAAACCTTTCATTCTTGGCTTCACTTTCTCCTCCGTAACAGCTGCAGTTCCATGTATTTCTGGCCATCAAAACCCTTTTTAAATCTTCCATTAACTCATAATAGCAGCAACCACCAGAAACCCATCTCACTTTCGAGCCAAATCAATTCCATTCTCGGGCTCGACTTCTAATTCGACTTTAACTCCCAATTTCATCATCTAAATCTTCGTAGATTTCTGAATTTGAACATCAACCCCAGCTTCATCATTTCCTCAATCGATCATTGTCATCAACAGAAGATTCAAACACTCACTTTCATCAACCCTAACTTCGAATTACAGCAGCAAATTCATTTTCTTCTCAATTGATTGTCGCAAACCAAACAGCAGCAACACATCAAACTCTCCCTTGTTTTCTATGCCTGGGATTTTGTATCACCACCAACAGATCCATCTTTTCGTCGATTTCTTCTACCAGCTGCCGTCATGGCTTCTCTGAATCATATGGGAAACGATTGAGAGAAATAATATTCTCTGAAATCCAGGGCTAGTGTAGGAATAAAGAGTTGATATAACCACTCGGGTAAAGTAGATTAGGGGTGCCCAGAGTTCCTTTGGAACAGACTGACTATTCAGGCCACAAATCTCTCCTTGCGAACCCAACCGACTCCAAGTATAGCTCGCCTATGAATCGACCTTTTTGCTCCAATTAGCTAATGTCTTCTTCTTTTGCTCGAATGGCTCCAAAGTACCTGATAAACCCAAAAGTAAACATAAGATACATAATTTACAAACTCGCAAAGAAAGCATAAACAATAGATAAATATCAAGGTGTTACAACACCTATCACTTGGCATTCAACTTTTTAAGAATGCAATTGAGGAATCAAACTCTCGGGAGGTACAAAAATGGATAAACTATGATGTCTTATAGTTTAATGTGACTTCTCAGAATGCTATAATATGTAGTAATTACTTTGAACTACATGATATTAAATGCTTTACCTCCACAACCAATAGTCCTTTACCTGCTTGATCCTCATGGTCTCTTATGTTCAAGAAGAAAGAAAAATACTTAATGGTAGTTTTTCTTTTCTTCTTTGTCACTGTTTTAAACTAAGTCTCATTTACAATTATAACATCATCTAACCCAACATCTTAATTGACATCTACTTCTTTTCCAAACTTAGAGGAAGAAGAAAAAAGGGTTATATTTTTTGAGTCCTATCGAAATGACCATTAACACAATGACGCCACAACATCTTAAAAAATGTTCAATGCCATATTTGGAGCCCCAATCAAACAATCAACTCCACATAAACTAAGTAGTTCACACTCGTTGTCCATGAGAGTTGATCTAAAACATTAATCTTACACTCCAAATTATTGTTTAAAGTTTAATGGCTAGCTTTAAATCTAGCGATTCAAACCATATTGTGTTAATTAGCCGGGAAAGTAACTTCACTTAACATGTTGTTTTATCCTATATTTTTTTGCTTTCTTATCCTATATTAATTTGATTGTTTGATTTGACTCTGTGAAGTCCCTCTAAATTACCTGTCATGAACCCGTTTGGATCAATGACAATTTTTTCCCAATTCCGAAGGATTGAGCCTTCTAGTTCAGAAGAATTAGCCTACTGGTTCCGAAGAACAAGCCTAATCGATTGAATCGATAATTTGATTATAAATTTTCATAGCATTTTCATTACAGACTCTACTAGCTTAAATAGCTAGGTTTACCCAACTAGATCTAACGATCCTAAGCCCCCCACATGGTTACATCTCAACCATTTATTACAACTAATTAACTCTAATTAGCTACTAACTATAATTAATAAATACTGACAAGGATATGATATGGGACACCCTTTCTAACCATAGCAGGCACATGACATTCCCCACTCCTTGGAAACATCCTTGTCCTCAAGGATGAAAACTGAGCTGCCAAGTCTTCTAACCATAGTGGGTACATTTTGGTAGCCAGATGTGGGTGCATCTTCAAGAGCTGTAATGGAAGAGAAAATATAGATTGATGTAGTTTGAAAACTCTCGTACATATTGTTGAAGGCACAACAGTAAAAGGTTCCTTTAACTGGCATTAAACTTGTAGACAATATGCTAATGAATACCCTTGTGAGGCTCTCCCGCACTTTAACTACAAGCCCAACAATTCCCTGTCCACGTAACTGGAATGTAAAATAGCCACATACGACAGGGGGTGCTCCTGTAATTTCAATCTTTGAACAAAACTTGCAGGTGCTTATGTCCCAACAATAAACATGTTCATAATCTTCACAATCTCTATCTTGATATGTACTCATACCAACAGTCCTTGAAACCTCAAAATATGCTATGCTTCTATGGTATTAAGGAAGAACTACAAAAATGAAGTCAATATGCCTTCCACATCCATCCACTCTGCGCATCAAAGTCAGAGAAAGCATCATGTAGCTTTACAATTACTGCAATAACGATACATACAAAAATGTGCACTGGTACACAATCCAGCTGAGCCTCACCATTTACTGCCAAGACACACCTCAAGAAAACGCATTCGCACATACAAACTCTCAAAACCCACCTGAGTGTGAAGTGTACTCTAACAAGTACCATATGAGGTCGCTTCATGTTGTTCATTGTCACACCAGAAAATTCCAACTGGATGTACCCCTTCAGTGGTTGATACTCAGACCCCATAGTTGAAAGCAACAAAAATACTCATCTTCAGCATAGCACCAAGACACAAAATAAACTTCCGACTTCGAGGTATTAGATGATTGTGCAGGTGACTGAATTGATGAAGTAAAACTTGCCATAAGCAGTTGATCAAAATAAACACTACAAGGATTCAAGGACGCAACATAGGATGAGGAGAACGTCGAGGTTGCAACTCAAGCAAGTTACATTTCAGCACTAAGAAAAAAAATTCTACTCCACTCATAGCTGACACATAAGGTATTGAAGCACTAAACAACCAATCAGACCGGTACCCAATTTTATAAACCAGCTCATAAACAAATTTTCTATGACATTGATCCATTAAATTCAAACCCATGGAAGAGACACGGCAAATTCTAATTTCCCTTTTCACAAAGAGTTCGAATTCCTTTCCACGATCAAATAATGTACGAGCGTAAGCAAAAGAAAGATAAAAACAAACATCACCATCAGGACGTAGCTGCAACAATTTACGAACAGAAACATAAAGATACATGATTCATCATCAGAGGGCATCCGTCCCCGGTTGACACAAGAAGCACAGTGACCTAAGAAGTAATTGTATCGACACAACATTCAAAAGTACCAGCAAAATAAAAATTCCCAATACTATCTAACACCTTGCCTCGATCATATATCCAGCGAGTAAAATTGATAATAATAAAGAGACACTCGAAAACTACTACTTTGTAACTTGCGGTACCCATTTTATCAATCAATGTATAGATCTTTTCAGTCACAACAACCATCATCCACTGAGTCTTGCTAGAACTGTTGTGGTGTGATAAGTTCACAAATGGCTTACCCACATAGCGATTATCACCATCCTTAATAGAGACAAATCCAAATGAACTTATAAACAACAAATATGATTGACACCCAAGCCTAGAATTCAATTGAAGAAACAATTTTCCTGCATAATAAGAACTGGATATTTCTTTTTTTATACCAGGGTCAAAGAAGGAACGAGTAAAGTCCCAATGGAAATAAAAGCTGATACCATTATGATGTAAACTCCACACACTATCTCTTTGTGGCATTCTTACAAACAAATTACTACTAGCATCACTGAAACCAGTTTTAACACATATCAACACTCTTGAATTCATTAACAACAATTTAAATCGATACCCATGTCTATAAACTATCTTCAGACCAAATTCAGTTGTATATGTATCCAAAAATTTTGAACTCCCATAATAATAATTATAAGGAATCCCTAAGTTATAAACAAATTTCAAATGATGTTTTCCACGATCGAATAAGCTACGAGAAGAATCATAAGAAGGATAAAAACATCCATTAACCAAGCAACTTGTTGTTGAATAACACCTTAGAGTTGTCAATTAGGTAGCTCACTTCCAAATTAGAATAATCTTCCTTAGATTTAACTATTTCAAACTTAAGAGACTCGCATCTAGGTTTAGAAATTGAAATTGAGTAGAATTTTTATCCATCTCTCTCTGATTCGAATCAATAGGATTTTGTGGAATTTTTGATGTTAGGGTTTCTTCATGATTTGTTGATATTGAAATTGAAGAGTGAGAATAAGAAGATTTTATTGTAGCAGTTGCATCTTCGTTTTCCATTAAAAAAATGGAGGGATCAATTCCAACTCAAGAGAATCATCTGCTTCGACATCAACATTAAGCATTTGCTGAAGTTGTCGGTACTGTCGAGCAATCACCGTCAGCCTTCGTTGGCGCTGTTCAGAAATATCCTTCTCCCGTTGTTGATGTCTTTGATTAATTTCCTTCAGTGATTCTTGGAATTGTTGACAATTATCCTGCATCCTTTGAACAAAGTCCTGCTGCTGGAGTGTTGAAGGAGCAGCTGCCATCGAATCCAAAATGGAAGAGTTACCCAGGAAAGGGAAGCTGATACCAATTGTCATGAACCTGTTTGGATCAATGACAAGGTTTTCCCAATTCCGAAGAATTGAGCCTTCTAGTTTAGAAAAACTAGCCTACTTGTTCCGAAGAACAAGACTAATCGATTGAATCGATAATTTGATTATAAATTTTCATAGCATTTTCATTACACACTCTACTAGCTTAAATAACTAGGTTTTCCCAACTAGATCTAACGATCCTAAGGCCCCCACATGGTTACATCTCAACCATGTTCGTACAACTAATTAACTCTAATTAGCTACTAACTATAATTAATAAATATTGACAAGGATATGATATGGGACACCCTTTCTAACCATAGCAGGCACATGACATTCCCCACTCCTTGGAAACATCCTTGTCCTCAAGGATGAAAACTGAGCTGCCAAGTCTTCTAACCATAGCAGGTACATGAAATTACCCTATAATCAAGCTATGTCACCGATTTAGAGACTCGTGACGCCTCTCTCAATTATCGTTATGTTTGATTCAGTTTTCTAATCTTCCATTTAAACAGAACGATATGGATTTGTTCTTAGCTACAGTTTGAACTTTGTAGCATATGTCCAATGTTTCAAATTTCCGATTTTTAAAATTATTCGAATTTATTTTTATTAATTTGGATTAAAGTTTATTTGTGTGAATGTCATAGCTATCTTAATCAATAGGTGCGATGAGATTTAGTAGATGACCGTAATAAATTTACGCGGAAGAAGCTAAAAGGAGACGATGTAGATTAGAGAACTTCTTTTTCCTTCCATTACAATGCAACACCTCGCAAAATATCATTGTAGTTTCTTCGTGGCATCATATTACCATCTATTTTACTATTTGGACTTGTAAGTTTGGATCTCAGATTTTAAAATGTTATCAAATTTTTGTGGGTGAATATTTCAAATTCATAGGACAATATATATATATATATATATATATATATATATATTATTTCTTTCTTAGGAGATAATAGAAGTACTGATTGTGAGCGATGAAATATATGTATTTTTATAGGTTGTGGAAGTGCCTAATGTTTCATGATGGGGAATCAGTGGGTTGGGAAATGCTAACAGAAATACTTGTGAGGTATATGTTGTGCAGTTATAGATTTCTAACTATTATGGATTAACCGTTTGATGACCGATCATGTTATTTTGACAATACTGATATTTGTTAAGTACAAAAAAATTCTGAAAGTTAATACAGTTGCATATCTAAAAAAAGATTAAGGGTTATGTTTTTTTCTATGATTTTTTCTCAAAATGGTTTTCCCTTAATTGATTTTATAGCAAACATAAGGAACATCTGCCGGTTATTTAGAATTGAGATCTCGGTCTATGTAATTTTCATGACAATTGTTTCATTATCCAGGTGTCTAATTAATGAGTCAAAGCAATTGACATATCCAAATTTTGGTTAAAACTGTGGAGGGGTTGAACTCAGGGTTAGGCGCATCTAAGACAACGATAACAACTGCGTGCAATGATGTTCCGCTAGAAGTCAGTTGGAACTATAGTTTTCTTGCTACACGAATTTAATGTCAAAAATTATTTTAGAAATACATGGCCATGATTAATATCCAGGTGTCAAATTATTTTGGAATTATAGTTTTCATATATGTGGCCATGATTAGAAACCAGTTGCTTATAAGTAGAAATACATAATATGTCCTGATTCAACCAAGATACCAGCAACAAAATTCAATAGAAACAATATCTTTTGTATTCAAACTACCCACATCATAATTACCTACTGTTTTGGTTGGCTACAACTGTGTTGTCAAAGGAACATATGAAAGATCGGATCGCTTCCGATGAAGGTGTACCCATGAAGGGGGCACTCCTACTATAATTTAAAGTGGGCCACCCAATAAAAGTTCTAAGATGAAATTTGTGAAACTAATCAGCACACTCATTAATGAGACAGAGGTATGAAGCGAGGAAATGGATATCTGTGCCGAAACGAGGTTGTGGATTTTTCTCTGTAAAGGTTCACTTGTTAAATAAATATGGTTTCTTTTGTGTGATTTTTTATATAATAATTAATGTGCATCTAAAAATAAGCAATGTAAAGTGCATCGATTCTTTTTTCCATTTTATATTGTTTTTTTTTCTCACTTTGCAAATGTTTTTGTATTTTCGTGCAGGTCGGCAATGGTCGTACACAATCAGTCTGAAACAATTATGTAAAGGCTGACCTACTTACAGTAATACTGTCTAGAGTTATGTTACTCTTTAGGAAAATCGATTAACTAAAATGTGTACTACTTGAAGTTAATGGAGATTCCGTGTCAGATTGATATATGTAATGTTTTTACTGGAGTTTGTGTGAGAAAATTTACTAAAAGTTAGTGGAGGTTACGCGTTAGCGGTTGAGCATATTACGAGTAACCCACCTTAGAATTTTTCGTTCGAAGTTGAACTTTAGAGGTACGTTGGTGTCGTATAGAGAGTGACCAATTGCTTTGTTATTTAGGTCTTATACATATTGATCCCTAGACCAACAGATTATAGGGGCATGTAATATCAAGCGAACTATGATTTACAGTAGTTGTTCATGAAATAGTGATATTAAGTGATCTTTTTTGTTTTTAATATCCATCATTATCATATGTATTGGTCTGAATTAGATATAAAGTTCTGATAAGCGATTATTTTGGACGTTCAAATCAAACTAAAATACAATAAATATACTTCCTTCGATCAAAATTTTAGCATCCATGAAAAACTTAACTTCTTATTTCGTTGACCATTCCTCATTGGCTTTCAACAACTTCCTATAGACAAAAGGTGAGGTTTGTGGTATAATAAAGTAAGATTTGTCAGGCTCTGAAGCGTTACTACTTCTGCTAGCTAGAGAGACTTGACATGATGATCTTTATGCTTTTTGGTTAAACATACAAATTTGTGGTAAATATATTACAATCTTATCTCATTTATGTTTCTTGAGTTTATTCTCCCTTTGTTTGGTAGGTATAACACAAATTGAAAGAATTATTAGCCTAAACACTCAGCGTATTAGAAATCTCCATTGACACCATCACTCTTCCCATTTGTGATCCAACCAGTTAACTCACCTGTGTATATGAATATGTTGTGTTACCACAACAAATTGTGAGAAGAATTCCAGAAATGGGTGAGTGAGAGATCTGATTATAATCAGCCAGGGAGAAAAGAAGCTAATGAAGAAAACTAACTTTACTCAAATAATTTCATGATTCTCAAATTAGCAGGTTCTAACATCTTAAATGCCCTAATCCACTCAGGTGCGGATAACATTGACTAGCCGATGATGGACACCTGTCCGCATCCTAGAGGATTAGGCACTCGGATTATTACACCCCTTGGATTACTAACAGCACCCCCTAATAAGTAATAAGCAATTAGTCAGTCATATGACAATACCCATCCCATAAAGAAAATCCTTGACCTCAAGGATTGAAAGAAGGAAAATGAGCAGCAATATTAGCAGAGTCTTCCCAAGTTGCTTCCTCAGCTGTGGAGTTGGACCAGTGGATAAGCAATTGTGGAACTGAGTGATCTCCTCTGAGCACTTATCTGGAGTCCAATACGGCAATGGGAGTGACGATTATCTGCCCTTCATGATCCACTAAGGGAAGTACTAGCACATGAGTGTGAACAAAGCCAATTCTCTTCTTGAGCTGTGACACATGAAATACTGGATGTATCCTGGCTTCAGCAGGTAGCTGCAATTTATAAGCAACAGCTCCAATTCGTTGAATGACAGGGAAAGGGCCATAGTACTTAGCTGAGAGTTTGAAGTTCTTTCTGAGGGACACTGAAGCTTGTCGATAGGGTTGCAACTTAAGATAGACCATGTCACCAACTGCAAAAACTCTGTCAGTTCTTTTGGAGTCAGCAAATTGCTTCATCCTGTCTTGAGCTTTAGAGAGTGTGTCCTTGAGCATAAGTAGAATTCCCTCCCTCTGTTTAAGAAACTTTTCAACAGAGTCCACAGAAGTACCAGCAAAAGATGGAAAATCCAAATGTGGAGATTCATATCCATATATAGCTTTGAAAGGAGACATCTTCAAGCTAGTGTGGTAGCTAGTATTGTACCACCACTCAGCTAAGTCCAACCAATTCATCCAGTTTTTGGGTTGGTGGCTAGTCATGCACCCGAGATAGTTTTCAAGACAAGAATTTACCCTTTCGCTGGCCGTCGATCTGGGGGTGGTAAGCGATGCTAAGCTTGAGGTCGGTACCCAAATTTTTGAATAAATCCCGCGAGAAATTGCTTGTAAATACTTTATCTCTCGGCTCCGAAACAATGGAAGCCGGTAAGCCATGGAGTCTAAAGATGTGATGCATGAAGGCTTTGGCAACAAGAAGTCAGTATAGGGATGTTGGAGGGGTATAAAATGACTATATTTAGTGAATCTATCCACCACTACTAAGATGACATCCTTCCTGTCACTTTTGGGCAAACCTTCAATGAAATCCATGCTAATATGTTGCCAGGCATGATCAGGGATTTGTAATGGTTGCAAAGAACCCAAAGAGGAGGGTGTGTTCATTCTTATGTCTTTGTGAGACATCGCAAGTGGAGACTAGGGAAAAAACCTCCTGCTTCATACCAGGCCAGAAAAAATGAGTTTTTGCTCTCATGTATGTGGCTTGCATTCCAGAGTGTCCCCCTACAGCAGAGCTATGAATTGCCAAAAGAAGGTGTTGTCTGACAGAATTGCTGGTGCCAATAAAAAGTCTGGATTTGTATCTTATAACTCCTTGATGATAAGTGTATGGTGGGATGGAGGTAGGAGAAATAAGCAACTGAGATAACAGCTGTTGTGCCTTGGAATCCTTTTCATAACTAGAGATCACTTCCTGTACCCACAATGGTTGAGATAGTGTAATGTTGGAGAAGGAAGACTCAGTGTGTGGCCTCCTAGATAGAGCATCAACAACCTTATTCTCAACACCCTTTTTTATACTGAATGGAGTAATCAAAGCCAAGTAGTTTCATAAGCCACTTCTGCTGAATACCAGTAATAATTTTCTGTTCCAGGAAATATTTGATGCATTATTGGTCAGTTTTTATAATGAAATGGTGGCCTTGCAAATAATGCCTCCACTTAGTGACAAATGAGCCCACAGCAAGTAATTCTTTTCATAAGTAGAAAGTGCCATTGCCTTAGGCCCTAGGGGTTTGCTATAGAAAGCAATAGGTTTCCCCTCTTGCATCAGCACTGCTCCAATCCCAAGTGCACACGCATCAGTTTCTAGAATAAAAGGCTTGGAAAAGTCTGGAAGAGCCAAAACTGGAGTTGTTGTCATTGCTGTCTTAAGAGTGTGGAAGGCTTGTGTAGCTTGCTCATTCCAAGTGAAAGAATTTTTCTTGAAGAACTCAAAGGAGAGGTTTACTTAATGTTCCATAGTGTCTCACAAACTTTACAGTAGCCGCTAATCCAAGAAAGCCCCGAGTTCTTTGATAGTTGTAGGAGAAGGCCAACTTGTCATTGCGAAATCTTCGATGGATCAGCCACGACACCCTTGCCAGTGATGATATGGCCCAAGTACTCTAGTTCAGTTTGTGCAAAACAACACTTAGACAGTTTGGCATACAGTTTGTGTTGTCTTAACAAGGAAAGTGTAATATGTAAGTGTTTAGCATGAGATTCCAAGTCAGGGCTGTAGACTAGGATATCATCAAAAAATATTAGAATAAGCTTCCGTAAATAGGGTTGAAAAATATCATTCATAAGGGCTTGAAAAGTGGCTGGGGCATTAGTGAGGCCAAAAGGCATAACATTGAACTCATAATGCCCATGGTGTGTTCTGAAAGCTGTTTTGTAAATATCAGCTAAGTTGACCCTAATTTGGTGATATCCTGATCTTAAATCAATCTTAGTGAACACACACGATCCAAATAATTCATCCAATAGTTCATCAATAACAGGGATGGGAAACTTATCTTTTATTGTGATGCTGTTGAGTTTCATATAATCCACACAGAATCTCCAGCTGTTGTCCTTCTTCTTAACAAGAAGTATTGGGGAAGCAAATGGGCTGTGGCTTGGTTGAATTACTCCAGTGTTGAGCATCTCCTTCACTAAGTGCTCAATAACACCTTTTTGAACATAAGGGCATTTATAAGGCCTTTGGTTTACTGGTGTGGAATTTGGAATGAGGGGAATGGAATGATCAAGGGATCTGTGAGGTGGGAGGGAAGTGGGTTCAGAAAAAACATCTTGAAATTCATCAAGAATTGGAGCAATATCTTGAGGAATAGGTGGTGGAGTTGCAGTAGTAGTAACTCAAAATAATTGACCAATAAGCCCATGAGAATGCTTCTGAAAATATTCCTGTAAGCTAGTTGCTGAGATTTGCTGGAGAGAAGGCCTTGTGTTTTGGCCCACCAGAGTGATCTTCTCACCCTGATGCATAAAAGAGATACTCAAGGTGGAGATATTTAAAAGAATGTCTCCTAACTGACTGAGCCAATCATCTCCAAGAACTATATCACAACCACCTAAGGGTAAGAGCCTCAAATCCCCACAGTCATGACTTTGCATTTTCCACTGTAAGGCAAAGACAAAGTCCAGAGCTCACGCTTTTTCTCCATTTGCCACGGTAACCAACATGTTGGCGCGTAGGTTGAATATAGTACCTAAGGAGTTTGCTAAAGCGGGAATCAATAAAACTGTGGGTACACCCAGTATCAATAAGAATAGAGACAACATGGTTTTTGATAAACCTTGGAATCCTGATGGTGTCACCTATAGAAGTACCAGTGAGGGCATGAAGAGAAATTTCCATGTCACTGTCCACAGCTGGTGTATCCTCAGCCTCAGAAATCTCTTCTTCTGGTTCAACAGGCTCAGTGTCAGCCTCAGTGGCTACCATCAAATATAGTTGTTGTTTCTTACAAAAGTTCCCTGGTCTGTAACCTTCCTCATAATTATAACACAATCCTTGAGCCTTCCTCTTCTGAATTTGTTCAGGAGTTAATCTCTTGATGGGTAAAGGTGGTAGGGTGGGAGTAGTTGGGGTGGGAAGCAAGGGAGGGAGGGATGTGTGTTTTGGGGATAATGATGGAGAAGGGAACTGCCTGTTAGTGTTGAGAGTATTTGAGAAAAATTTAGTAGGAGTTCTGTGGGTTTTTACTTGGTTATTGAGTGTTTGCTCTTGCATCCTATCAAGGGAAAAAGCTTGTATCAAATTGGTAGGATTAAACATACTGACTGAATGCTTAATATCTTCTCTCAAACCTCCAATGAAGCTCATCACATAATAATGTTCGTTAAGCATAGGGTATTGTCTGTAAAGCAGAGCCTTAAGATTCTCAAACTGTTCAAAATACTCTTCAACTGTGGTAGTCTGACATAATTTATTGAACATTCCTAATATGTTTTCATTTGCAGGATTTTCAAATCGAAAACAAGCCAATTCAGATAATTCATACCAAGAAGTAATAGACCTAGTAGTTTGTAGATTAGATAACCACTTATCTGCTTTACCCTCCAAATGCATAGCTGCCATGGTGATTTTCTGGCTTTCATCTCGAATGTTGTTGAGAAAGAAGTAGCGGTCACATTTCTGAATCCACCCCTTTGGATTATCACCACTGAATCTGGGAAAATCCAACTTAGGCATTCGTGGGTTGGAGTTTGTACCATGAATACCCGATTGAAAATTGAACATCCTCCCTTCCTGCGGTTGGTAATTAGAGTGAGAGCCTTCTGTTCTTGTGTTGCGTTTCTCCTCATTCCTCTTCCCTGAAAAGGTCTCCATATATTTGAAGAAATCTTCCTTTGATAATAATTGACGATTTTAATTCATTTTTGAGTTCGACGTTTTGCGCAAAGAATATCATCCATCCTTACAGTAAGATTATTCATCCGCTCGTTAATCGATTCTTCGAATTTATGCAGTTCCTCATTTATTTCTCTGACTGTGGGATTCTTTTCGACCACCATGATAGGAATGAACGGCTCTTGATACCAATTGTGTGTTACCACAACAAATTATGAGAAGAATTCCAGAAATGGGTGAGTGAGAGATCTGATTATAATCAGCCAGGGAGAAAAGAAGCTAATGAAGAAAACTAACTTTACTCAAATAATTTCATGATTCTCAAATTAGCAGGTTCTAACATCTTAAATGCCCTAATCCACTCAGGTGTGGATAACATTGACTAGCCGATGATGGACACATGTTCGCATCCTAGAGGATTAGGCACTCGGATTATTACACCCCTTGGATTACTAACAGCACCCCCTAATAAGTAATAAGCAATTAGTCAGTCATATGACAGAATACCTCTAACTTACTGAAATTACATGATCTGAAGTCATGGCTGCGTTAACTGAGTTTTTCTAAATATAATTAAAAAGTAATAGCCAATGTCACCACCACCACCACCACACCAGTTTTGATGGAATGTTAAACCCAGCCGTCTCCTTTTATTTATTCCCTTATGAATTTTCTAAAGTACTATTAGTTATCATTTTCATGAGATTCGATGGAGCAATCACAAAGCTCTATCTTCTTATAAGAAACAACAAGTCGCTACTCTTACCCTTCCTATGTCGAGGGAATATGATGGAGAAGTCCGAGATAGCTAAGGATGGTGAAGATTCACTTCTTCGTAAATATAGCTTGCACATACAAAAAATAAGGATGATTGTTTACATATAACTTGCAGGTATGTACCATTTATCAATTGAAAAAAATATATATATGTTAGTCAATGTCTAAGCAACACCAAACTGAGTTAGGCTATCATTTGATACTGATGTTAAACAATTCGGTAGTTATGTTTGACGATGTTGAGTTTCATGAACTTGATTGTTGTGCTAAATTTATTTGGCGATGTTTGTGCAGGATAGCATCAGGTTTGTTTTGTTGTGTATGAAGTATAACAAGGGTGTCGTGATAGACACAGAGGAATAAGAAAAAATATAACTTAAAAACGCTATCACAGTTCAATGATAGTCCTATAATGCATGTGAAAGCATGTATATTAATCTTTATGTTTGAAAATGTACTTTATACCAATATTTTTGGAGCATGTATACCAATATTTTGGGTGATAAACGGAAACGGTATTACATTATTTTTTCTTATCGGCATGTATTTCATGAAATACTTTTTTATTCCTTTAATGTAGATGTATTTTGTATTTAGTTTTTTTTTTTTTTTTTGAAGCATGAATTTAGGTGCTTAATGAAATAGTATTACATTATCTTTTCTTGCCGGCATGCATTTCATAAAATATACCGCATCATAATTGGTAATATATTTTTTCATGACTGGGGAACATCATAAATTCATAAAAGTAGCATCTTCAGTAAATTAACAATAACATGTGAAGATCGTTGACGGTTTAAGTAATTTTGTCCTCTTTTAACTAATTACAGTTGGTTACAAATTGGAATCTGCTTAAGTTCCAAATTGAACAGGTTGAAATACCAATTGCTTTTAGCTAAACTGGGAGCTCAAAAATATTGATGCATTAGTATCACATTGTTGTAGTCCCTGCACTCTATTATATGTCTTTGTGTATTCTTGCCTTGGCTTGACCAGATTAGGCTCACAATCACATGTAAAATAAATCCACATTTGTTCTGTTAAAAAAGACTATCATATTGTACCTTCTAAGTAAAGCAGTAGCAATTTAATTTTTCATGGAGTTCACCCAATTTGAGGAATCATTCCGTATCATTCTCTTAGTATATTGAAATATGTTAGGTAGAAAAAAAAGGTCACCTAATTTGTTGCTCTTTCATCGTTATCGCCATTACATGCTAAACTAAACTAATTCATAGTTGCCAACATGAATCCACATGTTCTTTTGATTTCTCCGCTTCGGTCTTCAGTAACGATGATTGGTTTTAAAGCTAACAAGGGATAAATATTGATAAAATTAAATCAAGTGATTGATTATTATTTTTTCAAGATTATATTTTTGCAGGAACTGTGTATCTAAATATAGTACGATGTTATTAGTACTAATGTTATTATGTGTTTATTGATGTTATAGAAGTATGGGTACCTTGGAACGGTATAAGTTATCTATTGTATAATTGACTAGGTTGTAGTCTTTTTAAAGTATTTGGTTACATTAACTAATTTGTATTATTACAAATGAATAAGGCATGTACATCTAAGACTAATTTTTTAAATTGTAATTTTTTCTTTTAAAATTTTTTCTTGAATTTTTTAAATTTCTTTTTACTTATTCTTTAATTACTTTTTAAAATTTTTTTTTTCTTTTCTTTTCTTTTTTGTACTCCAACCGATGATAACCCGACTATATTTTTTATCGTCTTCGACTAAATGTGGACTCTAATCGTTTTCTTAATCTGCAAATTAGTGAAAAAGAAGAAAAGAGGTTTTAGAAATCGAATTGAGTAAAGTTGGAGAGCAAGAATCAGATCCTTTCTGCAAAAATATGTACAATAAAAAGAACGCACAAACCGATAACTTAATTTCTTGTGTTTGATTGATATATTAAGTTTAAATCGAAAAAACTAGGGATTCATTGCAGTTACAGAGTGAAGTTCGGCTTACAAATGAAATGAATTATCAGCTAAACTACACATTCTGAAAGTGCTAATGGGCTTCACAAATACCCTTAGCATACAATAAATATACCCCTCTCCATCTATAAGCCCATTTGGGTCCATTAACTTTTTTTTTCTATCCATATTTTCTCTTCCTCTTTTAACCCTCTGTTAGATCGAATCACTTCATTTTCACTTCCATTATTTCTTTCTTCTCTCTCTTTCTCTTTCAACCTACCACCAGCACCTCTACAACTACCACCACCAGCTCCGTCGACGCCGCCACCACATCCTCCACTATTAACAACAAATTATACTTAGTTTTCCTCCCCTTTTAACTTTCGTAACTGAATATCTCAAATTAATAAGAGAAATCATTTTGGTTGGGTTCAGTTTTGGTCAATGGAACATGCAGTTTGTCGGCAGATTACCGAGCATGGATCTAATGCGTTCAGAAAAGATAGGGTTGTTTCTTATCTTGGAAAAATTGGATTCCTTCAATTCAAGTAAGTAATAACCTAATTTTATCAGATTTCACACAACTTCATTTTCAAGCTGTTCTTGTTTTTGATTTGGGTGTTGGTCCATCTTGATTTCTTTTTTTATTTCGATTTTAAGTGACCTCGATATTGTTGATTCATCTCTTAAATATGTATAATATAGTATTTTTTTTTTTTTAGGTTTTGATTATTATGTATGTTATTAGTTTTAGTTTCACACATATCCATATATTGATTTAATTGGTGGTTTGTGGGTGGTACTTATGGTGTTGTTGGAGTTGGTGATTGTTCTTGATATTGGTGGTGGAGTTGTTGGATTTAGCGGTTGTATATTGGAGTCATGTTAATAAGAGGGAAAGAATAGATTTGAGGATGGAAGGATTAATATGAGGAGGGAATTAAAATTTAAAGGGATCGAGGGATTGACTCTCTGAAAATGTGTTAAAATATCTATGATATCCTTGTGTTGAAATCTACTAACCAAACAAACACTTAATTAGGAACAAAAAATATTAAATCACGTTTTCTTCCCATAAGATCAAAGTTAACTAACCATTCTTTGATAATCATATGTAATTTAACCTTAACCCCTCAAAATGCTTCAAAGTTTCTTAAGTTTACAAGCACCAAACAAGTCACCAAATCGACATATCGACCATAATCGCATGTGGTATGCCGAAATTATTAATTATGATCCACTTTAATAATAATGGTGAACACCATTAGATGCAACTACGAACTCAAAGATATACCATATCTACGCAAAGCCTTGATTTATTACTTATTCATATAAGTACGTATACAGTCAATCAGTTTTGATAATGCATATAAACTTGAACAAATCTGGTTCACGTACATCTAATTGATCGAATTTCAAATCTTGCTTACACAAAAAAACATAGTAATTAAATTTAGGAATTTAAGATTGAAAATGTACTAGTTAATAGTTTTATTAGGATGCTTGCTTTGCCAGTTCTCTACGATTATTTATTCCTAGAGAAAAATAATAAACGAACATGAGGGAGTTTTGGGAGGCAGGTAAGTAAGGGAGGGTCGTGTTGGTATATTTAAGAAAATTCTTACTCTTCATGTTGTTTATATTTGACGGCGGTTGACCGAAATTTGAGCAAATTTTTCCCTCTTCGAATCCATTTTTTTCCTCATATTAACGAGACTCTTTGCATATAGGGGGTAACGGTTAATTAGCGGGAAAAGGGTTAATTACTGGAAGAGTTTTAAGATTAGATTTCAATTTAGTTGAAGGGTCTTCATGTAATTTTAATTATATAAAGGCAGTGTATAGTAACTTGAACATCACTAAAATATCCCTTATCACCTTCTATGGGATGGGATAAAAACTTTGTATCCCAAAATTTCTATATATGCGAAGGAAAGGAGAAAAAAGATATTGTTTAAGAATTTTTTGGCTTTCTAGGTTTTTTATTGTCTGATCTCTAATGGTGCACCAAAGGTTCTTCGATATTGTTCTTGGAATCCTGCTGTGACGAGGTCACCCCCGTGATAGCTACGGTAAGGGTGTGCTTCCTAGCCCTTGGATATTACATCTTAGATGTTCACACATCTCACTCAAATTAATTATGAGTTTTATTTCTTTTGTAAGATTTTAAGAGACGTTACGATCATAATACTATAACATTCACTTTCTGATCAAATAAATGGAAGATTTGTAATACGCATGAACTGTTTGGTAAAATAAGTGATAATGATATTAAAATTAATAGTTATAAATTTTTTCATATTGCATTAGATCCACTAATTATACAGAATCTATAATCAGTTTTGAAGTATTTGATGGTGTTGGCAAGTATGAACTGTTGTTGGTTATAATTTATAAATAAGTTTTGTTCTTAGAAAATATATTTTCCAAAATATTTTTTAAGATTTCACACCAAAAACCATTCTCGAATCTAATGGAAAATGAAGAAAAAATGATAAGTTTTAAAACTGTATAAAATGATTTTTAAAAGTTATTTTGTACCAAACATGCCTTAACTTTAATACACATAACATAGAAGTAGAAATCTCATGAATATTATGAACATTTCCAGATAAATTTTTGGAAGTAAAGATATTCTTACTTCAATTATTCAAAGACCTTTTCATTATAAAAGTGATAGACGCATTTATGTGTCTATTTTAGTCTCAATTCTCTGTAATGTTAGTACTCGATTTTTGCGCTTATTTTGGTATTTTATGTCTTTGTAGGTGTTTTTGGAGAAATAAGCTTTCGCGGGAAAATTGGCTCGAAAAGTGGTTTTTTGCGCTCGTGGGAGAAAATTACTATACGGACACCCATTTTGGATAAGGGGTACCTCAATTACTAAGGGGAAACCCATTTCCGGAGCATCTACTATTCGCACCCCACCGGTGGTTAGGGGACTTCATCCTCTTCATTTGAAATCTAAATTTAGGCGGGAAAGTTCACAACTCACGGCATAATTTAGGGTTCAAATTCGAAAGAGTTTTGGCGAGATTCAATGGCCTATTTTCGTTGTTTGGACTTCTGAGAAAAACGGGGTTGATGTGTGTGTTTGGTCGAAGATTGGGCTTAATAATCTGGTAGGAGCGAAGCAGGGAAAGTGAAGTTTTACACGGGATTTTGGTGAATATATGGAAACTACCTTATAGAGATAAGGAAGTAGGATTTCCGTTTGATTCAATAAGTATCACAAAGAGAGTCTGAGACGTTGATTTGCTTTGGAGGATGCGTGAGAAGGTCAAGATAAAAAAAAAAAAAAAAAAAAAGAGAAAGTCCGTAACTTTTGGAGGAGGTAAACAAGATTTCTTCGAGAGATTTTGGGAGCTGTTGGCTATATATAAGAGGCTGAGAGGTTAAAGAAGGGTTACGGATACTTTGGGGGAGTTTTGGGGTCGATTGGAGGCTGCAGAATCAAAGCGAGAGGTTGCGGGAAGAATACGCAGCAGCGAGTGAAGAAGACAAAGAACGACGCTTCGAAGTGTCGTTCTCAAGAAAACGAAGAAACAGAGACTAACGGAGCGGTCTTATTTCGCGGCTGTGAAGTATCGTTTATAAGGCGGACTTATTTCTTACGTAATGATCTGTTTGTAATGCCTCTTGACGTTACAACCGCCTAATTTATTAGTTTTCTCTTGTTTTTCACCTATTTGAGCTATGAACAACTATTTTGAGCACGTGAATAACATGAGGAGATAAACCCCTTTCTTTGAGGCGACGGAGGAAGCTATTTATGTGGTAATATCTATTTAATTAATTTACGCAATTCTTTTTATGATTATTTGCATTGAATCGAAATTGAAATCATGATTTTTGCTAACTCGTTGTGTTTTCACTTGATGGTGCATGCTTAGCTTAGGGCTCTTGATGTTCCATGCTTGAGATTAACAACCAGTATTTTGAAAATATATTATTGGCAATATTTAAGAATCAATTGAACGTATGAATTGCATGATAATTATTAATATTGAATCACATAAAGTTGGAAAATGGTGGAAACTCGAGTCTCCGAGTGCTTTTTATAATCTTGATAACAACCTTCTTTGAAATTTCTAGTTTTATTTGAATCTAAAAATCCTTCACAAGTCCGGACAGAACGACATCTTTCTTACAACTTTCTACAACAACTTTAAAAACCACATCAATTTTTGGCGCGCTAAACGGACTTGTGTTTAGGTTAGGTTTTAGATTTATTTATTAGGTTTTTATTCTTTTGTTCTATTTTACGTTTTCTTGGGTATTTGTCTTGTGGTTCTGAGGTTTTGGATCTCGGATCGAAAAGAAAGCTTAGCCAAAGATTTGGTGAATAATTAAAGACTTGGAGTCAAAAACAAAGCGAAAAGAAACGAGGAAAAGAGAAAGAATTTTATTTTTATTTTTTTTAGGGTTTTTTGAAAACTGTATTAGGGTATATAATTATTTTTGTAATTTTTCTTTTTATTTTTGGACTTTTTGGACATTTGGACATTAGGGACATTATTTTTAAACCCTAAAGAAGGGTGGTCTTAAATATAAACTGTTTGCGAGAGAAGGAGGACAATTACGATATTGTCTCGCACCTTGGGTTCGTACACCGACATAGGAGTCGGTGGCCGAGTCGACTTCAAGCACCGATTCATCCCCCCGTCTGGAACGGGAGGTAAGATTCCGAACACTCGCGAATCCCCTGTCGGTGATTCTTGGACTCCTTCGTTTGCATATATCTTTGAGGACTTGAATACGGCTGTTTTAATTTTCTAGTAAAGGGCAAGGCCTGGCCATACAAGATAAGGGTTCGGATTTCATCACCGTTCTCTTCTTGCCCGCCTTAGGAACACGTAACCTACGCGAACCTAAGCCTTCAAATTTTGACTAGAACAAGACCAATAGGGTAACGAGCTTAATAGGAAAGTCATTCGAAAAATATTGGTTACTCTTTTAAGCACACTTCGAAGTTCATGAAGGTTTCATGAGTTGAATGCGTGACTGCGCCGCCTTGTAATTCCGGTGAGGCCTTGGGTATCAAAGCTCCACCGAGCTTCCCTCGCCTCTATTCAACTTACTATGACTCGGAATGATTCCAGAGGGGTTTGCTTAAATTGTAACGAATTCCCTTTCGAAGGATTAGAAACTGGTCTAGAAACAATCTAAGTGGAGCCATCATGCTTTTTGTTTGCTAGAAATCTCTAGGTTTGCTCTGGTTGAGTCGGCCTTGATTTGTGATTGCATAGAATCTCCTTCCTTATTCTTTTGCATGCCTAAACGTAAAAGAGACGCCCTAGGTAGATTTGTTAAAGAGAAACCTAGTAGTTCTAAGCGTCTCGATTACCTCAATTTAGAAAGTCTGATTTTTGAAGAGTCCGTTTTTGAACGTCAGTTTGAGGAGACAATCCTTAATATTTCGATAGTGCCAGAAATGGATACTTTGATAGATTTGTTGAACTCGACTAGGACTACTCGTCCCTCGTGTATCAGGTTAGCTAAAACAGAAGCAACTTATGAACTTAAACCTGGGACCTTACAGCTGCTCCCAATCTTCTTAGGGAAAGAAAATGAAAACCCTTATTTCCATGTTTGGGACTTTGAGGAAGTTTGTAGTACCCTAAAGATTAGAAACCTTGATGATGATGCTTTGAAACTCAGGTTATTCCCTTTTTCCTTGAAAGATAAAGCCAAATCGTGGCTATATAGTTTGGCTTCTGGTTCAATCGAAACATATGAACAACTTATATCTGCCTTTTTGAACAAGTTTTTACCTAGGCACAAAACATCGTCTATTAGGACGCAAATTTGCACGTTTTCTCAACAAGAGGGAGAGTATTTGTATAGGTATTTGGAAAGGTTCAATGATTTATTAGCCCAATGTCCTCATCATGGTTTAGAAAAGGTTAAGTTAGTTCAGATCCTTTATGAGGGTTTAGATTATTCCACTACGATCACATTAGAATCTATGTGTACAGGTGGGTTTGAAAACCAAACAGTTGATGAGGCGATAACATATTTGCATGAAATCGCCGAAAAGACCCAGCAATGGGAAAATAGTAGGGAACCCAAGAAAACAATTCTTCTAGGAAGAGGAAACATTAATAGGCTAGAAGGAGGCTTTGAATCAGAGGCCAAAATTGTTGCAATAGCGAAAAGGTTAGAAGCTTTAGAAGTGGGTCACACTAGTGGTAGATTAGAGCCTTTTTGGGAAGGCCAGAATAATGAAGAGCAAGCCAATGCTCTGTATAATAACACTAGATTCGACAACCATCGAGAATTTGACCCATATTCGAAAACCTATAATCTTGGTTGGAAAAACCATCCAGAACCTTTCGTGGTCTAAGGGCGAGTCAAGGTCAAACTTAGTAATTCGAATGTTCCCCCGGGTTTTGGTTATAATAAGAACTCTCCAGTCAAGCTCGGTTTGTAACCCTTGAGAGAATAAAATTTCTAGCTTAGAGGAATCTCTTAGTATATGAAGAAAGAGCGATTATATGTTAGCACGAGCGGAAATGTTAATAAAGAGCCAAGTTAGTTTTGAACATGAAACCAAACAGAATTTTCAAACTAATGCTCGGACTCTTGCTAAGTTAGAACTTCAAATAGGTCAAATAGCTAAGACTTTAAGTGAAAAGAGATAACGAGAAGGTTCCCTAGTCAAACTAATCCCAACCCTAGAGGAGTTCATGAAGTAGGTGAAAAACCATCACATCGGTTGAATTCAATTAGAACCCTTAGGAGTGGTAGAGTAGTAGACAATCGAGGTAACCATGCCCGATAGTGAGCATACGTAGTTCACCCCTCGGGACCATCCATAGGCGGGGGACTAATAAAATCTCTGATGATGCCAATTCGGTTCCTGAGAGGCCCTATTTTATGCCTAGAGCCCCATTTCCACAGTATTGGTACCAACAAAGAATGAATCCAACTTTAATGACATAATGGAGGTTTTTAAGAAAGTTACCATAAACCTTCCGTTACTAGAAGCAATTAGGCAACTTAAACATGCCAAATTCCTTAAGGATATGTGTACGCGAAAGTGCAAGCTTAGCGTCCCTAAAAAAGCCTTTTTAGCTAGTCATGTAAGTTCGATCATTCAGAACAACACAACTCCTAAATATAAAGACCCAGGTGCCCCTACCATTGCTTGCACGATAGGAAAATATCGGGTAGATAAAGCTTTACTTGACTTAGGAGCTAGTGTGAACTTACTGCTAGTACCATGTGTACTTACGGCTAGAACTTGGTGAATTGAAACCTACCAAGATAACACTATGAGTTAGGCGATGAGTCTTGTTGAAATTCCTCGTGGTGTGATAGAAGATGTTCTTATTGAGTTCGACAAGTTTATTTATCCTGTGGATTTCGTGGTCTTAGATACCCAACTTTGTCCCCGACCCGAGAACCAGATACACTGTGATATTAGGTCGCCCATTTTTAGATACGTCTAATGCGATTATTAACTATCGAAATGGTGTGATGAATTTATCTTTTGGTAATATGACTATGGAGATGAACATTTTTAATGTCAGTAAGCTACCTTATGAGCTAGATGACACATGTGTTGAAGAGGTGAACATGATAGGAACCTTAGTTCAGGAGTCATTACCAAACATCATATTGGAAGATCCATTAGAGAGTTGTCTAGCCCATTTTAGCATGGATTTCGACGATGATAGCAACATTGAACAAGTAAATGCTCTGTTGGATTCTATTCCTATGTTAGATACCGATACATGGAAAGATAGGTTTGAACCATTATTAGCTTTCGAGTCTACCTTAGTCCCTTGTTTAGAAGAGCCTCCTAAGTTGGACCCTAACTATGCATTTTTAGGCCCATCGAGACTTTCCAGTTATTATAGCTTCCGATTTGGATAGTGATCAGGAGAGTAGGCCGGTGACCATGCTTCAAGACAATAAGGAAGCTTTAGGGTGGACCATAGAGGATATTAAGGACATAAGTCCTACTTTGTGTATGCATCGGATGCATTTAGAGGATGAACCACTGACTATAACTTAGATAAAGCAATTGACCTTTTTCGAAACCGATGGTCTAGAAATTAGGAATATTGTGACTAGTCTATTTAGAGACACCCAAAATTCTAAGTTTGGGGGTGGACTTGGAATATATGCCTCTACCATTTCACAGGAGTATCTTCATAGAGCATTTCAGTTGTTAGAAACCCATCCTCTGGTTGATGTGGTTTATTCAGGCTATGATACCCAGATTGACTTTGTTTTCCCACCAAATATTTTTCAACCAGTGGGAACGTATAAGTTTCAAATGTGTCAGTTATTAAATTTTGAGACTCAGCCTAAGTACTTTAAGAGATTAGTATCGACACATTTTCTTATGATTGACCGCCAGTTTCATCGTGGTCAATTGTGTGAGTCAAAACTGATTGACTTTAAGGATCCGCAATTATTCAGGTTATTATTATGTGATTCTAAGTTCTTATTTGAGTTTTTACAGACTTTACAACCTGAACCGGATCTTAGATTTGAGGAATTCCAGCACATGAAAATATTTTATCTCGACCCAGTTATAGAACCAGGACCTGAACCACAACTAGATATAGTTGTCTTAAACAGGAAACTAGACAAGGGTGTGCTGTATTTGGCATGTTGCAGAATCCTTTTACTTGTGATAGCTCTATTTGGTTTTGATGACCCACAGATATTTCGGCTATTACTTTATTATTTTATAAGGTGACTAATCCTTTCTTAGTCTGGCTGAAGGCGTTAAACTTAGCACTTCATGGGAGGTAACCCAACATTCATGCGACACGGTAATATCTTTCCTTATCTCTTTTACTTCAAATGGTAACAGTTTCTCCTTGTTCATGCTTTTAATTTTATCTTTAGAACATTGAGGACAATGTTAGATTTAAGTTTGGGGTATGTGAGAAACATTTTAGTTGCATTGATAAACTCCGAGCCTAGAAATTTATGCTTATTAAGGATGGCACTAACCAATCTAAGTGGATGGAAGCATTTTGGTTGTAGGAGTTGAGGAACCAATCTGATTAGATGGAAACATATAAAGAGTCTATTCATAAAAGCACAGAGCTCAGGTGTTAGAATTAAAGAAAAAACATGGTAGTTTCGCCATATCTCGTTGAATCCTTTTCACTTCTATTTTTATTTTGTTTTCTTTAAAATATGTTTTTCTAAGTGATTAGGTGGGGCTCACGATTCAAGTTGTTACCACTGCTAGGGTGAAATAGAGTGATTGAGATACCGAAAAAAAAAAAAAGTTGAAGAAAAAAAAAAAAAATGAAACCAGACCATCAGACCAAACAGAATAAATTCAATAAAGTCGACCACTGGAACCCTTGTATATGCCAGTTGTGTTGACCTAGAGTTAGGATTATCGACCACGGGTTCCCTTGTATATGACAAGCAGTGTGTTGATATTAGTCGGACTAGTATCTCGGTCCATTAGGATAGGTTCGTTTTAGCGGTGGCCTTCAAAACGGATATGAGAAACACCGTTCACCTTAGTCAACATCAAAACCATCTACGTTTTTCTCATCCATCTTCTTAATCTTTCCATGTGATTGGTTGACTCCGGTTATGATTTCCAAAAACTATCCGAGTAGAGCTCATCACTTATATATGAATTTTAGTATGCTTGAGTGCAAACTCGTGTCTGACAATTGGAATTTCGCATCGGGGTACTTCCTCCCTCAGTCAATAAGTATGCCAACCAAGGAGATTCTTTAGTGCCTTCCAAGGTTACTCGTAGATAGTTAGGGTCTGGGTATAAGGTTTTGTGGGTATACCTCTTGTAAACCCTCCCGAGACTATAACTCGGCCGCTAGGGCCACCTAGGGGTTTAAAGGCTTGTTGCATACGCTAAATGCAATCGACGATGCCTGCGACAGTGAGTTAGTATTTTATTTTGTAGATTTGATTTGCTCGAGGACTAGAAAATAATAAGTTTGGGGGTATTTGATAGACGCATTTATGTGTTTATATTAGTCTCAATTCTCTGTAATGTTAGTACTCGATTTTGCGCTTATTTTGGTATTTTATGTCTTTGTAGGTGTTTTTGGAGAAATAAGCTTTCGCGGGAAAATTGGCTCGAAAAGTGGTTTTTGCGCTCGTGGGAGAAAATTACTATACGGACCCCTATTTTGGATAAGGGGTACCTCAATTACTAAGGGGCAACCCATTTCCAGAGCATCTACTATTTGCACCCCACCAGTGGTTAGGGGGACTTCATCCTCTTCATTTGAAATCTAAATTTAGGCAGGAAAGTTCACAGCTCACGGCATAATTTAGGGTTCAAATTCAAAGCAGTTTTGGCGAGATTCAATGGCCTATTTTCGTTGGGCTGGACTTCCTAGAGAAAAACAGGGTTGATGTGTGTGTTTGGGTCGAACAGATTGGGCTTAATAATCTGGTAGGAGCGAAACATGAAGGTGAAGTTTTACACGGGATTTTGGTGAATATATGGAAACTACCTTATAGAGATAAGGGAAGTAGGATTTCTGTTTGATTCAATAAGTATCACAAAGAGAGTCTGAGACGTTGATTTGCTTTGGAGGATGCGTGAGAAGGTTAAGATAAAAAAAAAAGAAGAGAAAGTCCGTAACTTTTGGAGGAGGTAAACAAGATTTCTTCGAGAGATTTTGGGAGCTGTTGGCTATATATAAGAGGCTGAGAGGTTAAGGAAGGGTTACGGATACTTTGGGGGAGTTTTGGGGTCGATTGGAGGCTGCAGAATCAAAGCAGAGGAGTTGCAGGAAGAATACGCAGCAGCAGGTGAAGAAGACGAAGAACTGACGCTTCAGAAGTGTCGTTCTCAAGAACACGAAGAATGTATTTAACGAGAGCGATCTTATTTAAGCAACACAACAGAAGTATCGTTTATAAGGCGGTCTTATTTCTTACGCAGAATGATCTGTTTGTAACGCCTCTTTGGCGTTAAAGCTGCCGATTTATTAGCTTGTTTTTCACCTATTTGAGCTATGAACAACTATTTTGAGTATGTGAATAACATGAGGAGCTAAACCCCTTTGCTGAGGCGACGGAGGAAGCTATTTTTCCAACAAATATGTGGTAATATCTATTTAATTAATTTCTGCAATTCTTTTTATGATTATTTGCATTGAATCGAAATTGAAATAATGATTTTTGCTAACTCGTTGTGTTTTCACTTGATGGTGCATGCTTAGCTTAGGGCTCTTGATGTTCCATGCTTGAGATTAACAACTAGTATTTTGAAAATATACTATTGGCAATATTTAAGAATCAATTGAACGTATGAATTGCATGATAATTATTAATATTGAATCATATAAAAGTTGGAAAATAGTGGAAACCTGAGTCTCAGTGCTTTTTATAATCTTGATAACAACCTTCTTTGAAATTTCTAGTTTTATTTGAATCTAAAAAATCCTTCACAAGTCTGACAGGAACGACATCTTTCTTACAACTTTCTACAACAACTTTAAAAACCACATCAAAAAGTCTAATCTCCTTCATAACTCTTGGTCTTCTGATTCATTTCTAAGCTCCTAAACACCCTGGAAATCTTTCAGTCTCTCTTCACTCCTGTTCATACCGGAACAAAGGCCTCAGCTTAATAGGAATAAAAACTTCGTATTTTTTACTTTTTAGGTTTACTGTCAGTATTTTACGCAACATCTTGGGACATTTTCATTATTTGCTCTAATTCACAAGTGTTAATAAGATGGCAATGTCTATACATATTATTTGGGTTCTTAGATATTATCATCAGTTAATTGTCTCGTGGCAGATAGCTTGTTCAAACATAACTCTGGTTTGAGTTGATGTCATTGGGGGAGTCAAGCTTGCTAATCCAGGTAACTAAGTGCACACCTTTCCTGTGTTTTCTTTTTGCTATGAATACTTAACTTCATGACATGTGTTGGCTTCATTTTCGCTTTAATAATCCTGCAGAAAAATTGGCACAGGTTCTTTGATGTTACAGTCTACATGGCCAGCCAAGGTAACAACAACATAACACTACCCTTTGACACATGAAATTCAACCCACTATGTTGCACTCTTATTAGTGTTTGAATCCGAATTTTTGCTTTTGGATTAACCAATAACAACAACACTGCGGTATAGTGAAATCAGGCTTGCAAGTTCATGGATAATGGCAACACAGCTGTTTATACCATATCCAACGATACTACCAGGGAGCTAGGGCATATACTGGCTCAAGCAGCAACAATGCATCATTACAAAAATCAAACCGGAAGAAGAAAAACATCAGGAATAAAACATCTTTTCAATGAAGGCTTCATGCATCTTTGGAAAATCAAAGTGGGGATGAATTTTTTTTAGTTTATCAAGTCAAATATTTTGTAGATAGATGAGAGCCCAGCCAAGTGAGTCGGCCCTACTGTCATCCCATCCTGCCTTTAACCCTGTTAGTACGGGGATTTATTGATGATTTTAGGAATCCATTCTACTAGAAGATTGTTCCTCATTCTAGTTTGTTTTCTTGCAAAATGAAAGAGTTCAGAGCTGTTGATTACAAAATCTCAGTTACAAATTAGAATTTGGTAATGAGAAGAAAAAAAACAAGTGTTTGTACAAAGAAAAACTTCTCAGTAATCTAATCATTTTTGCTTTTCTCAAACACAACCGGAACTAAGAACACAACACTCCAGTTCATACTAGGATCCAAAGAGGCGTAAAACTGATCATTCTTATTAAGCAATCACACTCATCTCATCTTATGGTGCTCTTTTGAGAGAAGTTTTATGGGTTAGCTCGAGCGGTGGGCTACTGTAAAAATAATTCAAACTTCCACTCGTACCGGAAGTAAATCATAATCGTCTATAAATTGATACTTGTTTCATAAATTACGGTCAGTATTAGATTACGTATGAGCCGTTAAATCAAATAATCAACGATCACAAAATTTCCCCGTACTTTAACGGGCTCAGTCAAATAATCAAATAATCTTAGATGTTCACACATCTCACTCAAATTAATTACGAGTTTTATATCTTTTGTAAGATTTTAAGAGACGTTACGATCATAATACTATAACATTCACTTTTCTGATCAAATAAATGGAAGATTTGTAATGCGCATGAACTGTTTGGTAAAATAAGTGATAGTGATATTAAAAATTAACAGTTATGAAATTTTTTCATATAACATTAGATCCACTAATTATACAAAATCTATAATCAGTTTTGAAGTTTTTGATGGTGTTGGCAAGTATGAACGGTTGTTGGTTATAATTTATAAATAAGTTTTGTTCTCAGAAAATATATTTTCCAAAACAGTTTTTCAAATTTCACACCAAAAACCATTCTCGAATCTAATGGAAAAAAATGAAGAAAAAAATGGTAAGTTTTAAAACTGTATAAAATGATTTTTAAAAGTTATTTTGTACCAAACAAGCCTTAACTTTAATACACATAACATAGAAGTAGGAATCTCATGAATATTATGAGCATTTCCAGATAAATATTTGTTTATCATATTATTTACATATTTTTTTTACCGAAAAGTATTAAAACTAACTATTACTTTTCCAAGTGAAACTCTACATGTTCTTATTTTTATTTTTATGGGGTCCAATAATATTTTTGTTGAAATCATAATTCAAATATAAGATTTGGTTAGATAATGTTTTGATTTAGTTTTGACTATTTAACTTTTGAATAATATTTGTTGGTTAAGTGTCCTGGTCTTTAGGAGTTTATTCTAATTAATCTTTTGTTTCTTTCTAAAGATTAGGAGTTGGATGTTACGACAATTTAAGAGTTACATTTGAATTTTAGGGTTTTCAATCATGTAAGCCTATAAAAGGCCGGTTCCTATAAGTGAAATATAAAATGGAGAATATTTAAGAGTTTTATTATCACAAGTTTCTTTCTAAACTTTGTGTTATGTTCTTAAAATCCTACATTTGGCATCGAGAACCATACAATCCTGTGGAGATGGAAACTAATGGCACGCTTCCGCAACCACACATTCCTATTTTCAAAGTCTATTAAGTTGAGATTTTTTTTTTATTTCTCATGATTTATGCGAATTAGTATAAAATGGTTATGATGAAGTGAATCCAGATGAAAGGCTTACTGCATCACAAAGGAATGTACTATATTTCGCACGCCATACCAGAAAAATTAAAACTCGAGATGTTTAATTTGTTTTATCTAAACAAATTACCATACTAATTTTTATACACCATACATAGGGGAAAAATTAAAAGTTATGATGTTTACTTTGTTTTATCTAAACAAAACCTACATGCTAGACAAACAAAAAAAGTCATACAACACATTCAAGAGCAATTTCTTATCTTCATCAAGCGTATTACCATTTGAATCTTGAAGAGTAAAAAATGAAGAATTTGAGTCTCCTAATTCCATCCAGACTTTGGAGTCTCCTAATTCCATTACACTCTAGACTTTTGCTTGCGCATTGATTCTTCTTGTCTAATAGACTTAGCATAAGCACATACGGCTCTTCTTTCTACATAAGAAGTATCAACATTAAGAGGTCTTAATTGGACATTATTGTGAGCAGTTACCTGTTTAGCTTTACACACTTCTTCAGTTAAATTATTAGATTACCTCTTCTCCATTTACCAAGAGCATGCTTAACTTTCTTAAGTTTAAACACCAAAACAAACGTAGGATTACCTTTTATTTTACCTCTCCAAGCTTCTCTCACAAAGTCAAGAAAATCTAGCTCCTCAGTAAGATAATTAAAAAATCTGAAGGTAGGAGGGCCATGTTTTGTTAAAAAACAGAACACACCATAGGAGAATGATCCGAAATTCCAGGATTTAAAAAATCAGCTTTAGAACAAGTGAAAAGATTAACCCATTCAATGTTTGCTAAAACTCTATCAATCTTTGAAACAATCCTACCCGAACCAATCAGTTTGTTTGACCAAGTGAAGAAATCTCCAGAAAAAGGTAGATCAAATAAGTGAGACTCTTGGGTACATAGAATAAAATCATTTATAAAAGAAGCTTGAATAATGGAGCTACCAATTCTTTCATTAGGTGCTAAAATCTAATTACAATCTCCCATCACTATCCAAGGTCCCTCATATGAAGCACTCTAGGCAATTATATCATTCCATAAATATTTTCTCATATTACTGACCATTGGAACAACAAACCTTAAATTTCTACTAGTAACAACCTATAAGAAAATAGCTTGAGCATCAGTATGAATAACAGAAACAGTAACTTCCAAGGGGTTCCACCCCACCCAAATTTTACCAGAATAAATATATATGTAATTATCAATGAAATTCCAATTTTTATTAACATCAAATCTAATATTATCCTTTCAACTCATGAACATGATCAGTTTCAACAACACCTACAATAGAAAGTTTATTTAAAAAATAAATCTACTAAGCTCAGGTTGCTTTAGAGGGTCATTGATCCCTCTAATGTTCCAGCAACCTAGCTTAAACATTATTATTAAGAAGAGAAAGCGGCCTCTTAGGAGACCTAGATGATTTATTAAGCTTTAATCCCTTAGGAGAAAAAGATGTAGAATTAGAGACACTAATAGGTTTAGGTAAGAATTTACCTCTAACTCCACCAGAACCAGAAACATTTGATTGTGTAATTGAAGTACCATTTTCGCTTTGGTTCTCATTACATGAGTTGAAATTTTAGACCATAGTATTCATAGGACCCATAACTTCTTGCTGCTTCTCCCTATCCTCCTCAATCAATACATCAAACATGTTCTCTATAGGAATGCTAACTGATTTCTCAACCTCCATATTTTCATTTTCTTTGTTTCCACCAGGAGATTTAGTATCATCCTCCATTTTTTCCTGATCCATCCATGATTTAGGATTTTCATCTACATCAATAAGAAGTTTATGCCTATTCTTCTTAGACCCTTTGACAACCCATTGTTGTTCACCAGCAGTTGTAATCTTCACTTGATCAGCTGGTGCTTTAACCTCTTTAGTCTTTGCCTTTGGACACTTAGCTAGAGTATGACCAAAATATGTGTATTCATAATTGACTTGCAGCTTCCATGAGTACTCAACATCTATCTACACCTACAATACACTTCCCTTTATAGTAAACTAGTAAAGAAGTAGGATAATCAGAGTTTATATCTATCTCAACCAAAACTCTAGCAAAGCTCATTCTCAATTTCTTCAGAGTAAGATGATCCATCATAATAGGCTTACCAAATAGACTAGCAATCTTAGAAAGGCTAGTAGCATTCCACATATGTAATGGTACCTTGCGAAGATTTACCCAAGTAGGAACTTATTTAAGCTCAGTTAATTCCTGTTCAATTAGTTCATGCCATGGTCTGACTAGAAACAATTGATTAGCAACGAAAACAAGACCAAATTCAATAGCACTGAGACGATAATCCTCATTATCAAATTCAAAAACGTAAATAGAGTCACCATGGATTGTCATTTGCATCTCACCTTTTAGCTTCCAAGCACGAGACACAGAATTCTTAATCATCCAATAAGGTAATTTCTTGCATAAACAAACCCCAATCAATAAATTCTCACAGTTACAAAGATATTCAGAAACATCTTCAAGTTCAATGTATACAACTCTATTACCATCAATCGAACCAGGAGGTGTAAACCCTAGATTAGCATCAGGAACAACCTCTCTTATCTTTTCAAATAAATCCCACCAAACCATGTTAGGAGAAACCCTAGCACCATTAGCATTTGTCCCTTGAGACCCTGTTAAAACTTCTTAGGCGAACTCAATCCTCCCACACTTGATTTATCTACCTTCTGGGAGGATGATGATAGAGAGAAAGTAACACGAAAACCCTAGAAAAACTATCGAAGAAAAAATCGCCTTGACCAATAGTCAAAATCTCCTGGCTAAAGTCAAAGAGAGAGAAAATCTTTAATCTCTAAAATGATAACTGTCCGAATTCTAGGTCCACACTTCTTTTTTTTTTTTTTTTTTTTTTTTTTTTTTTTTTGTAAGATAGATGTATTAAACAAAAATTACGTGAGCCTTACAGATCTAGGGAAGGCTCTCCCTAGGAATATCACCAAACAAAACATCACACAAGAAATTGGGTTGGGGAGGGTGGAGTCGCTCAACTGGAAGTAAGGCCATTATTTGCAGCTTTCTTGGACAAGATTTCAGCAACATGATTGCCATCCCTGTAGTTATGTTGGAAAACAACTTGACCAAAAACGGAGGGCAACTTCAGTATAACCAACCAAGTACCATGCAACAAACATTTACCGCATATTTAGAGTAACACCCTTTTTGGCTGAGTTAGTTACCAACTCAGCAGCCTGACTACCTTTTATAAAAGAAATTCCAAAATTTCTTTCATTTTCCCACTCGGTTTCATCGCCTTCTCTCTCTCGAGAACCCTTCATTTGGGAGCGATCTTTTGAACCCTCACCGTGTATTCTAGATTATGGAACAAAGATATTCATCAACTTCTCTTATGATTTAAGGTTAAACGAGTACAAAAAAAGGTATGCTTTAGGGTTTAAAATCTCTTTTTTTTTTTTTGCTTCTGTTCCAGACAAATGAACAATTTTGTGATCGATTTTGATGAAAATTAGTATTTGGTTTTGTTATTGAACTGATTCTTGGGTTTATTTCTAGGTCATTAAACTGTATTGTTGAGTAAAGCTGGGTTTATTTCTAGGTCGCACTTTTTGTTATTGAAAAGAAGTTTGTTATTTAAGCTGGATTTTAAACCCTAAATCATACCTTTTTTTTTTATTGTTCAGAAGGCTTGTGGGGCACTTTTAACTGCAATCCCTTGAAACACAATCACAATCACAATCAATTTACCCCTTTTTGTGTAACCGCAATCCCTTATTGCTACTATTGTAGATCTAAACCTCCATGATTTCCTGACTTCGCCACTGAAATTGCAGATGAAACCCTGTTTAAATTAACATCAATCTTCTTAGGTGATCATGCTAGGTGTTAGACTAGTGGTTACTCATTGTCCAATTCTTCTTTTATAAGGTCTTAATATCTCATCTTGTATTGCTAGATGATAGAGCATATTAATTGCGTATGTTTAGTGTTTCTCTTGTATACGGATTTATAAAACGGTTAGGATGAGAATCTGGGTTGAACTTAAACCGCTGCCATTTGGTAATGGAGTTTGCAAATGTTGACTATGACATACTTCTTCTGCAGACATATAAGGAATAAGTATTGTCAGTTGGTATATAATTTCTTTGGTCAGAGTTCAAACTCATATACTTCTAGACTCGATAAGAGATTTGAGCTACTTACGACTATGTGGCTCCTTGTTTTCTTCGAAAGCTCATCTCCAAATACATTATTCACCTTTTATGCCATTTTGTTCTCCTCCTTTCCTTTTAGCTGTGGGCCTGTGGCTTCCTGTATCATAGTGTATGGTTAGCATTATAGGGTGAGCATCAGTAGGTTAGTTTATCTTCTGTCACTTGCAGATATGAGATTTTCTAACTTAAGCATTATATCTATTCTGCGAAGTCTACTCAGATGCTAAGAATGCTGAATGAGCTAACTGGACGACATATCAATGATCACTTAGTATATTGTAGGGGATCTCTTATGTTAAAACATTTCGCTTGCTATGATGACCTTTTTTATCGTAATTTCTCTTATGTTAAGAAACTTAAAGCTTTTTGAACTCAGAGTAGAAACTCATCGTCTCGTTTCTCTTCTGCTTAAATGCATAGTGAAAATTTGAACCAACCAAGTGCTTGAAATCATTATCGTTAAAGTTTTTGTAGTGCTATTCCATGTTCAGGACATATTCTGATAGGAACGCTATGCTTCTTAAATGTTTTCTTATCGAGTTTTTTTTTTTTTTCTTAAATTAAGTAGTTTCACCTGTGCTTCCTCTTAGATTACCTTCAAATATGAGTTCACTGGAAGGACTTTTTCTTCACTGGTGTATTGTTCACATGCTTTTATCCGGGTTATGGGTAATATGAGTCCACTCTTACTGTCTTTATGATTTTGTTTCTTTTTATTGTTTGTATGGTTCTCTGTGTAGTCATGTTCAATGAGTTTGAGATTACGATATCTTACAAGTTTGGGTTCTCCTTATGGTTTGATATCTTATTGCATTGTAGAATTTTGATGCTTCTTTATGTTGTTGCAAGGTTGTCGATCATTTCTTTGAAAACAATGTTTCTGAATTGGGTTCATAACTTTACGCAATTTTTGTTCCATTGTGTCACTACGTTCAGTTTTGGCCATGATAATTGGGAATGATTTTGTGTAACTTTCTTTTTAGTTCATACGGTTCATTAAGTGCTTAAACTGATTCAACGTCTTAATCAACTACGATATAAGGGAGCGTTCGGAATTTCACCATGTGCAGCTACTTCTAGTAGTCGATGAGCTAAGGTGGAGCTGGGACCTTTCACATGAGATTTATGTTATTATTGTCTGGTTTCAAACAGCTGGATCTATGGACAGACTCCTTCAGCATACGATGTTTTCATGTTTTCCATATACATGTATCTGGTTTTTATTGTCTTAAGTCAAGATTTAATATTTTCTGTATTAGTTAATCCATCTTACTTGCTCTTTATTAAGGATCCATCAATCCAGTTTGTATGTGAAAAACAGATTAATGATGAGTAATCATAATTTTTACTGTTATCTGCACCTATGAATTGATGCTTGTTCTGTGGTATCTGAATAAAAATTGGAAAAACAGTGAGATCTACTACCTTTACAGTACATGAATATTTTACTTGTTACTACTGGGAGTGAGTATGAATAAACTGGGGGATCCCTAAACTGGGAGTAAATTTTATCTGAGAGAGAACTGCAGTGAGTATGAACAAACTGGGAGTGACGCCCCAAAAAAAAAAAAAGTGGCGTACTTAACTAGCAGGAAGGGTCTGCAAGAGCTATGTCTCTTCCAAAGGACCAGATCCAACAAACAGCGGTGTTTGTTTCTCCAGTAACCTTAGACCAAGCTTGAGAAAAGTTTATAGAGATTTGGTTAGCATTACAACCATCATTGCTTGTTTTTTTTCTTCTCAAATGCTAGTTTTGCATTTTGGTGTTTTTTTACTGTGAGTGAAC
>JAJJWW010018446.1:0-272761 GCA_023531295.1 Papaver armeniacum | reverse complement strand
TAGTGAAAAGTATATTGCAATAGAGAGAGAAAGTAAACAAATCGATAATAATGACTATCAAATTAAGATTAAGTCCAAGGTCAAGTCAAAGCAGACTGACTATGACTAACTGTTATTCCTGATACACCCTTGCAAACTAATGCATGCAGCCATAGAAGGCAGAGACAAAACAAAAATGAACAACGACACACCCCTGCAAACCACCATAAGTCAGTCTGTAAAAGCTTAAAATTAAAATCAACACACATAGAAAGTCTAAGGAAACATAACAAACACCTCTCTAATCAGAAGAAGAAATAAAAGAAGCGGCAATCCCCAACAAGTGAAGTAGAAGATTGAAAAAGGTGGGTGAACATAATCCTTTACTAACAAATCAGCTAGTTGCTCCTCACTGTAGATATGCTTCACAAGAAAAAATCCTGGCTCCACTGGTTCTCTTACAACATGATATATAACTTCTATGTGCTTTGTCCTTGCATGGAATGCAGGATTCGCATCCAAAGAAATTACACTTGTACTATCACAGTAAGGCATGACAGTCAGAACAACAGAAATATGTAACTCCATTAATACATAAGATTTCCATTAAAGTTTACCGACATCAACAGTGAGACACTTGTATTCAACTTCACCAGATGATTAAGATACATTTGACTACATTTTAGAGGACCATGATACCCAAAAAGAACCATCAGGGGTTAGCCCAGTTGGCCAGGAGCCTGACTCTCAACTAGGAGGTTAGCGGATCTAGTCTCCACTCAAGAGTTTGGAGATCTCATGAAATACTCCTCTCATGTAAAATCTAATTGAAGCTTAAGTTCTTAATGCATCTTCTTTCCTATTTAAAAAAAATGATACCCTAAGAAGGCCAAAAAGAAGAAGTAGATCTTCTAGTGTCGGGAATCCCGACCTAATCATAATCTGTATATGCTTTGAGAGAATGCATATTACCAACTCTAATAGTGATGCAGCGATCTATTAATCTATATATCTCATAGTCTCTTGTCAGTGTTTTAGTGACCTGAGCATTTTCAATTCAGTTTTGCCTTTTGCCGTCAAAAAAACTCTAATAGTGAGACCTAAACCAATTAAGCCCTTCAAGTATCTCAAGATTATTTTAACTAGCATAAGATGAGTATCTGCAAGAGCATGCAAAATTTGACCATCATAATTCATCATAAAAAAATGTCTGGTCTAGTTAGTGTCACTATTTTAATCCTCCTATAGTTTTTTTATACTTTAAAAGGATCATTAAATAATTTGCCATCATGAATAGAATCCCTAGGAGTTTTGGCTACAAGTGTATCACAAGATTTCCAATCTAACATTTTTGCCTTGTCCAATAATTCTAGTGTAACTTTTATAAGATAACATGAATCAACTTGTGTAACTGCTTCTACTTCTTGAAAGTAACTCAAATCTCTTAATTCCTTTAATTGCAAACTCAGACTTGAGTGCAGAGATGCATGTAGACATTAAGGAAACTGAACTACCAGTCAAAATAATATCATCTACGTAATGCAACAAAATCAACATATCTGAAGCAGATTGAAACAAAAATATTGAATGATCACTAATAGATTTGAGAAAACCATATATGAGAAATGAAAAAAAAATAGTAAATCACTACCTCGGAGTTTTCTTAAGACCATACAAACTTTTCGTCAAATGGAAAACTTGCGAAGGAGAATCAGGATGAATAAATCATTGAGGTTGCTGCATGTAAACATTTTCATTTAACTCACCATGGAGAAATGAATTCGACACATCAAGTTGTTTGATGTGCCAATTATTAGTGATAGCCATACTAAGAATAATTCTGATAGTTGTACTCTTAACTACGTGACTGAAAGTCACATAATAATCTACACCATCCAATTGATTATAACCTTTGGAAGAAACCGTGATTTATATTTATCAACAGAACCATCTGACTTTAGTTTCACACTATACACCCATTTACAACATAAAACGTTCATGTTAGGTATAGGAGTAACATAATCCCAAGTTCCATTTCTATCTAAAGCCTTCGCCTCATCTTTCATAGACACTATCCACTTAGGATCCTATGAGTCATCTTTAAAGTTTTTGGCTTAGATTGACTAGTTAAAAGATATGTAAATTCAGATGGAATATGATGCTTGATTGAAACATGAAATATGTTCTATAAAAAGTTCGGGCTTTGAATTTCCTCTTTGAGATCTAGTTACAATAGTAATAGAAGCTAAATATTCAAACAAAGAAGTAGTTTTTTCAATGACATGTAACGATGTAGAAGAACAATTTAAAGAGAAGAAAATTTTGATTTATCAAATATTAAATGCCTAAACACATGAGTTTTCTTCGAAACGAGATTTAAACACTTGTAGTCCTTATGTAAATTTGATTGATCAAATACTACATTCCTAGACACATGAGTTTTCTTAGAAACATGATTTTAACATTTATATACCTTATGTAACAGACTATAAATATTAAAAACACACACACACACACACACACATCTCACGAATTTAGGAAAGAGTTTATCGACTCTAGATAGACCCAAGAACGGATAACAAACATAACCAAAAGCTTTCATAAAAGAGTAATCTGGAGAGGAGTGCAACAAAACTTCAAATTGAGATTTAAAATCTAAATTTTTGAGGAAGTTCTATTAAGAAAAGTATCCATGAGAAAAGTACCATACCAAAATTTGTTAGAACATGAAGCTCTAAACATAAGAAGCGTTACCAATCTCGTGCGTGTTTGATGCTTTTGTTACAGTAAGTCCATTTTGTTCAGGATTTTGGGACAAGAAACTTATCATAGGAATGTTGGTGTTGCTAGGTATGCTTTAAAAGATCGATCTTAAAAAGGCTTACAATTCTGTTAGTTGGGATGTTTTTGTTTTATAAAGAAGTTTGGGTTTCCTGATAAGTTAATCAAATGGATCTATTTGTGTACTTCTACGGATAGATTCTCTATCATGATTATGGTTCCCCCTTCAGTTTCTTTGGTTCTAGCAGAGGTTTAGAGCAAGGCTATCCTTTATCTTCTTACCTTTTGTTATGGAAGTTCTTAATGCTCTTCTCCTTCTTCAAGTTCAAGGTAATTTTGGCTTTCACACCAAGTGCAAAATGGTCACTCTCACACATATCCGCTTGCCGATGATGTTATGATATTTTTAAAGGATCAATTGTTGTGTAACTTTTTAAGATAACCTTATCTCGCCCGCCTCTTGCTCGGGTATCGAGGTTAGTATTCGTAAAACTTCCCTCTTCATTATGGTGTGTATAATGATGTTCTTGGTGTTTTGGTTGTTACGAGGGATCTTTACATTTACATATCTAAGGGTCCCTTTAATTTCCACCTAGACTTTCTTATCTTTGGTTATCTTCCTTTGCTTGATAAAATTACGTAAAGAGTCAAGTCTTGGAAGGTTAGGTTTTTAGTTTATCTGGTAGATTGCTTCTTATTAAGGTCAGTTTCAGTTCCCATTATTCATGTTATGAGTACTTTTAGTTTACTCTATGTTTCTGATTATATTAAAGATGACAAATAGCATTTTCCTGAAATTATGGGATTTGATAGTTCTGTTGTTTCTCAACATCAATCCGTTGTTGTTGATCACATGGAGGAAGATAGGTAAATTTGGAAGGCTAGTCATAATGGTATTCTTTTGCTATGAAACACACCTATGCTAGTATTACTTTATATAGGACTGACATGGTTTGGTTCACGCTTGTCCGGTTCAAAGGCCTAATTCCTAGGCGTTCTTTTTTTGGATGGCACGCTATGCATCGAAAACTTAAAACCAGAAGTAAACTTTTTCAGTTGGGGTTTATCTCTGATGTTTATTGTCTTCTTTGCGATCCTTCTTCTGGAGATGAGGATCGTCTCTTCTACAATTGCAGCTTCTCTTCTGTTATATGGCAAGGCATTATGTACAAGTTGGGTTATTTAAGAACTTGTCTGCTCAATTGGGACCTTGAACTGAAATGGTGTACAAAGCATTTTATCAGAGAGGGGGCACTGAATACTATTAAAAGACTAGCGCTGGATAGTTTCATCTACCACATCTTTAAAGAGAGGAATAAACGGGTCCATTCTCACCAGTTCAGTAGTGTCGATTTGTTAGCTATCTCATTGTAGCTAATGTTAGATTGAAAGTTGAAGCCAGTAGTTTTCAAATTTTGATAGTCCTTCTGTGAGATCATTCTCAAGCAGATGGGGAGTGTATTGCAAGCTTATTTTGAAGAAACAAATTGTGTACGGGTGCAAGTTTCCTGCTCCTCATGAAGTCATGATCAGCATTGATGGTTCCAAAAGAAAAAATTCTGGTGGGTTTACCGCTCTTATTGGAAATCATCAAGGTCTTCTTGTTCCTACTGCCATGGAGGGTAGTACCTCTGATCTGTGCTTTCTTCAGAATTAAGGGGTGTTGAGCTTGCTTTTAATTTAGCCATTTTAAAGAGCCAAAGTAAAATTCATATAAACATTGATTCTAGGGTCGTCCATATCTTAATGAATAGTTTTGATCCCAAGCCTAGTTACGATATCTTATATTTATGGAGAAAGATCTGTCAACTCCGAAAAAAGTTCGTGAGAGTATAAGTTGGTCATGTTCATCGAGAAAGTAATCGTGCTGTAAATGCTTTAGTCGCTATTTATCCCTCTGAAAGGTTTGTGGAGTTGGATATTAGAGAATGTAGTTCTGAGCTTAAGTGCATCATTGAAGAGGATAGAAGCTTGAAGACTTATCATAAAGAGTAATTTTTTTCATCTTTTTGTTTGTTGTCGTTAGTTTTCTTTCGGCTATGTTCATGAAATTTGGTCTCCTTAACCCATCTAAAAATTTACTATTAACCGTAGATCTTGCATATTGGGCCACACATATTTGATCTTAATGATGGGTTTCTAGGAGAGGAACCAAACTTGGTTTCTTCAGGTATATCCACTTGCTAAAGAACCATTTTTTAGGGACCAAGGTTTTTTTGGGGGGACCATGGTCTTATTAGGCCAACCTCCCTATACTTATAAGGGGTGTCCTAAGGTTAGGTAAATACACATTTACCCTTTACTTTAATTTAAATTAAAACTAACTTAATAACTATATATAAATCTAATCATATACATCTAATCTAAATGAATTTATTAACCAAAATCAAAATCAAAAACAAAAACAGGAGGAGAATCGAAATTTTTTAGTTTTGAAAAAAAAAATTATTCTCTTATTCTTCTCTCTTTCCTTGACGTTCCTCGTTCGATTGAAAAACCCATCAGTCTTTTTAATTCATTTTTTGATTGGGAAAATTGAGTAGAAATCATCAAAATATGGTTTAAATGGAAGTTAAAGTGGCATGTTCGGTTAGGAATAGTTTTAAAAAAACTAGTTTTGTAACCGAACATTATGAAACCAAGAACACGAAGAACACTTCGGTTATCACGAATTTAATTTTTTGTAACCGAACTCTGAGTTCGGTTGGTTCGCAAAAAATAGTTTTAACCGAACTCCTCATTGAAAACCAATATATTGTGTTCGGTTGGTCCCCAAAAAAATCTAAAAATTTAGTAACTGAACTCTACCCATAATACCAAAAAAAAAAAAAAAATGTAACCGAACTGTGTTATTTTTCCCACTATGTTGAGTTATATTTAACCGAACTTTGCCTACTCTGTTCGGTTGGTTCGCAAAAATTTCTAAAACTATCTAGTAACCGAACTCTACCCATATTACAAAAAGAAAAAAAAAAATTCCAATGTAACCGAACTGTGCTATTTTTCCTACTATGTTGAGTTTCAATTTAACCGAACTTGTCCCACTATGTTTTTTGTTATAAAAATCTTCACAAACCGAACTCTTCACTAATTGCATACATGTGGAGTTCGGTTAGATATGATGTTGGGTTAAAGTTTGCGAACCAACCGAACATTACTCTGTAAATCTGATCGCTGTCGTATGCGTCAAAAATAATTTCACTTTCCTAAAGTATGTGATAAGAAAGAGTTCGTATCCACAGAGAGGCGATTGTAGTTATTTAAGTAATCAATTTCTTAAAGTAACCAATTGGGGAGATTTCTTATTTCTATTTAAACAATAAAAACAAATTGAAAGCAAAGTAAATTGTAGAAAGTAATCAATGGAGAGAGATATTGGTCAAGGAATTCATCTTCAATCTTAGACATGTGCTTGCATATATGATTAGAATTACGATTTAATCTCTTGTGTTATCAAAAGCCTAGAGAATCAAGAAAGCAAGATAATCTATTAATTTCTCAAGTTCATCAACACACACATTAGGGCTGCGTATGTGATTTCTACCTAAAGAATAACCTAACGCCTTGCGCTAATCAAGTTCAATTCTAGGAGCATTAAGTTTCAGAAATAGGCTAATCAATGCAATTGTCATGCGTTGCGCAAAACAATTCGGACAATGGTCAAACTCTACATATGATTACGAGTGTATCACTACAAACCGTAAACATATCATGCTACTTGTATTCAAGGTTATCGCTTGATGAAAAACCCTAAAATAGCTATGGACTAAGATGCAAGTTCAATTAATTGGCCACTAACTAATCAAACACCATAATCCTATCACAATACTTCAATCATGTGATCATAAAAACCGCAGAGAATTGAACGATAAACAAGAGAGAAAACTAATACATAAAGCAAACACAAGTTTTAGAAATCGGACTACATCCTTAACCAATAATAGAGAATTTAGCTACTCATAGCTATGGAGTTCATCATCATCAATATTCAATAATAAAGCAAAGAGGAAGAAGAACAAAACCAAACCCTAGAAGCGTAAACAAAACGGCTCTCCCAAAATTCCAAGAATAAGATATGAGATGAGATGTAGAAGACCTTCCCTTTTATAGATTTCTCCAACTTCTAAAATTAGGTCTAGTCTTCAAAGTCCATTAGGTGAGAATCCACCAAGCCCATAAGAGGGAGAAACCCGTGTAGAAAATACGCCCCAAAACGTCGCTGGAAGTGCGATTGTGGCCGGAAAGTCGACTCCGGTGGCCGGCAAAGTCCGCCCCTCACCGTCAACGGATCGGCCGGTCGGGTCAACGGGTCATCTCGGTCGGGACCGAGTTAACTCGAGTCGACCAGGAGTCATGGTGTGAGTCGACACTCGACTCGGCTAACTTAGGCGATTTGGCCTTTACTCGGGCCATTGCAGAGCCTAAGTTGTGATGCACAAAGATGGTGCATACCCGGCCATGATGGCCTCTTCCCTGCTTTGTAAATTCTAAAATTCAACAAGAATTGTACTACAACCCGCAATGCCTCAAATCCTCAAACTTCAACCCAAGTTCAATCAACATCACTAACGACTTCATGTACTCGGAGAACCCCAGAAACCATTCTCTCTGTTTGCACTTTGAGCCCTCATCTCGGACCCATGACAATCACCAAAACCACCTCCTATATCCTTGTTCTCAAACATTCAGTTCCATCTCTGGCGCGACCACCTCATGTACCACCGGTGCATCGGCTCTTCCATCCCTGTTTGCAACAGCATTCTACTTTAGCTCAACTCAGGCCACCTTGCAACTGTACCTCAGCTCACAGCATCACTGTCAATTTCACTTCGTTCTTCTCTGTATCAGAACTGCAATACCAACTCCTGCAATGCATCATTACCTGCAGCTCCATTCATACACAGACCAACACAATCCACTTCAGCTGCGGCATCTCATTCTCGAACCTACTACTCACTGCAACTCAAAGCAACTCCACTTCACGTGCATCGGTTTGGACTCAGACTCTTCCCTATCACCATCACCATCTCAGCCATGGCATAAATATAGCAACATCGCACTCTTTGCAATCTCATTCTTCCCTGTCACATAGCAAGAACAAATGCCATTCTACTCGGAATCCCATGGAACTAACACCTAAATTGCAGATGCACATTACCACCGGACATTCCACCTAAACCAATTCTAACTCCAAATACCATTTCAGCCCAAGCCATGCAGGACCACCATCTCCCTGATTTCACTACTAGTCCATTCATTAACCAAGACCTCAAGCTAGCAATTCAACAGCTCAAACTCGAGTTTAGTGAACAGCTTTGCCAGCTCACATTGCTGCTCTGAACTGCAGCTGAAGCAATTCTAGCATCACCAGCAAGCATTGCAGCTCAGCCTCTTACTCTTCATTAGCAGCTGCCAACAACAAAGCCTCATCATTCAACACAACCCATGAAAAAACTTCACAGCAACATCAGATTTTTGCCACTGTCTTCAGAGTTCAGTTCAAGCTTATCCTTAAGCCTTCATAGCTCCATAGCACCAGTTCCAGCTAAAGCCTTCTATCCCTGTAATACCACCTGCAGTCCTAGCTGCTTCTTGTTCTATTCTGATGTACCAGACCAACATTTTGTAACTCAATAGCTACAACTCTAGCTGCACTTCATAGCAGCAGCCATCTACTTGGACCATCAATTCTTCCTCCTGCACAATTCCATTACATGTAAACGGCCTCAACATCAACACATCTTTGAACCATTCTTCCAATTCATAACAGAACAAAACAGCCACCTAAAAACCCACCGAATTTCCAACTTGAACCAAAGATACTCCCAAACTCAAATTGATTTTGAAAACCAAGCTAACCCAAATCTCAATTCCCAGTTTCAACAGTGCACACATTCACAACTTAAGGCAACATCATCTGTGTCTGTTTCTCAAATTCACAGCAGCACTCAAATCCCTATCTTCATAGCAGCAACCAATCAAACCCTGAATTCATCTTCTTTTCTGAGTTAAAAACCCTTGATTTGGTTTCAATTCTTGGAATCACAACACAACCCTATCATCTTCATCACGAATTAATCAACAACAGCACCATTTGTTTCTCGATCTGAAATTTCCTCTACAAATCCAACCCAACACAGATCGATCTGCTACTCTTGATTTCCTCTCTTTGATTCAAAATCAAGACCTGATTTCCCCGGCCACTTGATTCTCTGAGACTTCATCTCTAGCAGCCATTGTTGTTTTCTTTCTCAATTTCGGCTCTCACTTCTATCTTTCACAGAAACAACAACTAAATTCTGAGGCTGAGAACAATTTCCTTCTTCTCGACCAAATGATAAGGTTGCCTGTACGGCCATTATTAAGGCACCCCGGATAGTGGATATGGGCCACCAATAAATCTCTTTGTATTGTCAGTCTGGGAACTAACAAGCAATTGTTGACTTTGCTTACAACCTTCTCATACGGACCCCGGAATGGCCTCGTTCTTTCGCCGATAGCTTCGCCTTTTTGCTCCAATTGGGATGATTTCCGCTTCTTTTCGTCCGTGCGACTCCAGAGTTCCTAATAACTCAAAAACACGCGTAAAGTACATAATTCACAAGAAAAATAACAAAAGAAAGCATAAACTCTATATAGTAAATACGATGTATTCTACACCTATCGATTCCCCACACTTAGACTTTGCTAGTCCTCGAGCAAATCAAACAAAACAATAAAATACAACAACTCCGTGTCGTCGAGGCTACGGTCACTTTTAGCATAAATAACAAGCCTTTAAACCCCTAGGTGTCCCTAGTGGACGAGTTATAGTCTCGTGAGGGTTTACTAGAGATATACCCACAAAACCTATTTTTCCAACTTACTAGTTCTCCCGTAATGATAGTATCCAACGCGCTAAGAAGACATAGAGATTCTTCACACTAGTCATAAGAAGTTAGACACATAAATGAACACAATCTCATTCTTAAAAGTTGAGAGAGAAATAAGCATCCCTTCTCGACTAAAATTCGGGTTCGGAGTGATCAAAAGTCTCGACTCTGCCTCACAAGAAAGGGTTTTATGATATTGCTCTCAATAATAAAATGACTTTTTATGGGTCACACATGTGTCCAGTTGGAATGAAGAGAGAATCCTGAGACACGTTGAATGGTAGGAAGGCATAACCCTCCGAATGTTTTGAAAACCCACATCTTTTTTATATTTTGAAAACCCATTTTTCTCGACGATCTCTTCGAAAGGAAATCAAACCATTTAACGAAGGTGGGAATATGCTTACTTACAAAGTGAATCCGTTCGGCGTGCAGCACTAGCACCACTCTCCAGATATCCATAGAAACGTCTTCGTCTTCTATCGATGTCTTCATCTTCGTCTTCGGTCTTCAACTCTTGATGATAACTCTCGAACTTCGTAGAATCTTGACAATATGATTCTTTCCTCAAATTTCTTGTCGCTTGAAACTTCATTATAGATATTCCTTCTTTCCATAGGCTTTATTGAAAGAATACAAAAATAAACTATACAAACCAATTTTTTTTTTTCTTCTTTTTTTTTCTTTTTTCTCTTTTTTTTTTTTTTTCTTTTCTTTTTCTTTTTTTTTTTAGTTGAGAAATAAAAATAAAACAAAATAAAAAAATTTTTATCTTGTCTATTTTTTTTTAATTTTCGTTTTTTTTTTTCAATTTTTTTTTTTTTTTTTTTTTTTAATTGAGACAAGAGAAAACAAAATACAAATAAAATAAAATATAAGTACAATGCCATGGTATAAGTACTTTACCGCTTGAATCTTCACAACTTATATGTCTTGATATCATAAACTTCTCGAACTTTCATCCTTGATAATTTCCTCTTGTATTATAGTCTTTAACTTATAAAAATTCTGCCCTGTTTTGTTGCTTTACTTAATTTGAAATCTGCCCATTTTATACCATTGTTGCTTGTAAACCTCGAACGTAATCAACTTTCCTTCGAATTTGTGATGCTCCTCTTGTTGATGATGATGGTGTTTCTATGGACTGTTGGTGTAGAGAGAGATAAGGTGGATGGTGCTAGCTGCGAACAAGATCACAAGTGGTATGTAAGTTAGCAATTCGATGTCACCAACATGGTTGATAAAAATAGCACTCAAGAGATCAAAATAGTGCTTCTATGGTGGGAAATTGGACGGCTCACCATTCTGCAGGAATTTACGTACGGTGACACACACTCTAAAAGCACAAATTTAGACAGTACAAAGAATTGAAGGTTGGTGCCTCACATTATGTAACATGGGTAGTCTCCACTATAGGGGATCACTGTTCTAATACCGAATTCAGCTGCACCTTATTTGCCACTTGGCATGGTTAAATCCAACTTTAACTCTCATACAATTAAGAAACCCCGATCATGTTCTCTGTCATCTCTAAGTTCCAGTCACTATTGTGAGATTCTCGATGTAATCTTAGCGACATGTATACTATGTGACTCTAAATAACTACAAGTTGGAGTTTTCTTATTCACTAGTTCACAAAAAGTTGAAAAATTGCAAAAACTTACAACATAAACCACTCCCCCACACTTAAACTTTACATTGTCCTCAATGTAAATTGAATCATCCAAGTAAGTCAAGGTGGGAAATCCTAGCAAGAAATCAGCAAAAACAAAGTAAAACAAAACAAGAAAAACTAAAAACAAGAAAAGAAATAAATACAAGACAAGAAATACTCATCCTTTGGGTTGCCTCCCAATTAGCGCTTGGTTTAAAGTCGTCGGCCACTATCTCCTTGCTTTCTATGACTCCTCCAGGAGGGAGTACTTCCACAAGATTAACTCCTTCCACGACATCCGAAGAGAAGTTCTCATAATATGGTTTCAACCGGTGCCCATTCACTTTAAGTTCATTACCTGTAGCCAAACTACGAATTTCCAGCACCATGAGAAAACACATTAGTCACAATAAAAGGTCCAATCCAACGTGACCTTAATTTACCCATGAAATAATTGCAAACGAGAATTAAACAAAAGCACTTTCCCTACCTTATGCAAAATTGTTTATTAGAAATCATATTATCATGAAAAGCTTTCGTTTTCCTTGTAAATCCGTGAGCTTTCAAATGCATCATTCGAATCTCCTCTAACTCTTGAAGTTGTAACTTTCTTTGCTTTCCATTTATCCAACTCCATGTTGCATTGCTTAATAGCCCAAAACGCCTTATGCTCAATTTCCACGGGTAAGTGACAAGGTTTACCATAAACAAGCCTAAAAGGAGACATCCCAATAGGTGTTTTATATGCGGTTCTATACGCCCACAAAGCATCATTAAGTCGCATGCTCCAATCCTTCCTTGTTGGATTCACCGTCTTTTCAAGAATGGATTTCACCTCTCGGTTGGAAACTTCGGCTTGTCCATTTGTTTGCGGATGGTAGGGAGTTGCAATCCTATGCGACACATTGTACTTCCTTAACAAGCTTTGCAAGAACCTGTTTTTGAAGTGTGAACCTCCATCACTAATTATAGCCCTTGGAATTCCAAACCTTGCAAAGATATTAGCTTGCACGAAATCTGAAACAACTTTAGAATCATTAGTTGGGGTGGCCTTAGCTTCCACCCATTTCGAGACATAATCCACAACAAGCAAAATATAATAATTCCCATTAGAATTGACAAAAGGGCCCATAAAATCGATTCCCCATACATCAAAAACCTCCACAAATTGAATAATAGTTTGCGGCATTTGATTTCGAGCACCTAGATTGCAGGTTCTTTGACACCTATCACATGTGATACAAAATGCATGTGCATCCTTAAACAAAGTTGGCCAAAAGAAACCACATTCTAATACCTTGAGAGCGGTTCTCTTACTCCCAAAATGTCCTCCACAAGCATATGAGTGGCAAAAAGACAAGATAGAGTTAAATTCAATTTTAGGGAACACACCTCGTATTACTTGGTCACTACAATGTTTCCATAAGTATGGATCATCCCATATGTATTGGTTACCTAACTTCTTAAGTTTGTCCCTCTCAAAGACGAGACAAGTTCTTTGGGATTTGTTTAGACACTAAGTAATTAACAATATCAGCGTACCATGGTTCTCCAAAGGCAATTGAGAATAGTTGCTCATCCGAAACTTTCACGCAACGGGATAGTCTCCTTGTCCACGGCAAGTCGGCTCAAATGATCCGCAACGGTGTTCTCAATTCCTTTCTTGTCTTTAATTTCAAGATCAAACTCTTGCAAGAGTAAAATCCATCGTATGAGCCTCGGTTTCGCCTCTTTCTTTGTAAGCAAGTATCTAAGTCTTTGCATGATCGGAAAAAGACAACAACTTTTGTACCAATTAGATAAGAGCGAAACTTTTCTAAAGCAAAAACAATGGCTAATAACTCCTTTTCAGTGGTTGTGTAGTTTTGTTGGGCCTCATTTAACGTTCTAGAAGCATAATAGATAGCATGAGGAAGCTTCCCACACTGCCCAAGCACCGCACCAACCGCATAGTCACTTGCATCACACATGAGTTCAAACGGCTTACTCCAATCCGGTGGTTTAATGATAGGGGCTGAAATCAAAAGTTCTTTCAAACGATTGAATGCCGCCACACACTTCTCATCAAAGTTAAAAACCACATCTTTTTGCAATAGGGTACAAAGTGGTGATGCTATCTTGGAAAAGTCCTTGATGAACCTACGATAAAAACCTGCATGACCAAGAAAAGAACGTATCTCCTCACCGTAGTGGGAGGGGTTAGAGCACGAATAAGGTCTATCTTAGATTTATCGACTTCCAAGCCTTTAGAAGATATAATATGGCCTAAAACTATGCCATGAGTTACCATGAAATGGCACTTCTCCCAATTTAGCACAAGATTTGTTTCAACACATCGTTCAAGGATTAGAGCCAAGTTGTTCAAGCAAAGGTCAAATGAATCACCAAAGACACTAAAGTCATCCATGAACACTTCGATTATGTTTTCAACATATTCCGAAAAGATACTTACCATACACCTTTGAAAAGTAGCCGGAGCATTGCATAAGCCAAAAGGCATCCTCCTATAAGCAAAAGTACCAAAGGACAAGTGAAAGTGGTTTTCTCTTGGTCCTCCTATAGCTATCACAATCTGATTATAACTTTGAATAGCCATCAAGAAAGCAATAGTAAGAGTGTCCACTAAACGTTCAAGCATTTGATCAATAAAAGGTAAAGGAAAGTGATATTTTCTAGTGGTGGCATTCAATTTTCTATAATCAATACAAACCCTCCAACCGGTTTGCACACGAGTTGGGACAAGTTCATTCTTATCATTCTCCACCACCGTCACACCCGATTTCTTTGGTACCACTTGTACCCGGCTTACCCACTTGCTATCGGATATGGGGTAGATAATACCCACGTCCAAAAGCTTGAGTATTTCCTTTTTCACAAATTCCATCATGGGAGGATTCAAACGGCGTTGCGCTTCCCTTGTAGGCTTTGAATCATCCTCCACACGGATCTTATGCATACAAACGGCAGGGCTAATACCCTTGATATCGGCGATTGTCCATCCTATGGCCGTCTTGTACGTCCTTAGCACCCTTAAGTTTTTGCTCCTGTAATTCATTAAGCTCGTTAGAAACAATCACGGGTAAATCTTCATTGTCACCCAAGTACAAGTACTTCAAGTGACTTGGAAGAGGTTTCAATTCTAAACTTGGAGGTTTAACAATAGATGGCACAAGTTTTTCATTATTGCAAGGTAAAGATGCATATGAAACATTCTTAGTTGCTGATTTTTCCGGTAATGAGTTAAGAGAACCAATGGTTTCTTTCATCTCATCACTATACGCATAACCATTGTCAATAGGAGTAGTGAGAACGGTTTCCAAAGCATCAACACCATTCAACTCAAACATTTGTTGCGCCAATGTGTCCATCATATCAATGGAGAAACAAGAGTGAACATCGCTAGGATATCTCATCGTTTCGAAAATGTTGAAACGTATTGTTTCTCCATCAAACTCCATAGTTAGCGTTCCCTTGTCAACATCAATAATGGTTTTCGCCGTTTTCATGAAGGGACGCCCAAGTAGCAATGGAAGAGACGCAGTCCTGGTGAACCTTCATCCATCTCTAACACGCAAAAGTCCGCTGGAAATACAAGTTGATTAACCCGCACAAGAACATCCTCAACAATACCCATTGGGTAGACATTAGAACGATCGGCTAATTGCAACACAATTCCAGCCTTTTAAGAGGACCAAGATCAAGTGAATTATACATAGACGCAGGCATGACATTAACGGAAGCACCTAAGTCCAACATAGCTTTATTAAATGTAGTGTTACCAATTGTGACGGAATGTCAAAGCTACCCGGGTCCTTGCACTTAAGTGGGAGTTTATGTTGTAAGATTGCCAAGCATTCTCCCCCACACTAAGCACTTCATTACCTTTGAGCCTTTGCTTATTGGTACACAAGTCCTTCAACACCTTTGCATACTTTGGAACTTGCTTGATTGCATCTATGAGTGGTATGTTCACATGGATCTTCTTTAGAACGTCTAAAATCTCCTTTTCTAGTTCCGCCTTCTTAGAACTTGCAAATCTACGAGGGAAAGGTAGAGGAGGAACATAAGTAGAAACCGGAGTTTTAGAGTTAGGAATAGGTACCTCAGAAGTTTGGGAGAATCCTCGGTTTTCTCCTCCAAAACAGTTCCTTTGGTGTTTCCACCACGCCCAAATCAACAATCTCGGGTTGCACAAGTTGTGTACCACTTCTCAATGTAATTGCATTAACACCCTCTTTTGGGTTGATAGGTTGAGAAGGGAGTTTCCCACCATTTTGTGCCTTCAATTGATTCAACTCCATAGCCATAGAACCAACTTGAGTTTGCAACTTAACCGAACTCTCCGTTCGTTGCATAAAAGATTTCAGCAACTCCTCCATATTGGACCCCATTTGAGGTTGTTGTTGTTGTTGAAATTGTTGCCTAGGTTGGAATTGTTGTTGTTGAGGTTGAAATCCACTCGGGTTGTTGAAACTAGGTTGTTGAATCGCTCCTTGCTTATTGGCATAGCTAAAATTGGGGTGATCTCTCCATCCCGGATTGTAAGTGTTGGAGTAGGGATCATACCGTCTTTGTTGATTTGGAAAGATCGCATTAGCTTGCTCGTCTTCATAAGATTGAGAGGAACTTGGTATCACCGCGGCTGCAACTTGTTGAAGCATTGCGTTCATGTTACCCATTTGTTGACGAAGCTCTTCAACCTCGCTCACTTCACTCACCCTTCTTAGAATCACATCCGAACCATGACTCAAGAATTGTTGTGAGTTCGCTGCCATGTTTTCAATCAACTCTCTAGCTTGTGCCACCGTCTTGTTAACTAGTGCACCACCACCCGCAGCGTCGAGGAGATTCCTATCACTTGATTGGAGTCCTTCATAGAAATATTGAATGATCATAGCATCACTAAATTGGTGGTGAGGGCAGCTTGCCACCAATCTCTTATATCGTTCCCAACATTCATATAGGATTCTCCCACATTTTGCTTCATCCCACAAATCTCCTTGCGAATTTGAGTAGCCTTTGATGCAGGAAAATATCTCTCTAAAAGAGTTTCTTCAACCCATTCCATGTTGTGACACTTCCGGGAGGTAAATAGAACAACCAATCCTTAGCACTATCCATTAAAGAGAAACGGAAAACTTTCAACATTGCACCATCCGCTTAACATCCGCTGGAAGCATGGCCGTGACAATGGTGTGGAAGTCCATAAGATGTTTGTTTGGATCTTCATTCACCATGCCATGGAACTTTGGTAATTCTCTAAGCAACCCGGTTTAATTTCAAAAGTAGAGTCCGTTTGAATACACCCCGTTGTATATCAAGCCCTATGAGAAGCTAAGTCCTTGAGTGAACGATTTGCATCACCCATTGCTCCTTGTTCTTCCACGTGTGTTTCCTCTACGATTGGAACCTCTTTTCCTTCTTCTTGTTGTTGGAAAATCTCTTCTCCTACTTCCTCCTCGTGCTCGTCCGTTGTGTCTTGACTTGGTTGGAGTATTGTGCCTCGTCGAGTAGCTATCCCGCACCTTGGATAATTCCAATCCTTAGAAGCCGAGATTAGGCACTCCGCAAACAATTCTCTTAAACAAGTGAGAAACAAGACAAGAACCGAAAAGCAAAGATAAAGCAGAAATTGTAAAAGAAACTAAAAACTTAATAACTAGCCGTTTGCCTCCAAGAATGCGCCAAAATTTGATCGGTTGTCAGTATGTCGACAAAAATAATTTCACTTTCCTAAAATATATGAATGAAGTATATGATAAGAAAGAGTTCGTATCCACAGAGAGGCGATTGTAGTTATTTCGTAATCAATTTCTTAAAGTAACCAATTGGGGGATTTCTTATTTCTATTTAAACAATAAAAACAAATTAAAAGCAAAGTAAATTGTAGAAAGTAATCAATGGAGAGAGATATTGGTCAAGGAATTCATCTTCAATCTTAGACATGTGCTTGCATATATGAATAGAATTACGATTTAATCTCTTGTGTTATCAAAAGCCTAGAGAATCAAGAAAGCAAGATAATCTATTAATTTCTCAAGTTCATCAACACACACATTAGGGCTGCGTATGTGAATTCTACCTAAAGAATAACCTAACGCCTTGCGCTAATCAAGTTCAATTCCTAGGAGCATTAAGTTTCGAAATAGGCTAATCAATGCAATTGTCATGCGTTACGCAAAACAATTCGGACAATGGTCAAACTCTACATATGATTACGAGAGTGTATCACTACAAACCGTAAACATATCATGCTACTTGTATTCAAGGTTATCGCTTGATGAAAAACCCTAAAATAGCTATGGAATAAGATGCAAGTTCAATTAATTGGCCACTTAACTAATCAAACACCATAATCCTATCACAATACTTCAATCATGTGATCATAAAAACCGCAGAGAATTGAACGATAAACAAGAGAGAAAACTAATACATAAAGCAAACACAAGTTTTAGAAATCGGACTACATCCTTAACCAATAATAGAGAATTTAGCTACTCATAGCTATGGAGTTCATCATCATCAATATTCAATAATAAAACAAAGAAGAAGAAGAACAAAACCAAACCCTAGAAGCGTAAACAAAAACGGCTCTCCACAATTCCAAGAATAAGATATGAGATAAGATTTCCAAAAGTTGTAGAATTCCTCTTTTTATAGCCTTTCTCTCCTTCCAAAATTAGGTCAAGTCTTCAAAGTCCATTAGATGAAAATCCACCAAGCCCATAAGAGTGAGAAACCCGTGTAGAAAATACGTCCAAAAAATCGTCGCCGGAAAACTGGTATTGTGGCCGGAAATCGGCCGGAAAGTGGTCGGAAATCGGCTCCGGTGACCGGCAAAGTCCGCCCGGTCACCGGTCAACGGATCGGGTCAGTCGGGTCAACGGGTCATCTCGGTCAGACCGAGTTAACTCAGAGTCAGACCGAGTCATGGTGTGAGTCAGGCACTGACTCGGCTAACTTAGCTGATTTGGCCTTTACTCAGGCCATTGCACAGGCCTAAGTTGTGATGCACAAAGATGGTGCATACCCAGCCATGATGGCCTCTTCCCTGCTGTAAATTCTAAAATTCAGCTGCAATTGTACTACAACCTGCAATGCCTCAAATCCCTCAGTATCAACCCAAGTTCAATCAACATCACTAACAGCTCCATGTACTCAGAACCCCTTGAAACCATTCTCTACAGTTGCACTTTGAGCCCTCATCTCAGACCCATGACAATCACCAAAAACCACCTGCATATCCTTGTTCTCAAACATTCAGTTCCATCTCTGGCAGCGACCCAGTTCATGTACCACCAGTGCCTGCAGCTCTTCCATCCCTGTTTGCAACAGCATTCTACTTTAGCTCAACTCATGCCACCTTGCAACTGTACCTCAGCTCACAGCATCACTGTCAATTTCACTTCGTTCTTCTCTGTGTCAGAACTGCAATACCAACTCCTGCAATGCATCATTACCTGCAGCTCCATTCATACACACGAGACCAACACAATCCACTTCAGCTGCGGCATCTCATTCTCGAACCTACTACTCACCTGCAACTCAAAGAACTCCACCTCATCGCATCGGTTGCGGACTCACTCTTCCCTATCACCATCACCATCTCAGCCATGGCATAAATATAGCAACATCAGCACCTGCTGCAATCTCATTCTTCCCCTGTCACATAGCAGCAACAAATGCCATTCTACTCAGAATCCCATGGAACTAACACCTAAATTGCAGATGCAATACAGCTTACCACCAGACATTCCACCTAAACCAATTCTAACTCCAGCTACCATTTCAGGCCCAAGCCACTGCAGACCACCATCTCCCTGATTTCACTACTAGTCCATTCATTAACCAAGACCTCAAGCTAGCAATTCAACAGCTCAAACTCGAGTTTAGTGAACAGCTTTGCCAGCTCACATTGCTGCTCTGAACTGCAGCTGAAGCAATTCTAGCATCACCAGCAAGCATTGCAGCTCAGCCTCTTACTCTTCATTAGCAGCTGCCAACAACAAAGCCTCATCATTCAACACAACCCATGAAAAACTTCACAGCAACATCAGATTTTTGCCACTGTCTTCAGAGTTCAGTTCAAGCTTATCCTTAAGCCTTCATAGCTCCATAGCACCAGCCCAAAAAAGCCTTCTATCCCTATAATACCACCTGCAGTCCTAGCTGCTTCTTGTTCTATTCTGATGTACCAGACCAACATTTTGTAACTCAATAGCTACAACTCTAGCTGCACTTCATAGCAGCAGCCATCTACTTGGACCATCAATTCTTCCTCCTGCACAATTCCATTACAGAAGCAGCCACTCAACATCAACACATCTTTGAACCATTCTTCCAGTTCATAACAGGAACAAAAACAGCCACCTAAACCCACTGAATTTCCAACCTGAACCAGCATACTCCCAAACTCAAATTGATTTTGAAAAACCAAGATAACCCAAATCTCAATTCCCAGTTTCAACAGTGCACACATTCACAACTTAAGGCAACATCATCTGTGTCTGTTTCTCAAATTCACAGCAGCACTCAAATCCCTATCTTCATAGCAGCAACCAATCAAACCCTGAATTCATCTTCTTTTCTGAGTTAAAAACCCTTGATTTGGTTTCAATTCTTGGAATCACAACACAACCCTATCATCTTCATCACGAATTAATCAACAACAGCACCATTTGTTTCTCGATCTGAAATTTCCTCTACAAATCCAACCCAACACAGATCGATCTGCTACTCTTGATTTCCTCTCTTTGATTCAAAATCAAGACCTGATTTCCCCGGCCACTCGATTCTCTGAGACTTCATCTCTAGCAGCCATTTTTCTCTCTTCTCTGAAATTGCTTCAATTTCTCAATCTTGTTACCACAGACACAGACCAAATTCGTCTCAAAGATCATCTCTCTCTCAGCCATTGTTGTTTTCTTTGTCAATTTCGGCTCTCACTTCTATCTTTCACGAAACAACAACTAAATTCCGAGGTCGAGAACAATTTCCTTCTTCTCGACCAAATGATAAGGTTGCTCATTACGGCCATTATTAAGGCACCCCGGATAGTGGATATGGGCCACCAATAAATCTCTTTGTATTGTCAGTCCTGGGGAACTGACAAGCTTAATTGTTGACTTTGCTTACAACCTTCTCATACGGACCCGGAATGGCCTCGTTCTTTCGCCGATAGCTTCGCCTTTTTGCTCCAATTGGGATGATTTCCGCTTCTTTTCCTCCGTGCGACTCCAGAGTACCTAATAACTCAAAAACATGCGTAAAGTACATAATTCACAAGAAAAATAGCAAAGAAAGCATAAACTCTATATAGTAAATACGGTGTATTCTACACCTATCAGATGATCGTTGTCGTAGGCGTCAAAAATAATTACACTTTCTTACTACTCAAAATATATAATGAAGCAAGGGAAAGAAAGGATCGTTCCCACAGAGAGGTCTAGGTTGTCGTTTGTTTCGATTTCTTATATAAACAAAGGGGGGATTTTTGTGATTTTATGTAAAGGAAATTAAACTAAAAGCAAACAAAGCAAAGCAAGCACGCAAATATGTGAAGATATTGGTTAAGGATTTCATCTTCAATCACAAACATGTTTTCAACTCAATAACTAGAATTGATATTTTAATCTCAACTTTTATCAAAGGCCCTAGAATACCTTGATCGCAAGTATATCCCGCAAATCTCCTCTTGTCATCAACAAACACATTAAAAGATGCGAATATGAATTCTATCTTAGAGAACAACCTAACTTGTAAAAGCACTAATCAAGTTTAATTCCCTAGATGCGTTAAGTTCTATGAAATCAAGCCAATCAAAGCAATCGAACGTGTAAAAGCACTAATCCGATTTAACAAAGGTTATGACTCACTTGTGACTAGTAGGATATATCACTACAAGCACTACCCACAATTATGCTACTTGCAATCAGAAATTTATCACTTTTGCGTATAATAAACTTTAATCTAGCAATAGAGATGAAAGTAAACTCAATCGATTCGCGACTCGAAAACAACCTTTCAACTCATCTGACAATATTAATGGTGAATCATAAACGATAAAGCATGGAGACAAAACTAATTTATTGAATAAGAAACATGCTTTGTGAAATCAAATTAATCCATAACCAATGATAAAATTAACTACTCATGTTAATGGGGTTCATAACAAGAAGAAAAATAAGAGTTTCCATGTCTAAAACCCTAGAACAAAAGTAGAAGATAAAGATCAAAAGATAAAAGATTCGATCCCTTTCTAAAGGAGAGGTCTTGCTTTTATATGCTTTCTGTTCACCTTCAGGTTCTCAACTTGTCGCACCCATCTGCTAAAAGTAAACAGCCCATGAGTGAAGCCCAATCAGACAGGTCCAAGTAGATCCTAACTCATTGAGTCAACTCATCTATAACACGATTCCGACAGAGTTTCGACTATTTTCTGCTCATTTCCGAATCCTTGCCTGCATTCATTCCTATACATTCATCTATCCACAATCGTCTGTATGCATCAGAAGACTTTTTCTTGCTTCAGCTCAGCTAAATTCTTTACTTCAATCCAAACCAACACAGCCACTTCTCATTCTGGTCCATAACAGCATCATTAGTTCATATCTCTTAAAGCCTATCTCAAACTCAGCTCCCTCTGCATCATTACAACTCCGATCAGTTCAGTTCCATTTGCATCTATCACTTCAACTGGAAGCAACACCATTCTTCTTACTTTGCAGCTTCAGAACTCAATATCCCATAGCAGCAATAACATATAATCAGCATCTCAGCCAACAACACAATCACCACCTGGAGTCTCGCATACACAACCAGCACCATTTCGCACTGCAGCTGCAACTCCACCAGAACCACAGCTAACTCAATCTGCAGCTCCAACTCATTCTTTATTTAGTAATACAACAGCTTCATGAATTCTGAAAATCCAAGCTTCAATAACTCAGTCCACCAGTTTGCAACTGAAGTTCTCTTCTCTATTCATCTCGGCTCAACTGAACATCAGCAACATCTCAATCACCTATTCGAGCTAGCAGCGAATACCCATTGTTCAACCAAAGTCGAACCTGCAATAACACAAGACCATCTTTCTTCTCTGAATTTCACTCATCTCTGCTCAGTTCAAACATCAGCTGCATAATATCTTTCACCTTGAAGTCAAACCCCAATTTGATCTCTCGAACCCTTGAACATATCCTTTTAATTCATTCTACCAGACTGCAGCTGCAAATAACTAAACCCACTACTAAACACCAGCTTCAATTCATCTGCTGCTTCAAACTACCACCATAGACAAATCCATCTCAAACCCATTCTAATCTTGACTCATTCAACCGGTAGCAGCAACAATTACGGCAACGACAGAGCTTCTCCTGTCTCAGATTCAACATAAGCCAATCAATCACTCCAAAATCAAACACCCAATCTTCATTTCTCTGTTATCAACTGATTGCAGCCACCAATTCTATCTCTGCAATATGGCTTCAATCAGCTGCAGCTAACTCACCCTGTAGCTTCAAACAAATCCCATCTTCTACCGCACTGCCTTGTGACAAACCACAGCATTGCAACCAACAATGCTCCGAGTAATAACACATCTTCTTAACAATGGCTGCAAGCTCAAACAAACTCAGCATCACAACCTTGAAAATATCCAGCTCAAGCTCATTTATTCCAATATCTAGCCATCATTTGCAGTTTAGGAAACCCATCTTCTAATCTTCATCACTGATGTATCACTTCCATCGGTAACAGATCGAACCCTTCAAGAACACCACATATTTCATCTTCAATTACAGAGACCCTAACTTCCCTTTCTGAATCGAACTCGAGCTTCATTTCCTTCTCAGCTTATCAACAACAACACCAACAGAACCAAAGCCTCTCTTCAATTTCTTCTTTTAATGGCTGCAGTTCTTCCTTTATTTCTTCTTCATTAAACATCACCATTTCCTGAATCGACTACACTTTAATCTTCATTAAATGCTCGGCTCAAGACCGCTACTCTTGATTTCTTTCTATCTATTTTGGAGTAACAACAGCAGCAGCCGCTGCTTTTTCTCCTTCTCAATTTCAGGTCTGTGTAATAACAATGATTGACTGAGAGAAAGAGAACTCTCGATTTAGGGTTGTGTAGGATAGTGGATATTGCCACCCTTGTGAGGTAGATAAGGTCCAACCTCAAATAATTTGGCCTGTCAGTTATGGGAAACTGACAGTCCATTCTTCACCTCCATCTTGCACATCCTAGCCGGCTCCAAATATAACTCGTCTGTGAATTGATATTTTTGCCACTTTCGCTCCAAATGAATGATTTCTCCTTCTTTTGCTCCCAATGACTCCAAAGTACCTAAACACTCAAAAGTAGTCATAAGATACATAATTTCCACGAAAAGTAGCAATGAAAGCATAAACAATAGATATAAATCTAGGTGTTTATCACACCTATCAAATTCCCCCACACTTAGACTTTGATAGTCCTCGAGCAAATCAAACAAAACTAATTCTAAAAACATACATACAACTCCGTGTCGTCGAGGCTACGGTCACACTTAGCATGTATAACAAGCCTTTGAACCCCTAGGTGTCCCTAGTGGACGAGTTATAGTCTCGTGAGGGTTTACTAGAGGTATACCCACAAAACCTACTTTTCAACTTACAAGTTCTCCGAAATGATAGCATCCAACGCGCTAAGAAGACATAGAGATTCTGCACACTAGTCATAAGAATTTAGACACATAAATGAACACAATCTCATCCTTAAAAGTGAGAGAGAAATAACCATCCCTTATCGAAAGAAATTCGGGTTCGAAGTGATCGAAAGTCTCGACTCTGCCTCACAAGAAAGGGTTTTATGATATTGCTCTCAATAATAAACAACTTTTTATGGGTCACACATGTGTCCAAGTAGGAATCAAAAGAGAATCCTGCGACACGTTGAATAGTAGGAAGGCAAACCCTCCGAATTGTTTTGAAAACCCACATCTTTTATTGTTTTGAAAAACCCATTTTTCTGACGATCTCTAAGAAAGGAAATCAACCATTTATCGAAGGCGGGAATATGCTTACTTACCTCGTTATCCGTTCGACGTGCAGTTAGCACCACTCTCACAACATCCATAGAAACGTCTCCGGTCTTCAATCCTTGTCTTCATCTTCGTCTTCGGTCTTCAACTCTTGATGATGAAATCTTGAACTTCTTATAATCTTGACAATGTGATTCTTTCCTCTAATTCCTTGTTGCTTGAAACTTCATTATGAATATTTCTTCTTCCATTGACTTTATTGAATGAACACAAAACCAAAAACGAACTAAACAAACCAAATATGATGCAATGAATATCTCTTCTTCTTCTTTATTTATTTATTTATTTATTTATTTTTCTTTTCTTTTATAAGATGAAAAATAAATAAAGTAAATACAAAAACAAACAAAATACTAAAACTAATGATGGACCTAATAAACTTTTCTCTTGTCTTTTTTTTTTTTTTTTTTTTTTTTTGACAAGAGAAAATAATACAAATACAAAATAAAGATAAAATAAAAATGCAAGTACAAAGGCCATGTTGTGAGTACTTTACCGCTTGATTCTTCACAACTTGTATGTCTTGATATCATAAACTTCTCAAACTCTCATTTTGATAATCTTCACTCTTGTACAATAGTCTTCAACCTGTAAAAATTCTGCTCCTTGTCTTGTTGCTTTACTTGAATTTGAAATCTGCTCATTTCTGTACGGTTGCTTATAAACCTTGAACATTTTCAACTTTCCTTCGAATTTGTGATGATCCGCTTGTTGATGATGATGGTGTTTCTATGGACCTGTTGGTGTAGAGAGAGATAAAGTGGATGGTGCTAACTGCGAACAAGATTACAAGTGGTATGTAAGTTAGCAATTCGATGTCACCATCATGATTGATAAAATAGCACTCAAGAGATCAAAATAGTGCTTCTATTGGTGGGAGGTTGGGTAGCTCACCATTCTACCCGGAGTTTACGTACGGTGACACACACTTTAAAAGCACATATTTAGACACGTACAAAGAATTGAAGCTCGGTGCCTCACATGATGTAACATGGGTAGTCTCCACTATATGGGACCACAACTCTAATACCGAATTCATTCTGCACCTCATTTGCCGCTGGCATGGTTAAATCCAAATTTAACTCTCATACAAGTAAGAAACCCGATCACGTTCTCTGTCATCTCTAAGTTCAGTCACTCTTATGAGAATCTCGATGTAATCTTAGCGACATGTATACTATGTGACTCTAAACTAACTACAAGTTGGAGTTATTCATGCAATTGTTTACAAAAAAGTTGAAAAATTTACAATGCAAATGCTTAACCACTCCCCCACACTTAAACTTTACATTGTCCTCAATGTAAATTGAATCGTCCATAGAAAATCAAGGTGGGAAATCATATAACAATATGCGACAAGAAATCATAAAAAGTAAATACAAGACAAGACAAGAAAAAATAAAAATAAAAGATAAGAAATACTCATCCAATGGGTTTCCTCCCATGCAGGGCTTGGTTTAAAGTCGTCAGCCCGACTTGCAAATTGAATTCCCCATACACCAATAATCTAAAAAGTTGAGGATCCTTCCATAGAAACTGTTTTGAAAACACTAGCTTCACACAAATATTAGTAATATAAAACATAAATGAAGCTATTAACCGATAAAAGTTTCCCCCACACTTATTCTTGTCCACACTTGGAAGTGTATAAAGAATATAGAAGTCATGGACTACCACGGTTTCTTGTTCAAAAACCTGCATAGTATGAGAATCAAGTATCTCTAATGGAGGATATCGTGAAATAAAGTCATTCAACAATACTCTCGAAGCACATAAATTCAAACCAATAAGAAGTAAAGGAGAAGAATCAATATGCAAAGGGTTAGACAAACCTTGCACAATCTCTTGTATCACGGAATCCTCTTCATCCTTGAAAAACTCAAGTGAATTATTCACCTCTTGTATATCATGGTCCTCTATTAAGCCTTGCAACCATTCGTCGTCCGTTTCTGCCTTAACCAAAGTCTCGGCATCAACATCATCATTACAATCATTTGCAAGCTCAATTGGGTCTTCCACAATATTGGTCATATCGGTTTCATTCTCAACACACTCCTCTTTCTTGTAAGGCACATATTTCTTTGCGGCTCCAAATTTCGCTATAAGGAACTTTTTTAAAACACTCAAAAATGCATCATCCTCAAGCTCCACCCCTTGAATAGGCTCTTGATCATTATTAAGATCAATGATTGAGTAATCTACATAAGTGTCAACATATTCCTTTTCGTCTTCATTAGATTCACACCTTGTTGCAATGAGATTCTGTAAAACATTATTTTCATCATACTCATGTACCTTTTGAATAGGTGCTTGATCATTATAAAGATTAAGAGTTGAGTCCACTACACTAGTGTCATCAAATATCTCCAAAGGTTGGTCCTTTTCAACACAATCATCTTCATTTTCAGACTCACCAAAGTAAGAATCTTCATCGGTTTCATAACTTTTATCCCGACTTCGTTTAAGTTCCATATGAATGGTCCTACTAATTTCTGCAACAAGCTCTTCCGAGTCTCCATCATCTTCCAACTTGTATAATTTCCGTGCAAGTTTCCTGACGTTCACACGCTTACCACCATTGACTACAATAGGTTCTCTTTCCCATGACTCTTCCCTTTGAATGGGTGAATGATCATAACTACGATCCGGAGTCGGGTAAGAAAAAGTGTTGCAGAAATTGGTTTGTTCGACGTTCTCTCTATCATGGTCAAGTTGGTCTAGTGTTTGTCGCATGTATTGCAATCCATTCATAATATGCATACAACTCGAGTGAAGCCAATTAGAAGTAGAATTGTCCCACCTAGGTGCTTGACTTACATACCCACTACAAGGTTGTTGTTGGTATGTATGAAAATCACCATAAGCTCTTGGATATTGATCGTAGCCAATAAATTGGTTTCGATCGTATCCCATAGGTGGTGGGCAACCATCATAGTGTTGAGGAGGTTGAAAACCGTATCCATTGTTCCAATATGCTCCTTCCATAATAGGTACCTGAAACAAGAGTTCTCAAACCAAGGTTAAAAACCAGAAAATAAGAAAAACAAAAATAAGAAACAAACTAAAAACAAAAACAAGTGACAATCGCTGCCTCCCCGGCAGCGGCGCCAAAATTTGATCGCTGTCGTAGGCGTCAAAAATAATTACACTTTCTTACTACTCAAAATATATAATGAAGCAAGTGAAAGAAAGGATCGTTCCCACAGAGAGGTCTAGGTTGTCATTTGTTTCGATTTCTTATATAAACAAAGGGGGGATTTTTATGATTTTATGTAAAGGAAATTAAACTAAAAGCAAACAAAGCAAAGCAAGCATGCAAATATATGGAGATATTGGCTAAGGATTTCATCTTCAATCACAAACATGTTTTCAACTCAATAACTAGAATTGATATTTTAATCTCAACTTTTATCGAAGGCCCTAGAATACCTTGATCGCAAGTATATCCCGCAAATGTCCTCTTGTCATCAACAAACACATTAAAAGATGCGAATATGAATTATATCTTAGAGAACAACCTAACGTGTAAAAGCACTAATCAAGTTTAATTCCCTAGATGCGTTAAGTTCTATGAAATCAGGCCAATCAAAGCAATCGAACGTGTAAAAGCACTAATCCGATTTAACAAAGGTTATGACTCACTTGTGACTAGTAGGATATATCACTACAAGCACTACCCACAATTATGCTACTTGCAATCAGAAATTTATCACTTTTGCGTATAATAAACTCTAATCTAGCAATAGAGATGAAGGTAAACTCAATCGATTCGCGACTCGACTAAACAACCTTTCAACTCATATGACAATATTAATGGTGAATCATAAACAATAAAGCATGGAGACAACACTAATTTATTGAATAAGAAACATGATTTGTGAAATCAAATTAATCCATAACCAATGATAAAATTAACTACTCATGTTAATGGGGTTCATAACAAGAAGAAAAATAAGAGTTTCCATGTCTAAAACCCTAGAACAAAAGTAGAAGATAAAGATCAAAAAATAAAAGATTCAATCCCTTTCTAAAGGAGAGGTCTTGCTTTTATATCCTTTATGTTTACCTTCAGGTTCTCAACTTGACGCACCCATCTGCTAAAAGTAAACAGCCCATGAGTGAAGCCCAATAAGACAGGTCCAAGTAGATCCTAACTCACTGAGTCAACTCATCTATAACCGATTCCGACAGAGTTTCAACTATTTTCTGCTCATTTCCGAATCCTTGCCTGCATTTATTCCTACACATTCATCTAGCCACAATCGTTTGTATGCATCAGAAGACTTTTTCTTGCTTCAGCTCAGCTAAATTCTTTACTTCAATCCAAACCAACACAGCCACTTCTCATTCTGGTCCATAACAGCATCATTAGTTCATATCTCTTAAAGCCTATCTCAAACTCAGCTCCCTCTGCATCATTACAACAGTAATCAGTTCAGTTCCATTTGCATCTATCACTTCAAATGGCAGCAATACCATTCTTCTTACTTTGCAGCTTCAGAACTCAATATCCCATAGCAGCAACAGTATATAATCAGCATCTCAGCTAACAACACAATCACCACCTGCAGTCTCGCATACACAACCAGCACCATTTCGCACTGCAGCTGCAACTCCACCAGAACCACGGCTAACTCAATTTGAAGCTCCAACTCATTCTTTATTTAGTAACATAACAACTTCATGAATTCTGAAACTCCAAGCTTCAATAACTCAGTCCACCAGTTTGCAACTGAAGTTCTCTTCTCTATTCATCTCGTCTCAATTGAACAACAACAACATCTCAATCAACTGTTCGAGCTAGCAGCGAATACCCATTGTTCAACCAAAGTCGAACCTGCAATAACACAAGACCCTCTTTGTTCTCTGAATTTCACTCATCTCTGCTCAGTTTAAACATCAGCTGCATAATCTCTTCCACCTTGAAGTCAAACCCCAATTTGATCTCTCGAACCCTTGAACATCTCCTTTTAATTCATTCTACCAGACTGCAGCTGCAAATAACTAAACCTACTGCTAAACACTAGCTTCAATTCATCTGCTGCTTCAAACTACCACCATAGACAAATCCAGCTCAAACCCATTCTTATCTTGACTTATTCAATCGGTAGCAGCAACAATTACGACAACGGCAGAGCTTCTCTTGTCTCAGATTCAACATAAGAACACCACATATTTCATCTTCAATTACAGAGACCCTAACTTCCCTTTATGAATCGAACTCGAGATCCATTTCCTTCTCAGCTTATCAACAGCAACACCAACAGAACCAAAGCCTCTCTTAATCTCTTCAATTTCTTATTTTAATGGCTGCAGTTCCTTGATTTCTTCTTCATTAAACATCACCATTTCCTGAATCGACTGTACTTTAATCTTCATTAACTGCTCGGCTCAAGACCCCTACTCTTGATTTCTTTCTATCTATTTTGGAGTAACAATAGCAGCAGCCGCTGTTTTTTCTCCTTCTCAATTTCAGGTCTGTGTAATAACAATGATTGACTGAGAGAAAGAGAACTCTCGATTTAGGGTTGTGTAGGCTAGTGGATATTTCCACCCTTGTCAGGTAGATAAGGGCCAACCTCAAATAATTTGGCGTGTCAGTTATGGGAAACTGACAGTCCATTCTTCACCTCCATCTTGCACATCCTAGCCGGATCCAAATATAACTCGTCTGTGAATTGATCTTTTTGCCACTTTCGCTCCAAATGAATGATTTCTCCTTCTTTTGCTCCCAATGACTCCAAAGTACCTAAACACTCAAAAGTAATCATAAGATACATAATTTACACGAAAAGTAACAATGAAAGCATAAACAATAGATATAAATCTAGGTGTTTATCACACCTATCAATTAATGACCTTAAACAAACGCATTCACGACTTGCTTCATGGACTGCTAATAACTCAGAATGATTTGTAGAGGTAGCTGCAATGGTTTGCTTTACTGACAGCCAAGGTATAGCCGTATCTCCATAAGTGAACATTTACCCAGTTTGTGGATCAGAAAGATAACATACATCTCCATATCCAATTAGTTTCGATTTAGATCCATAAGGATAAAATAAACCTGTAGTTGCAGGAAATCCTACACTACACCCCTCTACACCCCTCACTAAATTCCACACAACTAAGCCATTTGGAGATGAATAATATGATTTTTTATTGATTAATCCCTTGAATATTACAAGATAAAATGGAAAAGGGCTAAAGAAAATACAATCACTCCAACTTTCTCTCTCCTAATGACTTGCCTAACACTCCGAAAAATATCTCTCCCACAACAGGCTTATTCGACTCTTTATATAGGGTAGTATACAATGGATGACAGCTAAGCTGTCCTTTATTTTCGGGAATGACTTGCGAAATATCGCAAGTGTACAAGTATTCATTCTCGTAGCTCTCCTAAACTTCGCTAGGTCTTCACACCTTTCTCGTGTTTTGGTTGTCGTCATTCATTGCGTCATTTATATTACTCTTAATGCGACGCCCTCGCAATGTTTGTTGTTTATTGATCCCGCGAAGTATTGATGTCGCGATATTCTGATCCTACATCTTGCCTCTTCTCATGTCTTCTCTGCGAAGGAGAGAATGTCATGAGAACCAATATTTTGAAATGCCGCAATCGTTTGTTTTCCACCAATTTTTTGCCGACAAGATTCCGTGAATTTAGGAATGACTGTTTACACGTATCTAAAATTTCCCTTTTTACCGGCACATTTAATGTTATCCGGTTAATCTTTTCTCGTCTATTTAAAGGAGGATTCCTTGTGAAAGCATTTATTTTCTTTTACTTCATCTTCTTCATCGTCTGCAACTTTTTTTCTTGCCTTTCTTCATCGTCTTCTTCATCGTTTTTCGCTACTATTCTTCTCGCTCATTTGTTTCTATGGCATCAAGGTTTGTTAATTTTGCTGAATTTGATCATTTTGTGATTGATCTCTCTTATTGAAGTTGTTTTATTCTGATATTGTTCTTCTTTTAATGATTCCCCTGCCATTTTTGTTTTAGCAAGAACAAATCTAGCACCAAGTTCACCATTGTGAACCCTAATATCTCCATGGGTTCGCAACCGAAATCCACTGCCTCTAAAAGAAAGCCTGCGAATAAAAAGGTATTTAAGAAATATTTACTCTTTTAATAACAATATTGTTGCCTCTGTTTCTTATTTATCTTGTAATTCGCAGGATGACAAAAATGTTGATAGGTCCCCCAAGAAGCCTCGCCATTCTAAACCTGTTGCACCTGCTGTTACCTTTCCTATATTCAAACTTACAACTCCTACTCAAAAATCTTCGCAAGATAATCCTACTTGTTTCTTCCCCGCGAAAATACTTTGTCAAAGATAACACTTCTATGCCTGAATTTCTCATAGATCAAATCCCTCATAACAGTCCCATTGCGAATGAGCCTATTTCTTCTTCCATTGTCAATGCCTCTACCATTTCTCCAGTCATTAATCCTCATGAGATTTCCTCTTCTCATGATATTCCTTTAACAAAAGATGACTCATATCTTCCTTCTTCTATCGCCGTTACTTCCTTTTCTGAGCAAATCCCTCTTACTAAATAAAATTTAGAAGGAATAAATGTGGCCTTCAAAGTTCTATCAGATATTGTGAACGATGCCAAGAAGACTTCTGTCGACCCTATCAAATCTGATGTCTGCGAGATTTTGAGCAAACACCTTGGCCCTGATAGAATTTCGCAAACATCTTTGGAGTAAGAAATTAATATTTTGAAGAATGATCTCCAAGCTATGACTGCAAAATGTAATATTCTCCAACCTGAGAATCAAAAACTTCAAAATGTTTCGCTGGATCGTGATAACCTTCGCAAGAAGAATGAAGAATTGAAAGGTATACTCTTACCTCTGTACTGTCCATTTTTTTTTTTTTTTTATATTGAACCAAGAGCCGTTGTTCGCCCTTCAATCTTTAAACCGTGGCGAAAAATGGAGATATACCGGTTGGAATCTCTGTTGAAGAAGTTCGAGTTGATAGAGATGCTTGGATGGAGCAATATAACCAATTAGATAATCTTCATACATACTCTGTTGATCAAATAGATAATCTTTCAAAAGAAAATGCTGACTTAGTACAGGAGCAAGGCTCATTAAGTAATGAATTATCTCGCCTCTCTTACTCTTTGACTAAAGCTAATCTGGAATTGGAAACTTTATCAGATGAGAATGGAATTCTTTCTCAAGAAAAGCGAACTCTGTTAAAAAAGGTGGCGATTTACTCGCAACAATATGATTTTGTCAAAAATTATGTAAAGAACAAGAACAATCTCTTTGCTCATTGAGAAATCAACTTGAAGAAGTTACTGCCGAGAAGGATAAACTTATCCAGGGTAGAATAATCTTAAGTGTAAAGGCAACCCAATTCAAGGATCAATGTTCCAAATTTGAAAAGTCCAACTCTTCCCTTGCGAAAGAGAATGCCTTACTTGTTTCCAATGAAAAAAGCTTGCAATCTCGACTGAAAGGTTTAATTGGAGATAACTTTGACAATGCCATGGATCATTTGGAGAATAGTTGTTCGGCTTTAATCCAATATCTTACCTCGCATAAGGAAGGTAGTCATAGAAATTGACTGCCTCATCTATTCTTCCTTTATCAATTCTTCATATTTTTTGTTTGTATAATTCCTTTTGTTCTTTGTTTTTGCAGATTTTGAGAAAAATCTTCACTCCTCCATTACTGATTTGAAATCCGACTACTCAAAAATTCGCAAAGAAAACGGAATACTCGCTGCTTCTCTTGCTCGTTCTCGCGACAGAGCAGAAAGAAGATTCGACTATATGCGTGACTGTAAAGATATAAAGAGTAAAAATCAGCAGAAAGCACTCCTTCGTCAATTGCATCTTAAAGCCGAAGTTCTTGTGAATGATGTTTTATTATCTAAATCTCTTGATCCTGTATCTGTCGAACCTCTGGAAGTAAGCGACGACGAAGTTCCTAATTCTCCTGACAGCGATTTTGACTACAATAGTGGCGAAGAGATCGCAAATGAAGAGGCAATCGCTCCTAGTAAAATTTTCAATGATGATATGGGTAAGGGAGGGTCTGGTGGAAATATAATAACTGGCGAAAATATGGATAAAGTTGCTGAAGAAAACCCAGTATCTCCTTCTGGCGAAAAAACTGATATTTGAGAATTAACTTTCTCTTGTAATTTTTCTTCTTATACTGTTACTTCTTTATGTGCTTCAATCATCTTTTGGATGTGTTCATCTGTTTATCACTACTCTTTCTTTCAATGAGTATAATTTTTGGTATTTAATAATTGCTATTTTGTTTTCGATTGTTTATTTTGAAATTCATCATTGCGACAAGATCGCAGGACGTCTTTACATTTTCATGTAATGACCCATTGATCTTGCCTTATCATTGTTTTTGTGTGGTCTTATTTTGCCTTCCTAGTTAAAGGTCTTATTTTGCCACCCCTCATTTTTGCGTCAATATGACAGGCCTAAATATTCTTGCGAACATAAAGCCCCATGACATTGCCGTCTTTGCGACAAAATCGCAGGACGTCTTTACACTTTCATGTAACGACCCATTGATCTTGTCTTATCACTTTCTTAGTATTATTGCCTCTGCAGGATGTTTTTGTTGCGACAATATGACAGGCCTAAATGTTCTTGCGAACGTAAAGCCCCATGACATTGCCGTCTTGCGACGAAATCGCAGGACGTCTTTACACTTTCATGTAAAGACCCATTGATCTCGTCTTACCCTCGCGTTAGTATTATTGCCTCTGCAGGATCATCGCACAAATATGACAAGCCTAAATTTTCTTGCGAAAATAGAGCCTCATGACATTTGCGTCTTAAGACACTTATCAGCTCCCTAATGGAGGGTGCCGCCCTTATCATCTCTCTCACGGTTGCCCCTTCAAGGAGGCGTACATCGGCCATACAAGACTAGCTCCTCCCATCCGGTCTTAACAATAACCTGATTATTTTCGCAGCCTCTTATCCCTTATACCTATAGGGTTTATGGTTACGAGACCGCACCCTAAGTGGAGTTTTGTTCGGGTCGAGTGCGATGTGCCAAGACTTGCCAAGAATGGCCGAGACACTTCAAATGCCCTGCACTCTTGGCTCAACCGTGTACCTCGGCGCCTTGGTCATACACTGACTCCTTGGAAGAGACCCTCGGTCGTCCAACCAGGGTATAACCTTATATATATAGTTGGAAATCCAAGGTATCTCCTCCGGATAGGCTTTCATGGGCCCCAAATCTTCATGACTCAGGTTCCAGGGGCGGTGTAACCTTTTCCCTGAGCCATGTCAAGAGATACCCCCTTATATGACGCACTTTAGGTCTTACATTTGCCTCTTACGAAATATCATTCGCGAACTAGGGTGTACGCCATAAAGGTTCGTCCCATTCACTCACTCATTCATTTCTGTCAATTCGTTCAATCATTCATTTTTGGTTATCTCTTGTTAATTCATTTGCGAGATATTCGCACATTCTTTTGAAATTTCGCAATAACTCTGTCAGCAGAACATTTCATATGAATTCATTTCATTTCATTCATTCAACATTTCGGAACTTATTCTTTCCCTTCCATCTTCTATGGGTAATATTTCTTGAGATATAATCTATTCCACGGTCTACCCAATCTCTGGCCCACATCTTTGCCCTCAGGATCCATTAATCTATATGCCCCATTTCCAACTATCTCCTTGATGATATAAGGTCCATCCCACTTTTTCGCCAACTTGCCACCACTTTCTCGCTGATATATTGGTGTTTCTCGCAATACCATATCACCTGATTGAAACTCGCGTGTTTTGACACGTTTGTTATATTCTCTGGCCAATCTCCGCTGATAATTCTCCATATGCTGTAGTGCTCTTTCTCTTTTTTCTTCTAATTCATCTAATTTAACCAAAATGTTACCCGCACTAAGATTTTTCTCCCATGATTCTCTCTTTGTTGTTGGAATAATAACTTATGTCGGAAGTACAACTTCAACTCCATAGATTGGACAAAATGGTGACATCCCCGTAGCTTCTCGCCTTGTTGTATTGTAAGCCCATACTGCATTATGCACTTGTTCACACCATGCCTTATTATGCCCTTCTAATTTCTTCTTCATATATCAACGATTGTTTTATTTGTTGCTTCCACTTTTCCATTGGCTCTGCGGGTATAAAGGAGTTGATTTTCCACACTTTATTTGAAATGCATTAAGCGGTAATTCTATATTTTGTCCCTCAAACTGTTTCCCATTGTCGGATACCAACCAGTCTTTGGAATTCCAAATCTGCATATTAGGTTTTCGAATATGAAAGTAAAAATATCTTTATCGCGAATGTGTTGTACTGCTTTTACTTCTGCCCACTTTGTGAAATAATCTGTAGCGACAATCAGATATCTCCTTTGCCCTGTACCTGGTAAAAATGGTCCTACAATATCTAACCCCACTTTCCAAAAGGCCATACACTTGTTGAAGAGGTTAATGGTGCTCCTGGTGCATTGGTAGGCTATGAAAAGATGTTTTCCTACGTGTAAACTGCAAGTGCACAGCGCCTATTGGAGGCGTGGCAAGCACAGGTCGATCCACAGGGAAATGGGGTGTGCAATGTTGAGCTAAGGGCTTTCCTAACTGATTTCTAAGGTATTGTAACACAAATATGAGCTTTTAGTGTCGATACGACTGATTAATGTTGTTGTGACTCTAAACTAAGGTAGTAATGAGCAAAATATGTTGTAACTGTTGATTTTGTGGCACTAGGGTGATTGAATCCACCCTCTAATCCTATGCTAAGGTAATACAAAGCCTCTCTTTGTTCTTATGCCTTCTCTTGAAGGCTTCAGATGGAAATTGTCTAGCTAATTCCCCTTACTTACTCCTAGTATCAATGGTCTTCTTACAGTACCATTGATCACAAGTAATTTTAGTTCACTAACTAGCTATATCTCTAAGCAATATTCATAATAAGAACAAACCGAGACTCGATAACTTTCACATTAAATCAAAGGGTATCATCTACACCCTAATTAAGTTACTTAAAACATCATGCAGAAAATAAAACAAGCTTCAAATTAAATTACAAAACTAAACCCTAAAAACAGACTGAGTTCTCTCTCATGAAGAACAATTGATTTTATACCCACAATCACTCGAAATCACAAGTACACAAAGACCCAAACCTCTTTCCTCCCTTGTCTTGTCTCTGACTCCCTTGATTTGATGTAACCCTAATTTCAACTATCTCAACCCTAGCTTATAAGGTATGGAAGAAGCTACTGATGGAGATAGGTCGAAATAGGGATGGCGGAGCAGGTGCTGATGGAGTTGTTGGTGCTGGTGTCAGTGGTAAGGAGATGGGGATGGTGGTGATGGCTCTGCAACTGGTATGGGGAAGAAGGTGAAGGAGATGGGTTCTCTGGAGTTGTTGGGGAGAAAAGAAAGAGAAGAGAAAGAAGAAATGGGGTTTGGTCGATGGGAGGTGTGGCGGTTTTTGGTGTGAGGCGGGTGCGGCGAGAAGATGATGTGTAGGGTGGAGCGACCATCGGATTCAGGGGAGCACCGATGCGTGGCTGATGCGACCGTCGGATGAAAATAGCTCAAATCTAACGGCTCAGAAAGGACGGACTTGGATCCGGATCGTGGGTTGGGTCTGGGCTAGCTCAAGTCCATGTCTTGTAAGTGGGTTGCCTCTTGTTGGGTTGCAACTGATGCGCGCGCGGGCTTTGGCTTTCTGCTCCATAGACGCTCGTCTCCAATTTTCTGCTCTTTTGGCTCCTCAATTTCTCCGAGCTTTATTTACTACCTAAAAACACAAAATTAATTAGTACAAATATTTATTCTTGAAAACAAAGAAAATACGAATGCTGGGATAATATCGATTTCCGAGCACAAAAGATGAGTTAAATGCCAATAAAAAGGTGTAGAAATATGCAATATTTGGCACTCATCAAATACCCCCAAACCTGAATTTTACTTGTCCTCAAGTGAAATAGAAATTAAGAAATCCTAACTATACCACCTGTCATTTGGTCTCTCGAATGCATTTAGCGTATGCACTAAGCCTTTAAACCCCTAGGTGTCCCTAGTGGACGAGTTGTAGTCTCGTGAGGGTTTACCAGAGGTGTACCCACAAAACCTTCTCCAACTTCAGAGCGTAAAAGAGTCTCAAGCATCCAAGGAGCTATGAGGACATAGAGTTTCCGCATGCTAGTAACACGAAGTCAGAACTACCAAAGAACGCATTCTCATCCTTAAGAGTTGAGCGAGAATTAACCATACCATATGAAAGAATTCGGATTCGATTGTGATCATAAGCCTCGACTTCTGCCTCACCAATAGGGTTTTATGATAATTGCAATCAAAAAGACCGCTTTTTTAGTCTCTCATGTGTGCAGGCAGGAATAAAGAGAGAAATCCTGCACACGTTGAAGATGAGAAGGATAACCTTCCGAAATAATTTCTGGAGACTCCACAGATTTGTGGACAAAATGAATCTTTTTCTGATGATCTCTAAGAAAGGAACTCAACCATTAGCAAGGATGGGAGTACTCACTTACCTTCTCACCCGATCGGCAATTAATATCACTCTCTCCTAGCATTCATAGAAACGTCTTCAATCTTCGGTCTTCAATTGTTGATGACGAACGTCTGAACTTCACAAAAACTTGACAATTTTTTTTTTTTTTTTTTTAACATGAAAGTAAAATAACAATAAAACAATAAAACTTGTATTGTCTTGATTTCATAAACTTCACTAATTCTCATCTTATTTTCTTTTCTTTTCTTTGTTGCAAGTAAACCTTGGACTATTTCAACTTTTCTTCAAATATTATGATGATGCTCCGCTTGCTGACGATGATGTGTTTCTATGAATCTGTTGATGTTGTTGAGAGGGAGAGAGTGATGCTAACTGCAAATCGAACTACAAGAAGGAGTTTTCATCTTTAGATGTCACCCTCATGATTGACGAAATTAGCACTCAAGAGATCAAAAATAGTGCTGAAAGTGGTGCGAAGTTGGGTAGCTCACCATTCCTACCCGGAATTGACGTACGGTGACACACACTCTAATAGATTTTTTAGAAAGTCACAAAAATGAAGGTCGGTGCCTCGCTTGATGTAAAAATGGGTAGTCTCCACTATGGGTGATCACAATTCTACTACCGAAAATCTAAACAACACCTAATTCTCCCTCCGGTATGGTTAAATCCAACTTTAACGCTCTAATCAACTAAGAAACCCGATTGTGTTCTCCAGTACTTCCAAGTTCTGTTATTTCGGTCAGACTCTCTATGTAAACATAGCTAGAAGCATGCTAGTGACTCTAAGATCTCTAAAAGTTGGAGGTTTTTATGTACATATTTACAAAGAGTTTTGAAAAAAAAAAATTTTGATTTTTTTTTGTTTTTTTTTTTTTGATTTTTGAAATAAAAGACTAAAAACTCTATATGCAAAAACTCTATATGCAAATGCACCCCCAAACCTAAATCAAACATTGTCCTCAATGTGTCAACAGATAATAAGAATTCAAAAAGTCACATACTAAGAGAACTATGTTGAGTAGAGAAAAGGGAAGAGATTACCGGATGTACAATGATGTTGCTAAACCAAAGGAGGATGAATGCTTTGAAAGCAAACAACCAGAGCGCAAGACAAAAAGGTTGGTTAGCACAAATAAGAATTATGCAAAAAGAAAAAAAGAAAAGGGAAAGAGAATGGATTTTTAGTCCATATGTATGTACACAAGTGAACTAGTTCAGTCCACATAGATGGGGTCTTCTAGGTCGACGGTCTCAACTTCTGGTGGAAGATGCTCCAGAAATGGTTTCAATCTTTGACCATTGACCTTGAAGATATTCTTGGTTGCTGGGTTTTCAATTTCAACAGCTTCATGGGGGAAAACGGTACGTACCAAGAATGGTCCTGACCATCGAGAACGTAACTTCCCTGGAAACAAATGCAAACGAGTGTTGTACAATAAAACTTTCTGACTTGGTGTGAAGGACTTGCGCAGAATGCGATTGTCGTGAAACACTTTCATTCTTTGTTTGTACATTTTGGCACTATCATATGCATCATTTCTCAATTCTTCTAACTCAATGAGTTGAAGTTTTCTTTAGGTACCGACTTTATCAAGATCAAAATTCAACTTCTTCACACCCAATATGCACGGTGTTCTAACTCAACAGGTAGATGACATGCTTTTCCGTACACAAGTCTGTAAGGAGACATCCCAATGGGAGTCTTGTATGCAGTTCTATAGGCCCACAAAGCATCATTTAAGCGCAAAGACCAATCTTTCCTAGAAGGATTAACAGTCTTCTCAAGAATATGCTTAATTTCCCTATTAGAAACTTCTAATTGGCCACTGGTTTGAGGATGGTAAGGTGTTGCGACCTTATGAGTGATTCCATACTTGCACACAAGTGATTCAAAGGGTCTATTGCAAAAATGACTACCTCCATCACTGATTATTGCTCTAGGTGTTCCAAAACGGGAGAAAATGTTTTCCTTAAGAAAAGAGAGAACAACTTTATGATTATTTGTTTTGGATGCAATTGCCTCTACCCACTTAGAGACATAATCAACAGCAACAAGAATGTACAACTTACCTTCAGAGTTAGGAAATGGACCCATGAAATCAATACCCCACACATCAAACAACTCAACAATAAAAATGGGTTGTAAGGGCATCATGTTTCTCTTAGAGATACTTCCTAATTTCTGGCATCGGTCACAAGCAACACAAAAAGCATGGCTATCCTTAAACAGTGTTGGCCAATAGAAACCGCTTTGCAAGATCTTTGCAAAGATTTTCTTGGCACTAAAGTGGCCTCCACATGCATGGTCATGACAGAAAGAAATGACGTCCCTTTGTTCAGAATTGGGGACACATCTCATAATGATTTGGTCTTGGCAGTACTTAAACAGAGATGGGTCATCCCAAAGGAAATGTTTAACTTCAGCCAAGAATTTAGAACGGTCTTGTTTAGACCAATGCAAGGGCATTCTACCTGTAGCAAGGTAGTTCACAATATTAGCAAACCACGGCATTTCAGACACAAGCATCAATTGTTCATCAGGGAATGACTCTCTAATCAAAGACGGATTCATTAGCGAGATTCAACATTCAACCTAGACAAGTGATCAAAGAACAACATTTTCGACCCGTTCTTATCTCGAATTTCGAGGTCAAACTCTTGTAACAAAGAGTATCCATCGAATTAGACGAGCCTTAGCATCTTTTTTAGACAAAAGATATCTCAATGCAAAGCATGGTCGAGAATATATGATGACCTTAGACCCTATCAAATAAGATCTAAACTTATCTAATGCAAATACACGGCAGCTAGCAACTCTTTCTCGGTTGTGGAATAATTCAGTTGAGCATCATTAAGTGTTTTACTAGCATAGTAGATCACATAAGGAAGTTTGTCTACTCGCTGGCCCAAAAACAGCTCCTACAAACATAGTCGGACGCATCACACATAATCTCAAATGGTAATGTCCAGTCAGGTGGTCTGACTATAGGGGAAGATGTAAGGAGAACCTTCAATTGCTCCCATGATTCCTTACAAGCATCATCAAAGACAAATGCAACATATTTCGCAAGAAGATTACACAAAGGTCTTGAAATTTTACTAAAGTCTTTGATGAATCGGCGGTAAAAACCCGCATGACCTAAGAATGATCTTATGTCCCTCACAGAACGAGGTTGAGGCAAGTGTTGAATGAGATCAACCTTGGCTTTGTCTACTTCTATGCCTTTTTCCGAGATGATATGCCATAGGACAATGCCTGAGTTAACCATGAAATGACATTTTTCCCAATTCAAAACCAAATTCTTTTCCTTACACCTAATCAGCACACAAGTAAGATGATGCAAACATTCATCAAAAGAAGACCCAAACACAGAAAAATCATCCATGAAAATTTCAAGAAACTTATCTACCATGTCGGAAAATATGCTCATCATGCAACGTTGAAAAGTAGCGGGTGCATTACACAACCCGAAAGGCATGCGGCGATAAGCAAATATTCCATAAGGACATGTAAATGTGGTCTTTTGTTGGTCTTCGGGTGCTATGTGAATTTGGTTGTAGCCCGAATAGCCATCTAGGAAGCAATAGTGACTATGCTTCGCCAACCTTTCCAGCATTTGGTCAATGAAGGGAAGGGGAAAATGGTCTTTCTTTGTTACTGTGTCCAGTTTCCTATAATCAATACAAACTCGCCACCCTGTGGTCACACGGGTGGGGACAAGCTCATTCATCTCATTTTGAACTACAGTAATGCCAGACTTTTGGGTACCACTTGAATGGGACTGACCAGTAATCGGCTATCTGGGAACCGGGTAAATGATACCCGCATCAAGCAGTTTCAAGATCTCACTTTGACAACATCTCTCATGTTGGGGTTGAGTCTCCTTTGCATTTCCCTAGATGGTTTAGTGTTTTCTTCAAGGTTTATGTGATGCATGCAAATTGTGGGACTTATACCCTTAAGATCTGAGATGGTCCAACCTAAGGCTCCTTTATGTTCTTTTAGTACTTCTAAAAGTTGACTTTCTGATACGTGTCTAAACATGATGCAATAATCACGGGTAAAGTATCGAAGGACCTAAGAAAGCATACTTCAAGGTATCGTGTAATGGTTTCAAATCAAGCTTAGGTGGTACATCAAGAGGTGGGGCGATTTGGAATCGAGAGAGTGGAAGGGGTTTCCATTGCGTGCCATTTAGCAATATCCATGGGTGGAACACGATTCAAGCAAAGAGTGAATTTCACCAATGTACTTAGACTCGAAGAGATCTAAGTCAAAGTTATCTAAACATGCTTGCAAAGGGTCCACTGACAAAATGTCGGGCAAAGAGTCTTGGATCAGACTCTCAATCATGTTAATCCCATGCAAATCAGTATCATCACAATCAATGGGTTGTTGACTAGTGTTAAAGGCATTCAGCTCTGTTACCAAAAGACAATTTCAACACTCCATTACGACAGTTGATGATGGCATTGGACGTCGCCAGGAAAGGACGTCCTAAAATCACAGGAATGTGATTACTTGGGTTTTGCACGGGTTGAGTGTCTAAGACGATGAAGTCCACAGGAAAGAAAAATTTATCAACCTTGATTAACACATCTTCAAAAATAGAACGGGGTATTTTCACAGATCTATTCGCTAACCGTAGCGTAACGGTGTGGGCTTGACTCCCCAAGGCCCGATTGCACATACACAGTATGACAATAGATTCACGCTTGCTCCTAAGTCTAGTAACGCCTTTTCGACCACATGGTCACCTATGGTGCATGTAATTGTTGGAATACCTGGGTCTCTAAACTTAGTGGGAATCTTGTTTTGGAATACTTGCTCAGTGAGAAAGGAACGCTTATGCACATGAAGCTTTCGCTTTTGTGTGCACAAGTCCTTCAAAAACTTAGCATAGGTTGGTATTTGTCTGATTGCTTCGAGAAATGGAATGTTTATGTTAACTCTTTTCAACATTTCCAAAATCTCATTGTATTGGTTACCCCCGTTCTGTTGTACCAACCTTTGTGGGAATGGAGCAACAGGTACATGACTTGTCAAAGAAACATCTATATTGGTAGGATTCTTGGGTTTATCAACATGCTCAGATTCTTTCTCTACAGTAGATGTTTTCTGCGGTGTTGTGTGTACTGGTGAGTCTGATTTAGACTCGCTTGACGGTGGTACACCTACATTGTTCTCAACAACTCTACCACTACGGAGAGTGGTGATAACATTCGCATGACTATGTGAAGTTTCATTGCAGGTTGAGGAGCCTGCCTGAAACACATTCTTTGGATTTTGTTGGGGTTGACTAGGAAGTTTGCCTTTCTCTCTCTCATTCAATGCATCACAGATTTGACCCATTTTAAGTTCTAGACTTGTGAAACGTTGGTCGGTGGTTTTACGAAGTTGTGAAAGATTTTGGGTTAACGAGACAGAATACGGTCTTCAAAGCTAGGCCTTTTCTCTACGAGTGGTACTGAGGGTGTGGTTGTACTTGGGGGTTTCTAGGATATGAGTATCCTTGGTTGTTATTTGTTGGTACCCCTTGTACTGGCCCTTTGGACCCTGAGAAGTTAGGGTGATTCCTCCACCCTGGGTTGTAGGTTTGAGAATACGGGTTATTCTCTTGCTTATGGTATAATGCATTGGCTTGCTCGGTTTTAGACTCTTGAAATGCATGTAAGTCGGGATTTGTCCACTAAGTGGTCGAGCTATGGCATGCGGCACAAGTGGCCATTTCAATTTGGTCACAGAGAGTAGGGGCATTAGATTTTACATTCTTCTGCAACTCAAGCATTTCTATTCTCCGGGCCAAAGATGCCATTTTTGCATTTCCATCAAAGTCAAACTCGATTCTATGAACATTACCTATAGGGGTAGTCCTTTTTGGTTCACGGATGGACTCCCACTTTGTTGAGTCTTTTCAGCGACTTCGATTAAGAATGTCCAAGCCTCATCAGCACTTTTGTCAATAAATGCACCATTGCACATTGACTCGACTGTGGTTCGGGTTCTAACATCTAGACCCTCATACAAGATTTGCACGGGTCTCCATTTTTCAAAACCATGGTGGGGACATTGGAGCAATAATTCATTGAATCTCTCCAAGTATTTTGCTAGAGTTTCGTCTTCTAATTGCACAAAACCATTTAGACTTTGGCGAATTGTCGCCGTCTTATGGTTTGGGAAAAACTTTTGAAAAACTCTTTTGTGAGGTCATCCCATGTTCTAATGGATTGTGGTTGTAGGGCATGAAGCCATGACTTGGATTTGTCTTTCGGAGAAAAAAGGAAACAATCTCAATTTGAGGGACTCCTCCGGCATTTGGTTAAAACGCGGGTCCCACAAATATCCTCAAAATCTCTCACGTGATGGTAGGGGTTTTCGGCATCGACCCCTCTAAACACGGGTAGCATGTGAATGGTGCTTGCTTTCGGTTCAAGGCGACAAGCATCGGCTGCGAGAATGATGCAAGAGGGTGACTTGCCCTAGTTGGGTACATGTAGTCTTTGAGACTACGGGGTTGGTTGTGTTCATCACCCATAGTTTACATTTGATGGGCTTGGGCTTTCGTTGAAGAACTGGGTATCTTGACAATTTCGTCGGGCGGATTCTAACTAGTCGATTTGTTTGGTCTCTAAAAGACACAATCATAGCCTAGCTAGCACATCTAGCATGTTAACATACAATCAAGTTCAACACAGAAAAGAAAAAATCACAAAAATGATACACTAATTCCAGACTCAAGCCCAAAACAGTGCTTTTTGATGCTGTAAGGCCCAGCTGGTTAGGTGGGTTCCAGCCCAGTTATGTGCAGTTGCACAGCCCAGTGGTGCTGGGTTCAGTTTATGCACAGCCCAGCAGCTCAGCTTATGCCAAGCCAAGTTTATGTAAAGCTTATTGGTTACACAGCCCAGTTTATGTGGGCTTCAGTTTATGCAAAGAACAAGTTTATGTGCAGCCCACTAGTTATGTGCACAGATGAACACGACTTTTTTGCGGCTCAACCTGACTATGATATTAACACGAGAACAACAAATTCACAAGAATGACACCCAGTTTCTAGCACACGGGGTCTTTGGATGTTGCACAAAGACAAGATAACAACGGCTTTGTTGGCAAGTGCACAAAAAACGTAAAAGCGTGTATGGTGCACAGGGTAATGGTTGTGCTCACTCAAGGTGAAGCATGTGCTGGGTTGTGTGTTTGAAAAACAAGTTAAAACTCATTCAAGCACCCAAGGCGCATACACAATTTATAGATCTTTGGTGTACGGATGTAACGACGACGGATGCACAATTTCAAGAGTTGTAGTGTATATAAACTTCACGGATAGCGGATCATTCACAGCATCAACAAGATAACGGATCGGCTCGGGGTAAGTATAACTTCACGGATGGAGCAAATGAATCGAGAAAATAATCAATGCTAGCACTTTACGGCCACCTTTCTCAAAGCAAGGTCGGTTGAGCTCAAAATTCGGGGATTATGCACAAAGTATGCGAGATCTCCACGGGGTTGTGTGGTCACGAGATGCACACATGCAATGGATGCAACGAGTGTACTGGGATGAGGCAAAGTGGTGGCGGGGTTGACATGGGTTGTATGATTTAGCACCGGTTCGGGGTTGAGCACCACTGCAATCGGCCAAGGCAAAGCGGCAACATGGTCGGATGGGTTATGCTCGGGGTATGCAAGGGGTCCATCAACACTTGGCTCAACGGGGTTTGTGGTATCAACTCACTCGAGTTGACTTCCATTGGGGTTTTCACTAACTTGGCTTTCCAAGTGGTAGCTCAAACTCACGACTTCGAGTGGAGTCGAACACAAAGCAAAAGGAAATTAAAGGCGAGAGAACACACAAGAACATGGATTTCGGGTGTGAGCAATACCTAGCAAGGTAGCGAGGTCTATCATGCATTTAGGGTTCTCATACATATATTCATCACACAAAGCAAGGATAGAAGACGATACCACCGATAAAAATCGGGTTTAGGCAATTCCACTAATTGTTTCTTGCTCCCTTTTCTCCTCTTCCTTGGTTTTGCTTCAGCTGCTCCACAGGTACCTGTTTACTCAGCAAACAATTTCAGTTCCCAAAGTTACACAGTCAAAGCAAGAAAGCACTAATGCTATGACAAAAGCCAGAGCTACACCTAGGGTACAGTTTATGTGAATGCAACTACGGATGAGTTGTCTTTGATACACAGGTATAGTTTTGAATGAAAATGAAAGTTTTTAAGAGACTGATGAAGTCAGCGGCAAGCTCACAACTTAAGCCTCGGCATGTGCAACTCAATGACTAGGAGAAAAGCAAGTTATAAACAAGTTCTGGACTACAAGAGATAATGAGCTAGAATAAGAACAAAGAAAACTAGCAACCCAAAATGACAAGGTGAGATGCGGATGCGAGAGTTTAAAAAAGGTCTGAAAAATAAAATAAAAACTACTACAACAAATGCTAAACAGATGTGAAGGAGCATACAGGGATGATTGACACACTAAGCTAACAATAAGATACAGAAACTATTGATGTTATACTAACAGCAGTAGACAACAAGATAAAATCTAACACATATATATAAAGTTTAAATTGAAAACAGTAAGGTAAGCACTATGGAGCAACTCAGCTCACTACCAGATCCCCGGCAGCGGCACCAAAAACTTGGTAGGCTATGAAAAGATGTTTTCCTACGTGTAAACTGCAAGTGCACAACGCCTATTGGAGGCGTGGCAAGCACGGAGTCGATCCACGGGGAAATGGGGTGTGCAATGTTGAGCTAAGGGCTTTCCAAACTGATTTCTAAGGTATTGTAACACAAATATGAGCTTTTAGTGTCGATACGACTGATTAATGTTGTTGTGACTCTAAACTAAGGTAGTAATGAGCAAAAGATGTTGTAACTGTTGATTTTGTGGCACTAGGGTGATTGACTCCACCCTCTAATCCTATGCTAAGGTAATACAAAGCCTCTCTTTGTTCTTATGCCTTCTCTTGAAGGCTTCAGATGGAAATTGTCTAGCTAATTCCCCTTACTTACTCCTAGTATCAATGGTCTTCTTACAGTACCATTGATCACAAGTAATTTTAGTTCACTAACTAGCTATATCTCTAAGCAATATTCATAATAAGAACAAACTGAGACTCTGATAACTTTCACATTAAATCAAAGGGTATCATCTACACCCTAGTTAAGTTGCTTAAAACATCATGCAGAAAATAAAACAAGCTTCAAATTAAATTACAAAACTAAACCCTAAAAACAGACTGAGTTCTCTCTCATGAAGAACAATTGATTTTATACCCACAATCACTCGAAATCACAAGTACACAAAGACCCAAACCTCTTTCCTCCCTTGTCTTGTCTCTGACTCCCTTGATTTGATGTAACCCTAATTTCAACTATCTCAACCCTAGCTTCTAAGGTATGGAAGAAGCTACTGATGGAGATAGGTCGAAATAGGGATGGCGGAGCAGGTGCTGATGGAGTTGTTGGTGCTGGTGTCAGTGGTAAGGAGATGGGGATGGTGGTGATGGATCTGCAACTGGTATGGGGAAGAAGGTGAAGGAGATGGGTTCTCTGGAGTTGTTGGGGAGAAAAGAAAGAGAAGAGAAAGAAGAAATGGGGTTTGGTAGATGGGAGGTGTAGGCGGTTTTTGGTGTGAGGCAGGTGCAGCGAGAAGATGATGTGTAGGGTGGAGCGACCATCGGATTCAGGGGAGCACCGATGCGTGGCTGATGCGACCGTCGGATGAAAATAGCTCAAATCTAACGGCTCAGAAAGGACGGACTTGGATTCGGATCGTGGGTTGGGTCTGGGCTAGCTCAAGTCTATGTCTTGTAAGTGGGTTGCCTCTTGTTGGGTTGCAACTGATGCGCGCGCGGGCTTTGGCTTTCTGCTCCATAGACGCTCGTCTCCAATTTTCTGCTCTTTTGGCTCCTCAATTTCTCCGAGCTTTATTTACTACCTAAAAACACAAAATTAATTAGTACAAATATTTATTCTTGAAAACAAAGAAAATACGAAATTTGGGATAATATCGATTTCTGAGCACAAAAGATGAGTTAAATGCCAATAAAAAGGTGTAGAAATATGCAATATTTGGCACTCATCATGCATGTATTTTCTTTCCGTGTCTTTGACAATCTTAACAACGTCTTGATATTTGTTTCGCATCTTCATGCATATATGGCCAATAATAGCCTTGCATTTTCGCCTTATGTGCTAAAGACCTTCCGCCACTATGATTGCCAGCATCCCCACTGTGTAGCATTTTTAACACTGCTTCTCCTTCCTTTCGTGTTAAACATCTAAGCGAGGGTCCATTAAAGGATCTTCGGTACAATACCCAGTCTCTTAATTCATAATTTGTTGCACGGCTTTTTAATTTGTGCATCTCTAATCTATTTCTTGGTGTTTCTCCTTTCATTAGATAGGCATGAAGTTCTTTCCTCCAATCCTCGCAATGGGATCTTTGTGTTTCATCTTCTATGAGCATTACTTCTTCTTCTTCCTCTTTGTTGATTGATGGTGATTGAAGTGTCTGTATTTTTATGCATCTCGCAGATGGATCTGTCATCATACTTGATATAAAAGCAAAAGCATCTGCGAGTCTATTCTCTGTTCTTGATATGTGTCTCCACTTTATTTTTGGTATCTTCGCTGACAATTCTTCAACAAGCTTTTTGTATTTTTTCAAGGATGCTTCATTTGTCGTATACTCTTCTTTTATCTGGCGAATAGCTAACTGAGAATCACCTTTGGTAACTCTTACATTCTCCAACTTCATTTCTATTGCAAATCGCAAAGCATGTACTATAGCTTCATATTCTGTTTCATTGTTGGTAGATGCAAATTCCAATCTAAAAGAGAAAGCCATTTTATTTCCTTCTGGCGAAATTACAATGATCCAAATTCCGTTACCTTCTCCATTTGACGATCCATCTACCAATATTTCCCATCTGTTTGGCTCAGTTAATAAATCCCTTGGATTTCCATGTTCTTCTTCTATATCCATCATTTCTTCCACTTTGCTTCATCCTCTTCCAATGGAAATTCTCTAAAAAGTCTGCAACAACTTGTGATTTGGGTGAGGATAACACTTCATATTTGAGTTTGCAATGACTTACTTGAGCATTCCATCTTTCAACCCTTCCTGACCTTTTTGATTTTTTCATTACTGACTCAATTGGTACTTTTGTCATTACCTTTACCGTGTGTGCTTCGAAGTAGATGCGAAGTTTAAACGTTGCGTAAACTAATGCCAAAATTAATTTTTCAATTTTTGAATAATTTTTCTCTCATGGCATTGAATGTTTTTTGATGTAATAGATTGGTTTTTCCACACCTACATCCATTCGCAATAATCTTGCACTTAGTGCATGCGAGGTTGTCGCGAGGTAAATTAGTAATTCTTCCCCCAGCTCTTGCTTTTTGTTAGATTGATATATCCATTAGATATTCTTTTATTCCTTGTAACGCCTTTTCACATTCATCTGTCCATCTAAATTTCGCTCCCTTTTTAAGTATGTTGAAAAAATGCTTGCACTTATCAGATGATCGCGAGATGAATCTTCCTAGCGAAGCTAATAGTCCATTTAACTTTTGCACATCTTTCATTGTTGCTTTGGTGTAATCGGCATATCGCGAATTGCTTGTACTTTCTCTCCGATCAACTTGTATTCCTTCTTTTGACACAATGTATCCTAAAATTTTTCCAGATGCCAACCCAAAGGTACATTTTTCTGGGTTTACTTTGATGTTGAAATGTCTAATTTGTTCAAAACTTTCCTTCAAATCTCGTACATGATCTTTTGCTTCTTTGCTTTTTATTAACATGTAATCCACGTATACCTCTAGTGTTTTATGTATCCATTGTTCGAACACTTTTTCTACCATCCTTTGATACGTTGCACCGGCATTTCGCAGACCAAATGACATTTTTGTGTAACAGTACAATCCTCTTGGAGCGAAAAAAGGTAGTATGCTCTTGGTCTTCTTCAGCGAGAGGAATTTGATTGTATCCCTTATATCCATCAAGAGAGGATATCCTTTCATTTCCTGCTGCTGATTCAACCATCTGCGGAATATCTGGCAAGGGAAAGCTATCTTTTGGACAAGCTTTGTTTAGATAGGTAAAATCTATGCAAATTCTTATTCCTTTTTTCTTCTTTGGAACTACGACCATATTTGCTATCCATTCGGGGTATTTTGCTTGTCTAATAATACCGGCATCAAGCATCTTCTGCAACTCTTCTTCTATTTGAGGATGATATGCTGTTGCAATTTTTCTAATTCTTTGCTTGTATGGTCTTGCATTTTTATCAATCTCTAATTTATGACACGCTACAGATGGATCTATTCCAGGCATCTCATCCATATCCCATGCGAAAATATCTTTATAATCTCGCAACAAATTAATAGTCTTTCTTTCCTCATCTTCCTCCATTTTAGTCCCAATTTTTAACATCTTGGGTTCTTCTTCAGTTCCAATATTCACTTCCTTTGTTGGTTCTGCCGCAGTGTAGCTTGCCTTCGGTTCTCCCATGGGCGTTGGTCCTTTTACAGTATAACTTTTATAAAATAATAGGCTTGGGACCAAGAAAAATTATTATTTTAAAGAAATATTATATTATCGATAACATAATAAATTATTATTTTATAATTAGGTAATATATAATTATTTAAGAAAGTAATTCCTACCTTGGAGGTTGAATAATACTTGTAGGTTAAGTAAAATATCGACTAATTTTATAAAAGCATTATATTATTGACTAATTGCAATGCAAATACTGGCACTCCAAGTATTAATGACACTTCAAAATTACTTCTTGTTGCAGTATAACAACGTGGCCCCTGGTACTTTGATTGCATTACGAATTATTAGGGATAAACTACAACTTGATTTGAGTTTTAAAGAAAAAGAAACCAATATTAAATTATATTTTGGGAACGTTTAATATGTATGAAATTAATTTTTTATTTTTCTAGTAGCATTTATTATTTTATATATTATTTGGGACCTAACAATCATTAAGGGAAACTTTTGAAATGTATTATTTTATAATTTTATCGAATTTATTATTTTAGCACTTAGGGCCCGAATCGGGACCAGGAAATTTTATTATTTTAACGAGAATATTATATTATCGAGTATTACTTTAAAGAAGTTATACTGTACTTTTTTCGCGAGATCATTCTCTTCACCACATATTCCTTTTCCTTCTTCCGCTCTTATCATGTAAGTTCTAAATTCTTCTTCCTTTTTCGCTGCTTTTGCCATCTTCTTGCGATCTTTTCGCCTCTTCACTTGTTCTTCATAATGTTTTACTTGATTTGATGATATATTCTTCCTTTATTGGTATCTCCTCGATTTCGCCAATTCCACTCGGCATAGGAAATTTGACACATTGATGAAATGTCGATACTACAACTTTTATTGCATGTATCCACGGTCTTCCCAACAACATGTTATATGGTAATTCCATATCCACTACACATAACGTCACATGTGTTTCAATTTCTCCCAACAAAATTCGTATTTTTATTTCCCCTTTAGGTTTTGTTATTGATTTGCCGAAACCATAAATATGATATGTTTTGGAAGTCATTTCTTCATCCTTGTATCCCAATTTTTATACGCATGATAAAACATTATATTCACTGAACTCCCTGTATCCACCAAAGTTTTATTTATTGCCCATTCTTCCACTGTTTTTGTTAATTTTCCTTCTTCTTTGCTTGCATTTATCGTAATCACTAGTGGAGATGTGTGATTTAAAATTCTCTCCTGATATTTCCGTTGCTGTGAATATAATTCTCTGTTTTTCCCATTCTTTCAAGGGTAACACCTTCTCTGCTGTTATAATTTTCTTTCCTTCAAAATCTCTTTTATGTATTCTCCCTTTGATACTTTCATGAAATTCATTAACCATTGCTTTTGTAATCACATTACATTCCAATTCTTCATTACTCTCTTTGATTCTAGTTTTCTCCAATTTATCCATCATACTCTTGATTTTAACAATTTTAGTGACAATATCCAATCTCTTATCTTCAATCGAGTCCTGTTTCTAGCGCCAATATGTAGTTGCGGAAATCCTACACTACACCCCTCACTAAATTCCACACAACTAAGCCATTTGGAGATGAATAATATGATTTTTTATTGATTAATCCCTTGAATATTACAAGATAAAATGGAAAAGGGCTAAAGAAAATACAATCACTCCAACTTTCTCTCTCCTAATGACTTGCCTAACACTCCGAAAAAGATCTCTCCCACAACAGGCTTATTCGACTCTTTATATAGGGTAGTATACAATGGATGACAGCTAAGCTGTCCTTTATTTTCGGGAATGACTTGCGAAATATCGCAAGTGTACAAGTATTCATTCTCGCAGCTCTCCTAAACTTCGCTAGGTCTTCACACCTTTCTCGTGTTTTGGCTGTCGTCATTTATATTACTCTTATGTGACGCCCTCGCAATCTTTGTTGTTTATTGATCCCGCGAAGTATTGATGTCGCGATATTTTGATCCTACAAAACCTAAATCAATGGTACCACTAACATATCGAAATAAGTTCTCTACACCATTCCAGAGTCTTAGAGTTGGATCAGAACTGTATCTAGCTCGTAAATTAACTGAAAAGGCAATGTCAGTCCTTGTGCAGTTTGAAAGATACATAAGAGCACCGATTGCACTTAAATATGGTGCTTCTAAACCAAGGAGTTCTTCACCATCTTATTTAGGGCGAAATGGGTCTTTTATCTACATCAAGTGATCTCGCGACTATTGGGGAACTCAATGGATGTGCCTTGTCCCTATAAAGCATTTTAAGACTTTTTGTGTATAAGTATATTGATGGAAAAATATCCCATTTGAGACATTCTCAATTTCTAAGCCAAGACAATATTTGGTTTTACCAAATCTTTCATCTCAAATTCCTTTTGCAAATAAGCAGCGGTTTCAGAGAGCTCTTCTAGAGTCCCGAAGAGATTTCGATCATCAACGTATACTGCAATAATAGCAAACCCAGAATTAGATTTCTTAATTAAAACATATGGAAAAATAGCATTATTAGTACATCCCTCTTTGAACAAGTATTCACTGAGGCAATTGTACCACATTCTCCCAGATTGCTTTAGTCCATACAAAGCTCTTTGAAGTTTTATTGAGTATACACTTCGTTGTTTGGAATTGTTTTCCTCAGGTATACGAAATCCTTTAGGGACTTTCATATAAATGTCACTATCAAGTGACCCATAAAAATTAAGCTGTGGTGACATACATAAGACGTATTTCAAGCTTTTCTGAAGCTACCAAACTAATTAGAAACTTAAATGTGATGGTATCCATCACTAGAGAATAGGTTTCTTGGTAATCAATACCAGGTGTTTGTGAAAAACCTTGTGCAACGAGTCGAGCTTTGTATTTCACAATTTCATTTTTCTCGTTACGCTTTCGTACAAATACCCATTTGTATCTGACGACTTTTACATTTTCAGGAGTTTCAACAACTAGACCAAAAACTTTACGTCTAGCCAATGATTTGAATTCTGCTTGGACTGCATCCCTCCATATTGCCCAATCTTTTCTATATCAACATTCATCTATAGATTGTGGTTCGGGATCATCAATATTTTCTATGACATCCATAGAAACTGTAAAATCAAATTTACTATCAGGAATAATCATACTCATTTCCCAGTTTTGTCTTGTACCAACATAGTTTATAGAGACCTCATTGTTTTTAGGTACATCTGCCTCCCCATGTGCAACTTGTGTATCAGTATTTGATTGATCAATCAATGTTTCAGAGAGAATAGGTTTTTCCGGAATGCCAGTTACTGATTTCTTTTTCCAGGAACTGAATCCTTTACACCAAGAGGCCTTCCACACTTTAAGCGTATCGTGGACTGATTTGTATTATCATAATGTCCTTCTAGGATACTTACACTCACTGGGTATTTGCAGCAGGTATATGTGATTTTGTTACCTTACCCGTATCAGTAAATGCACCAGACATTTTATTTGTAGTGTTTTGCAAATGTATGATCATTTGGACCTCAAATTCACATTGGTTTGTACGAGGATCAAAATGGTCTATTGATGGTGTATTCTATGAGATTTCACGGCGTTCCTCAAGCTTTAGATTTTCTCCCCCCAACGATGGGGAAATTGACTCATCAAATCGGCAATCAGCAAATTTTTCCTTAAGACATCTCATGTTTGAGGCTCTAAATATTGAATGATAGATGAAGATTCTTAACCAACATAAATGCCGAGTCTACGCTGAAGACCCATTTTCGCTTTCTGAGGTGGATCTATGGGAACATACACTGCACAATCGAAAGTTCTAAGATAGGAGATATTTGGTTGTTTCCCATGTACAAGTTGTACATGGCTAGTACTTTTGATATCTGGTTGGTATGATACGCACCAGTGCTGCAAAATTGTAATATAGCATGACCCCATGCTGTAAATGGCAATTTATACCTTAAAATTAAAGGACGAGCAATCAATTATAAGCGCTTAATAAAAGATTATGCTAGACCATTTTGGGTGTGCACATGAGCAACGGGGTGTTCAACATCTATACTAATCGACATGCAAAAATCGTCAACTATTATAGATGTAAAATTCACCAGCATTATTAAGAAGAATAGTTTTGATAGGAAAATCTGGAAATTGAGCTCGTAGTCTAATAATTTGCACAAGAAGTCTTGCAAAATGCAAAATTATGAGTCAAAAGTAATCAAATATGGGACCGTCGTGTGGAAGCATAAATTAGAACCATAAAATAATGAAATGGTCCACACGAAAGGTGAATTGGTCCAAAAATATCACCTTGAATGCGTTGCAAGAAATTAGGTGATTCAATGCCAACTTTCATCAAAGATGGTCCATGCAAGTTTTCTAGATCTCGATGCACTATTGTGATACCGGGTGACCTAAGCGGTCATGCCAAAGTTTGAAAACTTTGGGATTTGAATTCTTCGAATGATTCACAAGATTTGATTCAATAAGGATAGTATGATACAATACAAAAGACAAAGCAGGAAGTTTTTCTAATACTTGTTTCTTTCCCGAGACAATAATAGTAATACATGGATACTCTATGTTAGCCTCATTTGTTGTCTCAATATGTTGCCCATTAAGACGTCTTTAAAACTCAACAAGTTTTACGTTAGATTTTGTTGAAAATACGGTATTATGAATATGGATTCTTGTACCATTAGGTAACATTATCAATAAGTTTATAGGTCCCTGATATTGTACTAACATTAGCCGCAGCTAACGCTAAATGGGAGAAAAACCGTTTGTCACGAAGAATTGTATGTGTTTTAGCACTATCCACAAGACACGTATCTTCACCGTTTGCTGTAAACTTTCTATTAGCAAAATCCATATATTCCTTTAGAAAAAGAAAAACAAAACAAAATAAATAATGATATGAGTTAAGAGAATAAACTTCTAAAAAATAATCAAATTTCATTACTAAAGAAAACTTTAAGAAACTGACTGACAAAATTGAACTTGATAAGCAACTGGCTAAAAGAAAAAACCACCTAACATAAGACAAATATTGTCACTTATTGAAAAGAAAATACTAATCATTCTAATAAAAACTAATTAAGAATCAAAGAAACTCAAATATCTTTGAGAAAAGAATCAACGTCTTCAAACTCATTAACACTTCCCTCGGGATTGAAATCATTAAGATCAAGATAGGCAAGATCTATTGGCACTTGATACTGGGCAAAGTTGGTTATAACATTACTTCCTTTTGCTTGAATTAAATCCTTATAAATATCAATAATGTGCTTAGCTGTACGACAGATATTTTCCCAATGCACTGGTGAACCACATCGATGACATACTGATTCATTGTGCTTTTTCGAATGACTTTCCAAGCTTTTTCCCTTTTGCTTAGGAAACATGTTCTTTTTATTCCCCCTTGATTATGACCACTCTGCTTCTTGTTATTAAAGTGTTTAAGACCTAACCAACGTCCATGCTTTTCCCCACAACTTATGGAAACATTAGCATTCACTTCAGGATCAGGTGTTGAACCCGTAGGGTGATTTTGGTGATTCCTTAATAACAACTCGTTGTTTTGTTCAACAACCAATAGGCAAGAGATAAGCTTAGAATACTTTGTAAACTTTCGCCCTCGATACTTTGGTTGGAGCAATATATTTGACGCATGAAAAGTGGAATACGTCTTTTCTAAGAGGTCAGAATCATTCAAAGTTTCTCCGCATAACTTCAAATGAGAAATAATTTGAAAAAGTGTTGAATATTATATGCACTTACATTTTTGAAGTGTTGCAGACGCAGATACATCCACTCATACCTTGCACGAGGTAGAATCAATGTTTTTTGATGATCGAAACGATCTTTCAGCTCTGTCCACAAAGTGTACGGGTCTTTCACCGTAAGTATTGGGACTTCAAAGCCTCGTCAAGATGATGACGAAGAAAAATCAATGTTGTGGAGCGACCCTCAGGGGATTCCTTGTTGTTAAGGACAATAGTGTTTCCCAAAGACTTGGCACTCAAGTGCACTTCAGCGTCCAAAATCAAATAGTTCTTTCCAGTTATGTTTAGGGCCATAAAGTCCAGCTTAGAGAGGTTGGACATTTTCTGAGAATAATAATAAAAAAATAATTAAACATGGCATAATATATATATATATATATATATATATTTTGTGAAGCATGTATATAAGAGAAAAAGAAAAAAAAATAAAGAAAATAATTATGGTCAGACGACAAGGCAGATGTAACAATTAAACATGACCAATAAATAACTAATATACAAATGACACCACAAGCATCATTACAAGCGATAGTTGTATAGTAACTATTCAGGAAGATATATAAATAATGGAAGTAGGTTCCTCCACAGATAAAAGTTGAAACAAATATCATATACCAACCACTCACAATAACAGTGAAAGTTTTGGCATATTAATGTATGCATTTAGCGGATTCCAAAAAGTAAGTTGTAAATAACTTTTATATACACTATTTGTAATATCAGAGAAGCTTTACGTTTTCCTACTCCATTGGACTTGAAGTTTTGGACTTGGAGGTATGTAAAAGTGAAAAGTATGATTACATTATTTGTAACTAGTGTGGACACATGCGCGATGCGCTTGCCATTCTATTTCCACTTTCCAAACAAATCGAAATTTTCATTCAATAATTTTTCAATTAAAATACACATTTACTAAAAATGTTCATATACTAAAGAAGGTAAAAAAATAATGTCGACAACAACATAATTCCATCATACTCTACGATTCTAAGGCTACAACAGGGGAACGAAGACCTCCTTGCCGGCCATTGCCAAAAATAGGTACAACTTCGATCAAAAAACATAAAAAGAGAACTTTTGTAACTCGTCTTTGTTTGTGCCAATTCTTATGATTCAAAAATGATAATAGTGGAGAATGTGTTGGCCTACCAACCTCGAGAATCACCTTAATAATATCTTGCCGCAACAATTGCTAAAGCATTAGACCCTATTTTGTAAGCACATTAAATGGACGCCAACAACTAATTTCCATATCTCTTCGACGCACTTGCATGAATAAGAGCAAGTATTTGGTTTATATCTGATAGGAGGTCGAATTGACATAGACGCCATGATGTTTTCAGTTAGACATGGCCAAAAAGCAAGAACGAAGTATGGTTTTGAACACCATTGTTATGACTGATAACTACATACCTAAGGTCTACTTCAATCTCAACTTCAATGTCACACAACCAGTGACTGGGTATACAGAGACATACCAACCTCTAATAATTTTGAAACGGAGAGAGTATTAATTCTTTTGATTTCTCAACTTTACCTCCCTTAAATAAAAATCATCAATAGCTTAAGAGTTCTGGTTGGAACCAAATGGAAGTGGTTTATGGGCAATTTTGGACTCGGAAGATACCGTGTCTCAAACAATCCCCACTATGACTAAACCATACTCGCCTAACCTTAGATTATTTCCTTGTTGGCTGGACAAACAAAAAGTTTTGGAATAACTTGAATAAGTACGATGCAGAGGACTAAGAAATACAACGAGTTGAATAGAATCACAATCTTCACTTTTTTCTACCACACTCTTACAATAAACATACATAGATTCACTTTTCTCTATGACTCTTATGACAAACATACATAAAATCGCAGATCTTCACTTTTCTATATAACTCTTACAACAAACATACACAAAATCGTCAATCCTCAGCAAACAAATATATGCGAATAAGTTAAACTCTAATTTGAACATGTTTTGTCTCAGGAAAATCAACAAGCAACTGAACTTCACAATTTTTAAAAATAAAATTAAAACTTTTAGTGGGTTCTTTGAAAGTGGGCACATGTATGAAACATTTGCCGAAATTACAAAGAATCGAAAAAAAATGGCAACTGAAATTGGGGAAAAAAAATTAAAATTAAAATATTAGGTCAAATAAGAGTAGAAAATTAGTGACAAAATTCATAAATCTGAATGAATTAAATTTGTACTTAACGACCTTGATAGATGAAGACACAAATTCGAGATAAAAGAAATGAAATCGTAGTCTGTTTCGTATTCGTTGTTGGACTGTAGATCTGTTCACAGTTGGGGTGTGTTCAAGAGATCACGACAGAGAAAACGAAGATGAAAAGAAATAGTTTAGTAAATAAGGGTATTTTAGTAACTAAGGGCGGCCACATTTCAAAAATGCCTCTTTTATTTTTATATATATATATAAGGTATATCTTCACGAGTCCTTATAGAACAAAAAAGTAAAAATAAAATAAGGTAACTTGTTGTACTCTTTTGTTGACTGCACATACATATAACCAACAGAACTTAGAAGGCATGACAAACAATGAGCAAAGATCATGTTGATGTCACCCATATTCTTCATATGGTGTCTGCTAAAAAAATAAATTAAAAAAATAAACAGAAACCAATGTTGTTATACAAATATTATCCATTGATTAGATAATATGTGTTTGTGTATGCTCTTTGTATACGATTACCGATTTGACTGCAAACATTCGAATCGATAAACGAAAAAGAGACTTTATTGCTTACAAAAAATCGATACAAAAGAAAAATTAAAAATAAAAACAAGGGTTTATTTTAATTAAAGAATATCATACAGAACTATTGGTTGGTAACCTAGCAACAAGCTGGGCACCAAACCCCCTCTGAATAGCAATACCTACTCTATGAAAAACAAAACTACCATAACCACTGCTAGCATCATTATAGAAGAACATTATTTACCGATTAGTTGGTAGAGCAACATGCGTGATAACGTGGTGTGAAAGATAGAAAAGTAAAGGAAGAGGGGAAGAAGTCTTATTAAAATGTGTAATATAAATAAACATTACAACCATTATTTATAGTGCTAGACACAAGGAAATCCCGGTAATAAACAAGATTTTCCTTGGATATTATTAACTAAAATACACGTTTATAACAATTTTTTTATTCTCAAAATATTTTATTCTTCAACGCAAACGCACTAAGTATCTGGACAAGTGTGTGGCGCAAGGTTATGGCTTTGGTATCCTGGCTTTTTCAACCTTAGGGGATCTTGGAGAAGACACCATACTCTTTTTGAAGAGGTTGAAGACAACATCATCTACTCTAACACTAAGATTTGAACGAACAACTTTGTTTAATCTGATATTCGGTTCTTCGCATGTATCATCAGCTACAACAACACATATTGTATCTTTCATTTTCTTTCCCTTAAGTAGGATCGTGTTACCATGGAAAAGCTGCAACTTTTCCATTGTTTCAGGATGCATGGAAACCACGGAATTATCATCTTCAATAGCTTCATCAACGATAAGCATGTTCGCTGCTTTCTTTCGTTCAAGAATTGGAGTGCTGAAATCCTTCTTCGTTCCTTTCGAAGAAGAAGATTCAGGTTGATCAGTCATCTTTCGTACCTTGATTCAATAACTAGAGCGAGAGAAAATCAATAAACTTTGAGAGCGATATTGAGAAAGAATAAGAAAAGTTTATGTGAATAACAAGAGAGGTAATGAAGCCCATTTATAATAAGATGGGGGTTCTGGCAGTTTTCTTTTCATAGAATTGGGGTGGCCATTCAAAAGGGTGTTGGAGCTCAGCTTGTGGTGAGACGCCCATCCAATTTAGTAGAGAGTTTAGTTTCTCATTATTTTATACAGTATATTATTAGTTATTTTGTATACCATATCATTTAGTTTGTCAAGAATAAAAATAAAAAACAAATATTAAATAATTACTTAATTTTAGTTTGACTTTTGTTTGAAAATTATACATATATAAAAGTGTTTAAGTAAAATAATGTTTTTTAACAATCATAATAATAATAACAATTAGTAAATTTAATATCATATCAATAGTATAAAGCGAGTTTAGCTAACTTTGCCTATCGAGTGGTGGTCGGGATTTATCCTTGGCAAAGATAAATCAAAGGTTTGTGGTTCTCCGTGCCACACCCTACAAGTCACACACGTGGTGTTCATTCCAATATTATGAATTAAAAATGAATACTCAAGTCAAGATATGGAATTTCAAAAATTATAACGGGGAGGTTCGAACTCATGACCTATTGTGTCATAAGAGTGGCCTCTAACCATTGTTCCACCTTGGTTGGAATTGATAGAAAAGATAAATCAACGGTGGTTGTTTGTTCAACTTAAATATTAATTAGTATAAGTGTTTTATTAATTAGTATAAGTGATTCGTCTAGAGAGAAAATAAATCTATGGTTATGGTTTGTTCAACTTAAATATTAATTAGTATAAGTGTTTTATTAACGATGTCTCATTAATTTCTCATCATAAATGATTTATTAATTTTACATCATAAATATCCCTTAATTAATATTAATACATATCTCCATCAATAAATAATAATTTTGACAAAAATTATTTCAATAGATATTAGTGGTGGTGGGGGGAGTAGAGGAAGAAGTAAGTGGTGGAAGGTGTTACTAAGTGGTGGAGGCGGTAACATTAGTTTTGGTGGAAGAAATAGTGGCGTTTGGATGGTTTTAATGGCGGTGGTATTGGTTTTTTTTTGAATCAAAAATAATAATTTTTTTACATGACGGGTAACATTGTATTGTGAAAAGTATAGTTGGTTGTTTTTGACACGATCAAAAAAGCGGATAACAAATACTTTTGGGATGATACCAAATCATATAAGACAAAATGGTTGTTTTTGGTACCACCGCTATCTTTGGTAACCGTTAAATGCGCATGATTTTCAGTATTAACAAAAAACATATAGTTGAATAAATTAATTGACGACTTAAGTTTGTTAAATCTAAACTTTATACATGACGTGTGGGATCAAAAGTTATAAGTGTGCCCAATATTCTACCAGGGATGGAAAATGGTGGTGGTGGAGAAAGAAGTGATATCCGGTGGTTTGTGGTGCTTGGCGATTTTGATGAGTAGTAATTAACTATGTAAAATATGTGTCTTTGCTACAAAGGATAACACTATAAATTAGAAATGTAGTTGATCGTCTTAATGCTAATATAAACTCGGTTAAAATACATGAAAATTAAGAAGAAGAAAAAAACATTTGGATGTCACGTTATATAATAAATAACACTAAAAACTACATATTTAGTATCAAGGTTTCTCCGTCCAATAGATAAATCTAAGGTTGTATTGAGATCCGAAGTAAGCGGAGAGGCGAGTTGGTCTTGGATTTCTGAATGATAAAGAATATAATGAAACGCTCCCTCTCGGTTTCTCCAATGAAAACCGAAACTTTCTAAAAAAATTAATCAATCAAACAACACTTAGATGGAAACGCATCACCACTAGTGTAAACTTCTCGAATTGCTACATATCCGGTGAAATATCTCTGATTAATCTGGTGATTTCGTCCCTACCGTAGTTTTTAACGAGGCATGCAATTAAATCTCTAATAGTGATTTTAAAGGTATTTAATAATTACAAAATTCTCTTATAAGTTTTGTTTATGCAAGTATTGATTTAACTTGGGTTCTTTTACATTTTTGTGTTAAGTTGATGACTTTTTAATTTGAATACATGTTTGGTTAACAAACTTTGATACATATAGGGTATTTTCTTTGTAGAACGATGTTAGTCTCTCATTTTTTCCCGTTAGCACTTTGTTTCGATCCCGTATATGTAGACATTATTTGACTAATGTTGGGGTATTTGTTTAATCTCAAGGCCGATTAAACCCAATGTGTGTTGTATACATTGAAGGAGACAAAAGTTTGTGTCGGCTCTACCTTGAAACTAATAATTTTTCTTCGGAAGGTTAGTTGAATTTATGTAGATACAAATATCAATATGACTATGCTCTTTAAAACTCCAAATTACTTGAGTAACACTAGATGTGAGAACGTCATTCATGCACTACTTAGCATAGTTGGTGTGAAATCTTTTTATCCACGAATTTCTTCAATTTTATGTTATCAATATGATTGAGAAAGAATCTTACACATATTTTGATTTACTATTATAAGTTTATTTTTTCAACTCACATGTGTATATCTCTGCCTTCCAATAGCCAAGGTTTCTTCATTTTTATAACTCTCACATTTGCAAAAAATAAATAAATAGTGTTTATCTATAGTAGGGAAAATATTATGGGTTTTTGCTTCACTCCTTAGAGCCTTAGTTATCAATAATTTCGGAACAAATATATTCATAAACATCATGGAGTTGGATTGGCAGTTTAGGTATATGTCTTTGTTAGATGAAATATTCTTTTGAAGTTTGAAATTATGGTATGATGGAACAATAAATGGGGAAAAATTTTATTTCTTGTATTTTTTATTTTATTTTCATGTTGGCACAACATTATTACTCACTTGAGATAATAAATTGGAATAACATGCTTAAGTAAAAAATAAAAAGATTAGGTAACCCATTTTGTTTCCCAAAACCTATTTGAATATCAAAATAATTACTCACGAATAAAATGAAGCAAGAGGAATGTGAACAATATCGTATTAGAGACAAAACATTCCGTGCCGTTACGGCACGGGTTAAGATCTAGTATATTTATAATTTATAGTAAAAACTATTTTTTTCATAAAGTTGAATAAAAATATTTTCAGAGATATGTCTGTTTTGTCATTTGCTACAACAAAAATTTAGGTGTCTGAACCGTCCCCCACATTGACATGTTCTTATCTCTAACTGTTTCAAGTACAAACATAAAATAAGATATGTCAACAAACTTCAACGGAGAGCAAACTGATTAGCAAACAAGCTCAAACTTGTTCATAAGTCTAATTCATCCGAGGTATGTAAACTCAATACTTCTCCTAAAAAGTTAATTTCTAAAGAAAAATTTAGACCTCCACAGAAAAGAACAAGGTCTAAACATTATGTGAAAAAGGATATTAAGAATTTCACACAAGAAGTGTATGGCGGACCAGATTATTGTTCACCCCAACACAACTTAATTGTGTTGAAAGTGCATCTTGTCTCATGTGCATGATTTCAAAGAGACAAGAGATGTGCCTGAGATCGGGCTTTAGGAAAAGAAAATTCTTGATTTTTTTTTCTTCTTTGTGTTTTTGGAATTCTGTTGATCTTTTCAATATCATATATTGGTATTGACAAGGTTTTCCTTTTTTTCATTGAAAGAGGGTTAAAATGGACAATTCAGCCTTTTTAGGGATGTGAATTGGTCGTACGTGAATCCTTTTTACCTGTATAAAGGTTCCGTAACTCTACTTCCTTCCCTGAAAAATTCTTTTTATCACAAGACTGCTTGTAGAGCCCGATTTGTGTATTTCTCCCACAATCCCATATTTAAATGGAGACTCTAAGCATCATGTCTTATGACGGAAAAGATGTTAATATGATTGTTAAGCCATCAATCATGAAGGAAAAAGATAAACCTCATTCCTCTACAACTTTAAAGAGAAAAACAAAGAATATTAAGAAACCAAGGGCTATCCCCTCAATCTTCAGAAGTTTTCTGGTGTTCTTGAAGAGTTGAAGGAAACAAGGAAGGAGACTCAACAAATAAAGGCTATTGTTCTAAGAACTCTTGAAATTGAAGGCCACAGTTCGGCATGAGTCAAGAAGGTTTGTTGGAATTGACTCATTTCTTCATGAACCTTATGTTCCAATGGTTGTTGACGACAAGGAGTGCAGGGACGATAAAGAATTTTTCAGAGGTCTTAATATCTAGGAAACTTCTTATGAGAATTTATTCTTGTGTTTTAAGAAGGATAATTAGGGTTTGGAATGGCATATATTGTGATTACACATAGATATTGCCAACGGTTTTCATCTTGCAATGTTTTTAGATTTATTTATTTAAATTCTAAATTATTTGGAAGATGATTTTGCAGTATTAATATTTATTGGTTTCATATATTGCAAATAATTTTATGAGATATGTGAGTTTACGTTCGTGAACTACGATTGTCCCATACACGACAAAAGTTAAGTCTATTGTGTCACCATGCAAATATTGATGAATATAGAATGAACTTTTAATTTATATGTCAAAGATTACGTCTATGGTATCATTATGCAAATATTGATGAAAAATAGAACGAAGATTTGAATATTCCGCAGTATTGATATTTCCCTGATCAACTTCTATGTGAAAATACTGTATGGCTCCGTAAGTTTTCTTATGTTGAGCATTTTCGATTAAATTAATCATTAAGGTTCCTTGTAGTTAATTTAATTGAGTTTTCTTGATACAAATTCATGTTTCATGTTATTTGTTAATATCCAACGAAATCCTTCTTTTCTTGTAAAAGTAAGGTCACTCTTGCTGTTCTTTCGGGAATGACATTTTATGAGGGAGAGTTCTTAATTGAACTTGTGCTTAATTGCCAAATCTTTGTGGGGAGTGCGGTTGTGGAATATTGTAGGAGTTATCTTGTATCTTTATAAACTCATTGATGAATACACTAAGTTTCGACTATGTAAAATCACTGAAACAAAGTTGATATTTTCTCTTTTAGTCATGAAGTATCTATTTGAGAATTTCATTATGATCCCGCTATTTTTCGTACATTTGCCAATTTATATTGACAAAAGGGGGAGAATTATTTTGTAGTTCACACTACATATACATATGGTTTACGGATCATTATGTAAGGGGGAGTGGTATTCATTTTGAGATGAAGTATTGAATAAGGGGGAGTGATACATATCACCGTAGTATTATTGTCAAAGTTGTGATACAATTGAACTTTGATGTTGTTTAATAATACTATGACACTGTATAACAATAATTGAGAACATCTGTTTTCTTATTGTTATGGCTACGAATCTTCAACAACTATGATCTTTGAGTTGAACACGATCAGAATCACTGGAGTACTTGGAGTGACGAAGAATTCAAGGAATGTTGAAGAACCAAGGAAATCAAGCATTTGGATGAGAAGCTACAAAGTTTATTTATTTTGTAATTCATATGTATTGATAGTTTTATCACGAAAATTGACAATGGGGGAGATTGTTAGAGCACTGCTCGGTCGAACTCGCAAGTGTTGCTATCTCAAGATTGTTTGCCAAGTTTAGTTGCCAAAACTATAAGTCTTGATTTCTATTCTACTTATAGCTATGTCTCGGATTAGGATATAATGTGTAGTTGAGCTTTAGACTTCACGACGTTCATCGATTGAAGGTATGTGGGGACTTGAACTCATCTATCACTCAAAAGTCTATTCTATTTTTATCTCCTAGCTATTGAGACAAAGTCGTATAGCTATATAGACTTTACATTCTACACATTTGATATTTCGAGCTGAGTTTAACTCGCTTATATCTTTCTCGAAATATATGTTGGAAATCTTTTTGCTTTAACTACGTTCATCATTATTCTTGATGAAAGTCAAAAGATAATCATGTGAAAATCACCTGGTAACATCTTACATGATTTGCGCGAGACAATCATTTGATGTAGACTTAGAATGTTTCGTATTGATCATTCGATCACTTGAAAATTGCTTATAAGCTAATAGTTTGTGTGAGACAGCTATTGTTGTCTTCTACGAATGTTTCAATGATTGAAATGGGAGTTAAGAGCTAAGACCCATGTTTGGATACATACGGTTTGTGTACTTAGTGTACGAACTGTTTTGACGGAATTCAGGATCGGACATACCCGTTCGCAAACTTATTCAATTGATAAGTCAGGGTACCTAAGTTTGCATACCCATTCACAAACTGATTTAACTGTTGAAGTACGAGAACCAAGTTTGCATACCCGTTCACAACCGGTTTCAACTGAGTTCATTCCGGAGCTAAAGTTTGCGTGCCGTCAGCAAGCTTGTCGGCTTGTGACCAATTTCGGAACTTAAGTTCGCGTACCCGTTTGGAAACTTAAGTGTTCAAGTTATAAAATAGGTTAAATATAATTCATACTCATGAACAAATACATTTATAAATTAAGGAATGCAATCTTTGCAAACCGTGGCTAAAATGTTCATGAACTGATTCTTTTGAATCAATTCGATTTTGCATAAATTATGTCTTGTATACTTCTATAAGAATATAAACAATTGAACAACCCTATGATAAACACAATTAGATTCATTTGATTATCAATTGATCTAGATGTGTTAAGATGAACATGGTTAAACACAAAAGTGTTCATGTGGCTACCTTCGGTTAAATGTTATTGAGACAACTCAATATACACGTTATTAGGTACGGTTTCCCATATCTAAATGAAAGTATATTTCATTTGTGTGTAACAAGCTAATACCATCTAACGGTGGAAATATATTAGCTTGAATCTTAAATCAGGTTTCATCTAACGGTGAATATTGATTGCTTTGTTCCAAAGTTATTAAAACCTAATTTGAAGACTATGTAAGGGAGAACTCTAGCAACTGGGAAACCTAATCCCCACACCTCCTGTGTGATTCTAGTTGCGACTAGAGTTGATTGGTTTTCCTTAAAACCATAATAGGTTAACGACTTAAAGACTTCATTGGGATTCTGAAGCCAGACCCAACTATATTCTCGGTAGTTGCGTGTTCTGATCTTACTTTGTTTTATCGTATTGAGTATTATCTTCTATAAGATTTGCTCGAGATTTATCTCCGATAGGTAAGATATAAAAAGTAATCACAAAACTCTTCGTCTCATTCTTTGTGATTCCACAATAAATTGTTCTACTACCATATAGTTAAGTTATTGTGAGGTGATTGATATTTCTAGGTTGTTCTTCGGGAATATAAGACCGGTTATCAATTAGTTCATGTTCACCTTGATTTATCAAAAGACGGAACAAAAACATTGTAGGTATTTCTGTGGGAGACAGATTTATCTATCAGAATAGACTTTTCTGTGGGAGACATATTTGTTTATAAAGTCTTCGACTTTGGGTCGTAGCAACTCTGCATTGTGGGTGAGATCAGCTAAGGGAATCAAGTGCGTAGAGTTTTTTGTTCAAACCTTAATTGGGTTTGAACAAAAAACCTTAATTGTTTTGACAGTATATAGAGGCGTAAGGAACGCGACTGTATCTTAATCGATGTGAGATTTTGTTAGGGCTCAACTACATTCCAGTCCGAAGTTAACTTGTAGTAGGCTAGTGTCTGTAGCGGCTTAATACAACGTGGTTTTCAAATCTGGACTATGTCCTGGGGTTTTTTGATGAGTGCTAAATATTGAATATTTCTACATCTATTTATTGGCATTTAGCTCATCTTTTGTGATCAGAAATCAGATATTATCTCAGATTCTGTATTTTCTTTGTTTTCAAGAATAAATATTTGTACTAATTAATTTTGTGTTTTTAGGTAGTAAATAAATCTTGGAGAAATTAAGGAGCCAAAAGAGCGAGAAAATTGGAGACGAGCGTCTATGGAGCGAAAGCCAAAGCTTTGCGCGCGCGCCGGTTGCAACCCAACAAGGAGTAACCCATTTACAAGATATGGGCTTGAGCGGTCCAAGACCCAAGACCCCGGATCCAAGCCCGCACCATTTGAGCCGTTAGATTTCACCCATCTACATCTTACGGCCGTATCAGCCCTCGCATCGGGTTCCCCTGAATCCAACGGTCACTACAGCTCGCTCATCAAACTTCGCTGCACCTGCTCAACACCGAAGCCATCAACCCCTTAACCACCCAAACCAAACGCACCCTTCTCCATTTCTCTTTTCTTTCCCCTGACAGTTTCAGAGAAGCCATCACCTTCTTCTTCCCATACCATGGCAGGCCAACATCACCTCCTCCATCTCCTTCCTCTGACAGCAACTGCAACAACCACCATAGTCGCCCACTCCGCACCCCTAGTTCTGCCCATCTCCATCTTTAGCTTCTCCCATACCCTAGAAGCTAGGGTTGAGATGGTTGAAACTAAGGTTTTCTCCTACAGCTCACGCATGGCTTCCAGAGACGAATTGGCAGAGGAGACAACCATTTCAGGGAGTGATGGTGAGTGGGTTTGCATTTAATTTCCAAGTTTGAGTGTTAGAGGAGAACTTTTGTATAAATAGGGTTGAGAATTGAGTGTAAAAGCTCATGCCTGGATTAGCCGATTGCACCAACTTAGTTTCAATTGTGTTTGGATTGTTTTTCATTATGTTCTAAGTTTCATTACTAGGGTGTAGATGAAACCTCTGATAATATGTTGAGTAATTTATATTCATGTTGTTCTTGATGTGCTTAAATTGTTTTAGGATTAATGATTAGCTAATGAACCAAACAATCCTGTGATAGGTTGTACTGTAAGAAGACATCCTATACTAGGGGAGAGTTAGTGAATTAGTTAAATAAAGATCCACCTGAGACCTTCAAGGGAAGGTACAAGAAAAAATGAGAAAATGCTTGACCTTAGCATAGAATTAGAGGGTTGATTCATTCACCCTAGTATTCCCAGTAACCATTTTATAATTTGTTTCTACAACTTGTGTTACTCTCCTGTTAGTCGTATCGACAAAACCAATATTTGTGTTACTCTCCTGTTAGAAATCGGTTAGGAAGCCCTTAGATCAACTTACACACACTCCATTTCCTGTGGATCGACTTGTACTTGCCACGCCTCCAACGGTATTTGTGCACTTGCGGTTTAACGTAGGCGAAACATCTTTTCAAAGCCTACCATTTTTACGCATTTGCGGTTTCCTCGTTAACAAAATTTCTGGTGTACGTGTTATTTATAATTGAAATATCACATGTTGTGCGTGGTTCAATCAATTGGTAAAACTGACCTTTGGTTGTTGATTGAAATTTATTGACCCTTGAACATTGGTCTTTGGTACGGTTCAAGTTATTTCTCATAATAATCGAGCTCATGATTTCTATTTGTTTGATTTGTGATTACATTGAGAAACAGAGATATAACTCTTGGATATATTTTCTTGATTGAGTCTGATTTGTCTAGTTGATTCTCTTGGAATTATATTGGAGTTAGTCCATACATATTGCCGAACGAAATATTGGGTGTGGTTGTTAGACCCCCGCTTTTTCAATTGGTATCAGAGCGGAAAACACGCTAAGACCTCATAAGTCTGTGTTTGAAGTTGAAAAGACGAGGGTACCCAAATACACCACAATCTTTAAATTATCCACCTATAAGTCCTCTTACCTAAATTGATTGTCTATGGACAAAGTCGAGACAAAAAAAAATCGGTATTCACACTTTGTGTGATTGTCTATGGATACGAGATCGAGACAATACAACAATCAAAGTGTGATTACTTGATAATAGGTTTGGACTTAACCAAACTCTATAGGATCACTATCAAGTAATACGGAGTTAACGTTTGTGTAATTTACTTTAAATTATAATAACAACAATTATAATTGCGGAAAGAAAAGTACATGACACAACAAGATTTTGTTAGGAACGAAACTTAAATTATGCGTGTTATTTCTTTTCCGCATTATATTTGTTTATATAATTTAAATATCACAGGTTGTGCGTAGTTCAATGAATTGGTAAATCCAACTTTTGGTTGTTGATTGAAATTGATTGATGCTTGAACATTGGTCTTTGGTACCGTTCAAGTTGTTTCTCATAAAAATCAGGCTCGCGGATTCCTATTTGTTTGATTTGCTGATTACATTGATAAATAGAGATATAACTCTTGGATATATTTTCCTTGATTGGGTCCATTGTCTAGTTGATTCTCTAGGAATTATATTGGTGTTAGTCCATACAGATTGCCTAAATGAAATATTGGGTGTGGTTGTTAGACACCCGCTTTTTCAACAAGGTATACACGTTTGGGTATGGTTCATCCATATCCAAATATAGGTATATTTCATTTTGTGTATCAAGCTAATACCATCTAATGGTGGAGATTGATTGATTAGTTTCTAAGCGAGACTTAGCTTGAATCTTAAATCAAGAGTTCATCTAACGGTGAATACCAATTGCTTTGTTACTAAGCTATCTCAGATATGATTGTAAGCAAATATAGGTAGAACTTTAGCATCTGGGAAACCTAATCCCGACTCTTCTGTGTGTTCTAGTTGAAAACTAGATTCGATTCTCCTTTAACCTTGGTTTTACAAAATCATTATTTGGTTAACGACTTTAAGACTTCATTTAGGATTTGTGAAGCGGGAACCAACTTTTTCTCAGGTAGTTGCACATCCACGATCTTACTTGTTCTATCGTATTGAGTTTTATATCCTCTAAGATTTACTCGAGATTTATCTCCCAGATAAGTAAGATGTAAAAGTATAATCACAACGAGATTCTTCATCTCGGACTCTTGTGATTCCGTAATAATTTTTTCATTAATCGGTTGGGTTATTGTGAGGTGGTGATATTTCTAGGATGCTCTTCGGGAGTATAAGTCCTGGGTATTAGTTGAGTTTCATGTTCACCTTGATCTTTATATAAAGACGGAAACAACAACGAGAATAGACTTATTTGTGGGAGACAGATTTGTTTATAAGTCTTCGACTTTGGGTCGAGCAACTCTTAGTTGTGGGTGAGATCAGCTAATGGAATCACGTGTGCATAGTCTTATTGGGATTCAAGAGGCGTAAGGAACACGACTGTACCTTAATCGGTGTGATCCTTGGTCGGGCTCAATTACATTCCGGTCAAAGTTAACTTGTAGTAGGCTAGAGTGTGTAGCGGCTTAATACAATGTGGTGTTCAAAGTTGGACTAGGTACTGGGGTTTTTTGCATCTGCGGTTTTCTCGTTAACAAAATTTCTAGTGTCTGTGTTATTTCTTCTCCGCATTATATTTGTTTATATAATTAAAATATCACAAGTTGTGCGTAGTTCAATCACGAGTTGATAAACCCGACCTTGTTTGTTAGATAGAACTTGATTGGAACTTGGGCCTTTGGTCTTTGGTACCGTCCATGTTATTCTCACATCAGTCTCACAGATTTCTATTTAGTTGATTTACTGATTGTATTAAGAAAGAGATAAAGCTCTTTGATATCTTTCTTGATTTAGTCTCACTTTTAAGTTGGTGATCTCGGAATTATATCGGAGTTCAGTCCATATAGATTGCCTAACGAAATATTGGGTGTGGTTGTTATACCCCGTGTTTTCAACATCCACAAGGTCTAGATTTTCTCTTTGTGTTTCTAGTTGTTGTGCGAGAATGGGTAGCTTCGATAGAAAAACTTTGTCTTTCATTACTATAAAGAGTGGGATTAAAATCCCCTATGATAACCCATGGTAAATTAATTTTTCCAACCATTTTCTTAATAAATTAAGCTCCATTGTTCAATTCTAATATCATTGTAAGTATAGCTATATATAAAGACAAGAAAGAAATTTTCTGAATTAGCATGGGTTTATCATATAATTATTGCTATGAAAGAATTCAAGATTAAACCAACCTTCCACAAAAGATCTAAACCACCAGATATACCAATTGGATCACTACACCAAGTATTAGGATAATTCATGTTTATAAGCATGCATTGAGCTTTTTTCCTAGGAGTTTTGATTTCAGACAAGAAAATTATATTAGGACTAAAGTTATATATACAACTAACAAGATGATTCCTTGTATTTCAGTTTCCTAAGCCCCGTCGTTTTCCAAGCTAAGATTTTCATTGTGCTAAGATTTCTACTACTGTGTCTAGGAGTTGCGTAAATAAACTTAAGTTTCAAATTAACAGTAAAAGGAAGAAATCTTTTATAAGAAAAAAATTCAGGTAAGCAAAGATTTGTGAGTACAAGAAAATAACTTGGTGTCCTACCCCATGTTGTTTATAACATATTGGTCTCAATCTCCTGTGTTTGTGATGATTCTGCATTATTCTTTCATGATTAAACATTGGCATTTGCTGCATCCCACTTTGTTGCATAACTTCATGTTATTCATCATCATCATCTATTTGATCCTCTAACCCAACAATTTTGTTGTTGGAGTGTTTTGCATTACAACCATTTCTAGTTCTCAAAAATCTTGTTTGCGCCTTTCTAAGCTGCAAGATTGTCCCCATTCTTGAACAGAATAAATAAAGGAACAATAGTGCCCATATTATGGCTTCACAAAAGGAAACCTTTCAATAATTTTCTTTATACTATTCTTTTTTGGAGAGATTCTAACAACACCGTCTTGCATGAAGTATGGAAAACTCTCTTCTCTATCAGTGGAGACATTGTCTAGGAACCTGAATAGCTTTTTAGTTAACTTAGCCACTAATTTAGATCTGTCCTTACACTTATTTCCATCATGATTGGTAGTGAAGAATGATAGACATAACTGATGAGGTTGTTTGCTGTAGTATGAGGGTATCCATTGAGAACAATTAGCAGCATTTTGAGCAAGGATTCCTCTTAACAAAGGCTTGTCATTGCGGATTTTAATCCTTGCATAAACATCATTTGAATATTCAGGATTTGCATCTTCAGGGTCCAATTCCAGAAATCTTCCAATATTTCTACCAATTTCTCACAGCAAGCTCTTCGATTTGAAATTCAAAGGAAAATCGTTGTTTTAACGTAATGTAGGTTATTGAACATTATGATTTCTCCTCTCGACCAACCAATCACCAAAGTTCCTTGGTAAGTTGTGGGGATTTTACCGGGATTAGGAAAGCTGGGACCTGATCATGAATCTAAGTTGAAAAAATTGTACGCAACTAGTCTTGATTAGCAAAAGAAAGTTGGGCATGGAGATATTAGGAATGGGTTTGCTTGAAACATTAGATAAGTTTAAAAATGTTAAAAAAAGTGAAAGCTAACATTTTTGTAGAAGGTTTTTAATATCTTTCTATTGATATAAATTACTTTATCCAAGTTTTTAGTTTGTGTTGTTTTTCAATATGGGAGTTGGTAAAAATGATCAAAACCACGTCGGAGAAGGGTAGTTTGTTTCTCCCTTTTGGCTTGGTCAGTAAATTTGGACAATTTAAACATATAAAAATAGTTGACAATTTAGCTACTTGAAAAATGCATTAATAATTAGGAGTTCACATATATCATTGCTAATTACTAAACCGATTCTCTCTCTCTCCAAAAACTCTCTTTTTTGATACCTTAACAACTACCATAATCATCTTGCATGATTTGGTCCTTTTAGACCGGATCAGAGCAATGATTATTGTTTTCTTTAGTTTTAAGAGATTTTCTAATAGTATAAGATGTTGTTTTTTAATTTCTGGTTTCATTTGGCACATTTCTTTTTTCTTCGCTTTGAGAACGATTATTTCTTCACTTTGATTTTTTTTTTTTTTTGAAGCATGAAATTTATAGATTAGACTGAAATTACACGGGGGTATGTAATACCCATAAAGTCTGCTATTACAATAGAACTGATAAACTGCGGAATTGTATGTTCCCAAATTGTTGTTGTAAGTCTCCCTAGGGAGCAATCATTTGCTGCTCGATTTTCTAAACCGTCAGCCGCTTGATTTGCTTCTCTGTAGATGTGTGTTACGGTATATTGCTGGATTTGGGTGAGCCTTTGTTTGATAGCTGCAATCAGATCAAATTTATACCATGGGGCGTCTGTATCATAGGTTAGAAATCTTATTATATTTTTTGAATCCGTTTCAAATTGGACTTTTGGCCATCCTCGTTAAAATCACCGTTTTAGAAGCTATGTGAATGGTCAAAGTCTCTGCTTGAAAGCGCTGTGGTGATGCCTAGAGGTTGTGCTATTGCTAGGATTGTGTTGGTTTCCTCATTTCAACATATAGTACAGGCTCCCGCTATCCCGGGGCTTCCCCTTGCTTCCCCATCCGTGTTGATTTTGATCCAATATGATTGAGGCTTGAGCCATCCCACAAAGATGGTTGAAGTTATTCTTGTTGTTTGTGCAGGGTTTGCAAATGGAAGCATCCCAGGGAGCACCGGTGGGAGGTGATTCTGGGCCCATGAATATTCTTGCTGGAGCTTGATGGCCATTTGCGTTACACTGGTTGGGTTTTGTTGCTGTTGGCGATACATCACGTCGTTTCTGGTTAACCATAATGACCAAAAAAGGAAGCAGAAGGTTGTTGTGATCGGTGCAGGCACTTTTGTTTGAAGGAGTTCGTATATGGTTATTTGGTGAGGTAGTGAGTTGGGTATTCCTTGAGTGGAGACTTGATGGTTTCTGAGGTGGTGTAGTAAGAGGTTCCAAGAATCTATAGCTGTTTGACAGGTGTAGAGAATGTGATTTGGATGTTTGAGATTAGAAGCGCATCAAGGGCATAGGTTGGAATAGGTGAGTTGGATGCGGTGAAGGATGTTGAGGGTTGGTAAACCCTTATTAATTGCTTTCCACAAGAAAAGCTATACTTTTGGGGGACATGGTAGTGTCCGAAGGAAATTGGATGGTGGAAGGGGGTTTTGTTGAGTTTGTGCTGAAGCGCTAATGAGGTAGTTGTATCCTAAAGCAGTAGTATATTGTCCGCTTTTGGTAAAAGGCCATTTGATCCTATCTCGGTTGGTTGTTTTGTGGTATGTGGATGTTAATTATTCATTGAATTATGGGGGTGGGGTAGTAGGCTCAACCTTTCATGATACCAATTCTGGTTGATGAGTCAATGATGTCGACAATTGATTGTATTGGATAACAAGAAGGTGGGTTAATTTTATTTTCAAATTATGGGATCCGGTTTGCTTGTATAGGGGTGTGCAAACCATCTCATATTTGGTGAAAGAGATGTTGTTTGAAAAATGGTATGAGCGAGGCCATCTGTCCCCATTGTGGGCTAGGGGAAGTTGGGAGAGGCGGGATGCTCTGGATAATGGGGGTCTGGTCAAGGTATTTTGTGTTGTACAATTTGGCTAAGACAAGGGCGGGGTTTTGGTGAATGTTCCAAACTCGTTTCATGAGTAGCGCCTTGTTTTGTTCCTTTCTACTTCGGATACCGATCCCACCTTGTGATTTGAGTTTGTGGAAATTGTCTTTTCCTAATGGGTGGAGTTTCTTGATGGAAGAATCGCGGCCCCAGAAGAAGTTTGTCGTGATACGATCCATTTTCTGGTGGACATGAGAAGGAAGGATTTGGGTTTGCATGAGATGGTTGTCCGTAGGGGTTAGAGACGATTTTATGAGTACGAATCTTCCTGCTTGGTTTAGGCATTTGGTCATCCATCCTTTTGCTTTGTGTGCCAGCCGTTGAAGTAGAGGGGCAAATATGTGGCTAGAGGATCTACCTTGTTTAAATTGTACTCCTAAATAGGTAGGGGGTTTGAAGTTGTTGGCATGTTGAAAGCTTGGGTTAAATCTTCTAGCTGGAGCTGCTCTAGCTTCGGGTGATGTGTTAGTGTGGATTTCGAGTCGTTGATGTGTTGACCCGCCGAGGTGCCATAAGCCTGTAGCAGCAGTTTGAGGTGGTTGGTGCCTTCTATATGTTATCAAGAGATCATCAGCGTATATAAGATGTAGTATTGGTGGAACTTTTTGAGAAATGCGAAGCCCCTCTATCTTTTTTTGTGCTTCAAGTGTTCCCAGTTGGTGGACAGTATTTCCGCGCAAATAATAAATATATAAGAAGAGAGAGGGTCTCCTTGCCTTATTTCTCTGGTGATTTGTTCAATCTTTGTTGGTTGTTTCATGGCTTGTTATTCTAGATTTGAGAACATCAACAATTCAACACGGCATCGCTTTGAGTTCATCTTCAACAAAAGGGATTTATGGCATCCGGGTTTTCGTTCATATATACAAAATTAAGGGCTAAGCACTGCTTTCTTTTTGGAACATCTCTTGTTATAGAAGACAAACATTCAAAATGGTCGGAATTGATTCCGGATTATGCCATCTTTTCTCTCTACTTTTCATAAAAAAATTAAGTACCTTTGCGGTATTTTGCTCATTCTCTTCGCGAATTACATGTAGATGTAATTGGTATCTTTATTTGTATTTGGGTTTTGATTTTCTTGTATTTGATGTTCTTTCTCTTGTAAACAATCATGTATTCACCAATTTGAATCGAATGAAATGTGATCTAATTGTTTAAAAAAAAAAAAAAAAAAGGCTTTTCTTTCTCACTAGTCATAAGTCATAAATGGTTGACAAAGTCAAGAGGGGTGACAAGTGTAAAAAATTGTTGAAAAAAAACGAAAAAGCATACAGTTGCAAATGTACCAACCAAAATCGTGAACCATGAGAAATGAATGGTGTAACTAGATTGCTGAACCAAGTGAATTCCATTTCATGAGTTCTAATGTGGGAAGCATTAAGAGAAAAAGCTAAAGCAGGATCAGGCATGTTAATGGGTGAAGATTGAAACTTGATTGATCATGAACTTGTAGGGTTTATTTATGTGGAATCCTCTTGTATGCGTACAGACTCTCAAAGTGACGATGACTCACCCTTTTTCCTTTAACTAGTGGAATCCATAATTACCTTTCTCTTTTACCTATCAAAATTTCCATCTAATAAATACTTAAGAATCATACGAGATACTCTTCATCTACACTTAAATAGTGTTCCATTTACAAAACTTCTGCCACCTCTTTTATGATATGCCAGTGCCGCATTTATCCAAAATTCATAAGCAATACATATCGCATCTTCTGTATGTATGATGTCCGTCAAATCATGTCGATAATTTTTGATCGTCTAAAATATGCACTATCACTACAAAATTAGGCTAGCCAACTTTATAGACTTCCCCGGTCAAATGGGTTAGTATATATACATGTAGTGTATACAAACAGAAAGTTGACGCTTTACTAACTTAGAAAGCCGTTGCCAGATTTGGAATAGCCACTTGAAACAGTGCCCTCATTAGAACACCTTCTCTTAGTGTTGGGGAACAAAGCTTATTGATTATTCCATTTGAATCTCATCGCCACTATAGTGTGTTGGTAACATTGTATCTGACTATAAGAGAGAAAGTAAAGGAAAGAAAGAAAAGAGTGCGACTTTGACAAGAAAAGAAAGAAAAAAAGGGAAAACAAAAGTGCTACTTTGATAGGACTAATCCTTATCTTCTTGGAATGTTTTAAGCTCTCAATTACTGGATCAGGTATAAATGACTTGAATCTTTGCACCAAGGTGAAGTTACCCGGCCCCTGGTGGCTGCAGGCGGTAGTAGAGCCGGCCACTTGGGAAGGGTGGTGGTGGTGGGGGCCAATATATAGGTGGTTATTGGGTTGGGAAAAAGTGTACTAGGAGGGGTCACGTTTGAAGCTTTAGGTAGCAGAGAGATTTGATGGCACTGGCAGGCAGGCAGTATCAACCAAAAAATATTCCCTTTTCAGTTGGATTTGAAATGAAGGTACTTCTGCCGCAGGGGATCAATATGTGGACCCCAAATAAAGTTTACCTCACTCAGTTTGATTTGAACTAGCTAGGACTAGGAGAACCTAGAGTAGAGATATTTACCACTTAATCTTTCACTCGCTAGTTCGCATCCGTAGAAATTTGTTAGTCATAGTAAGACCGTGCGACTCAATCCCAATTGATCAGTCGAGGTATAGTATCCAATTTTTTCGTGTAGGTTTATGATCTCATTTCTTGAATATATTATTTTTGTATTTAACCTTTACAACATTACTGTAGAAGACAATAGATAGCCCACAGGATTTTTTTTTTTTTTTTTTTTTTTGGCTCGATGGATTCTACTTATTCATCTTCTATAGTGCATTTTCTGTTGCTAGCAAACTATATTGGCAGTCATATTCTGTTTCTTTTTTCACTTAACTAAGAAGTTACTCTGGTGTATTTTCCGTTTCCAAAACATCCAAGACAACAAGAAACAATACGTCGATATCACGCAAGCCTATGCTTTCCGGAAAGAAACTAGTAAAAATGGAAGTCTTTTTCATTTGTTATAGACAGAAAAATGGAGAGTCACTAGGTAGGAGAGTGTAGGGTACATAGGCACTTGATTACTCCAGCACGAGAGGATTGCAACCTAAACAACTTGTAATAAACACAATTTTTAAGCTTAATTTAGCTAAAAGAGGGTAGATAAAAAGACATTCTTTGAATTATCCAGCCATTTATTACAGGGATCTTCTTCTTTTTTTGGTTGGAAAAAGGAAATTAAAAGCGTGCACTTTTGCCAGCCACCAACACTTGTTAAAAATGAGATAAACAGGCATGCCCACGAGAAGTTCCTTGCACCCCCTCTCCTCTGCATCTCTGCTAAAAAAATCGGTTTACGTGTTCGTCACTTTTAACTAGCAGAGTGCACTGTTATTTTTCACATTTGTATCATACTGTATATTCTTTCTACGCCACCAAGTGGAACTCAGTGGGCTGCTTCCTTTCAAATTATATCAGCTTCACTAAGGAGTACATATAAAGATATTATTCCTTGAATTCGATTCTCACACATCAACAACAACAACAAAAACAAAAAATATCTCTTCAACTTTGTCTTCTACGCGAAATACACAAACGACTACCAAAAGAAAGATCATTTTCTCCGGTGCCGGTGCAACTTCCTCTCAAGAACCAGGCAATGAAGAACCAGTTTACAGAAGCGACAGCTAAACAAGAAAAAGAAGAGAAAGATGGAGAGCTAAACCATTTTCTTGGACCAAAAACAAAAGAAACTGAGCTAAGACTTGGGTTTGTTGGTTCTGACTCCATTCCTATCAAGGCACCAGAAGAAAAAGTCACCAGTACTAAACGTCTCATTACTTCGCCACCAGATCAACAAACCTTGCTTGTTAATGGTGCTGGTTATGGAACCACAAAGAGATGGTGTTCTGATCATGATCACCTAACAACTCAAGGTGGCTTTACAAAAAAAAATCCGTGGAGTAATAATTCCTCTTCTGATCCAAAGAAGGAAAAAGCTGATTTCCAGTCCCCTACCAGGTCAGTTAATCAGCAAAACTTTAAAATTCCTCACATGCAGCTAATTTTTTTAATAGGGGGTATTGTGGTCCAGATTACATTTAGCTGTGTAGTGTAAAAAACACTAAACTTATAATCGGTGAACAGTCCCTTAAATGGTTTTAGGTATATCAAAATTGGCAGATAAAGTCTAAATGATTTCTTTAAACATGGTGTTTATTAATATAGAGCTCCTCCAGTGGTTGGCTGGCCACCGGTACGGGCATCTCGGAGGAACTTAACTTCACCGTCAAAGCAAGAAATGAAAATTAAAGATGCCGCTAGCACTAAAATTGTGTCTGCCACTGATGATGAACTGTTGAGGAAGTCCACTGCTATGGATACAATGTACGTTAAAGTTAATATGGAAGGTTATGCAGTTGGGAGAAAGATTAATCTCAAGGCTCATGAGAGTTATGAGTCTCTCTCCCTAGCCCTTCAAAATATGTTTGATAACTTCTTATCATCAGGTATTCCATACTTAACCAAATAAATCTTTTTGTTAATTACCACCGATCCGGTTTAATTAAGTACTTCTACTCGAAGAAATTCGTTACGATGTTTAATTACAATCATTTCTATCAGTTAATTTTTCTAAGAATGGAGGGAAACTGCAAGATGGAAAACAACCCGAAGAAGCTCCAGGCAGCAAACATGTTCTTCTCTATGAAGATAACGAAGGGGATCGAATTCTTGTAGGTGATGTGCCATGGGAGTAAGTTTTCACAACTTAAAGCCTGTTTTCCCTTTATTGTTTCTAAAAAATTTAAAAGCTAATTATGGATAATGTTAATCTAATATTTCAGGATGTTCACAAGTACGGCTAAAAGGCTATTTATCATCAGTGGCTCTAAAGCTCCAGCAATAGGTACATTTCTTAAACCCATCTCAATTGACAAAATTTTTCACTAGTATACAACAAATGCAAAAATATTTGTTCATTCGCCGCCAGACACAATTTTCTTTTGAATGATATGATTAATTTGCGAGACTTGCACAACTTGTGTACGTTCTTGAACTTTTTCCTGTAGTTAACCCAAGCAATTGTACTGTATTTTCTCGTAAGTTTAACTGATGAAGGGAAGCTAATTTTTATTTTTTTTAATTCCATGTGTGCGATTTACAGTGGCCGGAGGAGAAGTATGAGGCTGGGAGAGAAGTCATCAAGCAATATAAGCAACTAATATTAAGATCTAATATGCATTACATTAGCTTGTATCGTTTTTGCCTGTATTGTAATATTTGCAAAACAGTTTGAGGATATGTAAAGTAGCTTTCTTAATTATGACGTATATACGTGAAATACACGTATAATTATGTTATCAATGTTTTGGGTTGTATAGGTTGAACTTATGTATGTATCTCCGGATGCCAGAGATTATCAGAATGCTGTAATAGTAATTGTACTAAAATGGTAACAACTAATATTAATGTGGAGTGGGCAAATAGCCAATGATCATCGCATTCCAAGTTGCCTAACCTGGCTCTCTGATGCACATTGTGCATACAAGTCTATAAAAGCAGCAAGAACAAACTTTTCCATTTCTAGATGGTGTTTAAGGATGCAGTTAAGGTACCTCCTCCGTTGTGCAACGACCCATCCATTTCTAGACTAATTAAGACGCTTTAAACTTGTGGAGTCATGGAATGAGGACAGAATCAATGGTAACAATCCAGCTTCACCGTGACCGTTAAGGACGGTTTGAAGGTTGGTGAATCGTCTATTAATCAAGACAAACTCTACGTTGATATATGAGTTTTCGGATTCATGAACCATATATCTTGCCAGAAAATTAAATGTGTTCTCACATACTGCATTACCAATTATGGATCCAAGAAAATTTGTAACCTTATAAATTTCATGACACACTCAAGATTTAGAGTTATGTTTTATCCTTAAAAGCTCAATTTATATTTAATACTGCCCAAACACCATAATTATAAAAACAACTTTGTACTTCCTTTCTACTTCTTGTATGTACAAACCATTACTCTCTTCTCTATTGTAACTTCATCATATTTTTCTTGTTAATCTTTCAACAGAGATATGTCTGAAATAACAAATGAACCAATCTCTCCAGCCGGGTCATCTTCAAATGACATGTTCATGGATGTATCATCAGAGGTGAGATCAATGTACATAAAAGTGCATATGGTTGGTTGCCCTATAGGGAGGAGGATCAATATCAAAGCTCATGACAATTATGAATCCCTTCGCCAGGCCCTTCATAAGTTGTCAAACAACTTCTTGTCAGGTCCTCTTCATGAATCTTTGCGCCTTATCCCTCTATGTATGTGTCATATTATATGTGCTCTTGTTATTTGGTCATTATGGCATGATAATTTATAAATCATGTCCTTAGTTTCCCTTGACTTCAATAGAAACTTCGCTTGTTATTGTTTTGATTCGGCTATAACACTTTGCTAAGACTAAGTCTTATGGGCTAGATTGGAGGTGCTAGATTAGCACTTAAGTGTTGCAATTCAAAAAAAAGTGTGGCAAAAAAATTAACACTAGTTCTCTCTCCTACCAGTTGCTAGCATGTGAACTAGCATGCTAGATAATTCTGTTGAATGATTCAGGTAGCTTGAAAAACTACCTTTTCGCGGAATGGTTCAAATTGAGAGATTTATTTTTGATCTGATTTGAGATTTAAAAGCGCCTGAACCATTCAAGTACGGCGCGGAATGATTTAGCCCTGGGCGCGGAATGATTCAATTGAGGTGGACGTGGATTGCTAATCTAGCTTGCTAGATTAGCACTCCCATAAGACTTAGGAGGTAGTCCCATTTTGCTAATCCAGGTGCTAGACTAGCACCCCATAAGACTTAGTCTAATAATTGTTTTCAATACCGCCTGCAGCCTCTCCACCGTAGTCTGGTGGATAGTACTGATGTGACAGATCACACTTTTAAGGCATTCTACTTGTTAAGAAAAAACTTAAGCATGCACTTCTTGGAGTTAATCATCTTAAGTTTCAGTTCTAAGGATTATTTCTAACCATCTTGCAGATGAGCTTAAACGACGATGTTTCCCAATGCCCATACAATTAGCTAATTTTTGCTTATGCACTGATATGTCCAAATTTTCATGATTATCAGTGAATTATCTAAATGCGGGGGAAATTCCTGACGATGAACTTGAAAATGTCAGAGTGACCACCGAAGGCACACTCTTCATATCCGAGAATCATGAAGGAGGTCGCGGGATTGTAGGCAGTGTGCCATGGAAGTAAGGATGTAACCCAGTTTTTTTTTTTTTTTTTTTTTTTGACTCCCAATTCGTGTACCATTTGGGTCTAGGCTTCATTTTTTCCAACAATGTAGCCTTAATAGTTTGCACCAATAAGGCACATCTAGGCCACAAAATGATAATCGTTGGTGCTTGTAGGAACCAAAATCTCTACAAGTGATGCATATATGTTATATGTTGCAGGGATTTCTTGAGCACAGTGAAACGGTTGTATATCTTCGCTCGCCCATGAAGCTAGAGCACCAGGTACTGCGTACACATCTTTGCTCCAAAAAGCTAATTTACTGTTATAGTGCTCTAGCTTCATGGTATTGTGTGTTTGTGGTGAATTGCAGTGGTTGGAGCTTGGAACAGAAAGGAAGACTCGTCGATGAGTTGAATAAGAACGGATTCGTTCGAACGGGAATATGCGTGATGTCAACTAGCTATAGACGCTATGAACTTATTATATGGTGGTCTACTAGTTTGATTTGAACTTATCACCGATCAAGAAAAATAAAATTGAACTTGTTATTCCCATTGTTTTGATGACAATCCGAATTCTCTCTGTTCCTCCTAAATGATAATGACTGCCTTTTTTTGTTATTCATTAAATTGTACTATTCACTAAATGGCATTCCCTTAATCATTCGTTAATTATCATTGGTTTTAATCACGAAACAAATTAAGTTAATTGTAAGGAGGTAAAAGAAAATCATTCACTATAAGAAAAAAAAAAACCAAGCACAAACTAATGGCTGGAGCAGCGTGATGAGATTACATTGATTGAGATGAAAATCAAACTGTTTGTTTATCTTCTTCTGTTTTTCTTCACAATTATTTTTTCTGTTTTGTAGGCTTCCTTTAATTTGTTTTGAACTTGCCATTTGTGATTCTTTTGATATCTTTGATAAATTTTCTGGTCTTTACTTTTACTGATATGCATTTCTAATTTTACAGATTCCTCTGATTGTGCAATGGATTCCTTCCTATATTGGATCCTGGTTCTCAACACATGCTTGATCTTCAAGACAGTTTTGTCGCAAATGGCTATATTGCCTAAACCAGCTCGTTTTCATCTTGCATTTTTGCAAATCACTATTGTTACACTTTGCAGTTCTTCTCAATATGAGATTCATCACCCTACCCTGATTAAAATTTTTTCAACCATGATTCACCAGAATTCAGAACCGAGTCAGATCCCGATCCAAAATCATAAAATTCAAATTGATTTCTTTCCCCCTAATTTTGTCCGTTATTTTAGAAGATGTCATTATTTAGCGGATCACATGCAGTTGACCGCTAAAACAAAAAATTTAGTCATCAATCGAAAATATCCTTTGCTTTTCTTTAGGAAACAATATATTTGGAGACAGTTATCTTTAGTAACAACCCTTAGTATAAAAAAAGAAGAATCATTATCTTCAGAAACCATCATAAACCCAAATAGTGTTTTACCTTGCTATTCAATGGAGGCTACTGGTAATCAACAAAATTGCTCGGGTGTTAAGAATATCACAGAAAAAATGAAAAGAACTTCACTCAGAGGAAAAAGAGGTGGTATTGGTTCAGAGAAGAGTTTGAAAGAAGCAGCTGATGTCTGGTCAAACAGTTTGATCAGATTACTAATCACTACAGATGACAAAATCGAAAATTCTGCTATCAAAGAGGAACTAAATGTACTTTGGAAACAATATAAAAAGAGAGAAACCAAGACGGTTGGAAAATATTTATTTGTGTTCAAGTTCAACTCCGAGATGGATATGAAGGTGTTGATGGTGGTTTTTAAACAAGGGGTAAAATCGTAAAACCCCATGACCTAGTGTTACCCGCAACACATTAACTAAGAGCATTTAACTCAGGTGTAAATAATTAATAGGGGTATTTTTTCAAAATACCGGATTAGGGTTTCGACCACGAACCCTAATTCCAAAACCAAGCCGCACATCTTTGCGCACCATGGCAACAATGCCAAACCAAGCGCACACTGCGCACCATGGAAACAATGCCAAACCAAGCCGCACACTGCGCACCATGGCAACAACGCCAAACCAAGCCGCACACTGCGCACCATGGCAACAATGCCAAACCAAGCCGCACACTGCGCACCATGGCAACAACGCCAAAACCAAGCCGCACACTGCGTACCATGGCAGCGATGCCAAAACCAAACTACATATCGCACTCATTGGCAACCATGCCAAACTAAGCCGCTATGCCATTGGCACATGCCAAATATAGCGCCCTAGGCTTGCAAAACGTGCAACTAGGTCAACATGGCCGTACGTGCCATTGGCACATGCCAACACGTAACACAAGCCATATTTCCAAGTCGCTATGCCATTGGCGCATGCCAAATATAGCGCCCTAGGCTTGCAAAACTTGCAACTAGGTCAACATGGCCGTACGTGCCATTAGTACATGCCAACACGTAACACAAGCCATATTTCCAAGCCGCTATGCCATTGGCGCATGCCAAATATAGCGCCCTAGGCTTGCAAAACGTGCAACTAGGTCAACATGGCCATACGTGCCATTGGCACATGCCAACACGTAACACAAGCCATATTTCCAAGCCGCTATGCCATTGGCGCATGCCAAATATAGCGCCCTAGGCTTGCAAAACGTGCAACTAGGTCAACATGGCCGTACGTGCCATTGGCACATGCCAACACGTACCACAAGCCATATTTCTAAGCCGCTATGCTATTGACGCATGCCAAATATAGCGCCCTAGGCTTGCAAAACGTGCAACTAGGTCAACATGGCCGTACGTGCCATTGGCACATGCCAACACGTAACACAAGCCATATTTCCAAGCCGTATGCCATTGGCGCATGCCAAATATAGCGCCCTAGGCTTACAAACCATGCAACCTAGGCCAAGTCGGGCCACGCATGCCATTGGCACATGCCAACATGCTCGCTGGTAGCTTTTCCTACCAAGGCCACGGCCCTAACGACCACGCATGCCATTGGCACATGCCAACATGCTCACTGGTAGCTTTTCCTACCAAGGCCACGGCCCTAACGGCCACGCATGCCATTGGCACATGCCAACATGCTCGTTGTAGCTTTTCCTACCAAGGCCACGGCCCCTAACGTGACCCACGCATACCATTGGCACATGCCAACATGCTCATTTGGTAGCTTTTCCTACCAAGGCCACGGCCCTAACGCCACGCATCCCATTGGCACATGCCAACATGCTCATTGGTAGCTTTTCCTACCAAGGCCACGGCCCAAACGGCCACGCATGCCATTGGCACATGCCAACATGCTCATTGGTAGCTTTTTCCAACCAAGGCCACGGCCCTAACGGCCACGCATGCCATTGGCACATGCCAACATGCTCGCTGGTAGCTTTTCCTACCAAGGCCATGGCCCTAACGGCCACGCATGCCATTGGCACATGCCAACCTGCTCGCTGGTAGCTTCTCCTACCAAGGCCACGGCCCTAACGGCCACGCATGCCATTGGCACATGCCAAAAACACACGCCGGTAGCCTAACTTTCAAACCGTGCAACCTACCACCAAGGCATTCCGCACATGCCATTGGCGCATGCCAAACACACACGCTGGTAGCCTAACTTGCAAACCGTGCAACCTACCACCAAGGCATTCCGCACATGCCATTGGCACATGCCACGCACGCCACTGGCAACTCTGGCATTGCCACTTACACTCAACGTACAACCTACCACCAAGGCATTCCGCACATGCCAATGGCACATGCCACACGCGCCACTGGTAGCGCCACTTGCGCTCAAGGTGCAACCAACACTCGAGATATCAACACAAACTGGGGGATGCTTTCCAGGGTTTTGGTTTGGCGGTCACGGCTTGCGGCGTACACTACGCTCACATTAAGAAAGCGTGAAAAGGAATAAAGCGGTCAAATAAATGAGGAAATAATGGTGAAAACGTTTTCACCCATAAACACCTTGCGGTTACCACCTCCTCCCATTATTTCACCCTTTACTCTCTTCCTTCATGAGGCCAGGGTACGTTTCAATCTCGACTTGTATAAATAGGTCTTACCTATTTCCACCAGAACAAGTCTCGGTCAGGAGAAAAAATACTACACTCTCAGAAAAGGCAACTTTGCAAGCTCTCCAAAAAGCTTTCATCTCTTGCAAGCTTACGAAGCTTCCACTTTCTGATACAAGTCGAGACACTACTCTCTCGAATGTTCTGGTCTCAACACCTTTCTTTGCTTCCCTCCCAAATCAACCCTTCTCCTTCACTTTGTGACCAGAAGCAAGTCCAGGAACGGCCATTTCTTGGTTTAGGCCGGACTTGTGCAGTTGATCTCTCGAATCTATAAAGTGCTCACGTGCAACACATTTGTTTAGGGTTTGAACCGTTTCTCACTCACCTACCGAATTTACCGAAATCGGCGAAAACGATTTTTACCCATAAACAATTGGCGACCACAAATGGGAGGATTGATCTATCGGCTACAATGTCGGTTTGTCGATCTCGTTCTTCGACCCAGATGTCAAGATGGTAGGGGAAGGCGACTCGATCCGACTCAAGCTGCCCGAGATAACCGGTTACCGGTTGTAAAACTACACCTGGCCCAGGGACCGTTGAAGATGCTACCAGCGATTGGGGACTTGCGACTCGGTCGACTCAACTGCCCGAGACAACCCGGTTATCGGTTGTTAAAACTACACCGAAAAACCTGGGACTCGCTGAAGACACTACCCGAAGAATTGGGGACTAGCGGCGATGCTACCAAAGAAGCCGCCTTTACTGGAGAGAGGCGTGTTTGCAAGTGAGTTAAAATTAGATTGGGCAAGAATAAACGATCTATTTTTAGGTTCTTAATAAAACCGTCATACTCTTGTGCCATTGCTAGCACACACTTTCATAAAAGAAATATTCCTTTCCCAAAGCATAATCGAGTCATATTATCAAAACCATTCATCCAGAAATAATCCAATATCCTCAAAAGCTACCACTGTCTACCAAAACCAGTGAAACTTTGAACCAGACATCCAATATGTCTTTCAAAAAAAAAAAAAAGAGAGAGAACCTAAATGAAAGTTTAACGAGAAACATTCAAGGAAAATCATCCAACAAAGGTTTGTTCTTCGTGGAGAAAGTCAACTTTGCATCTTCAAGAGCCGCTCTCTTCATAGTCAACATCTTGGAAAGCTTTTCGAGTTCTACCTCCCTGTCGTGCAATCTCCTCGGCGGAAAGGCTTTCGGTTGCTGCATCTTTCAACTTTTGGATCTCGGCAAGGCCTTGACAAACCACGAAGTGTTGAACTCCTTTTCTACGCACACGTCGCGATGGTGCTCCCAGTCGGCAATAACGTCTTCAGAAACGGTGTGACCAGTCACCTCACGCATATCCTCGATGGAAGATAAAGCCTCTTTTACACGCTTAGCCAGCGCAAACCGACTAGTGACTTTCTTGGTTGTGGCCGTATGTCCGTACTTCTCCCGGATTACGGTGTACAACGCCTCATGCTTAGCCGACGCTGAAGTCGCCAACCGACACATGACCTGGATAAGGAACCAAGTACGGAGGATCAAAAATGGCGCCTGCACCTGGCCTCACGACTCGCAGAATATTTTCTTCCATGTCTACGGCAGCAACCATCAGAGAATCATCCACCGTTTGAACCACATCTGTGCCCGGCAATTGGCTAACTCCCATCTCAAGTCACGGCGGTGGCCACCAAAGGCAAGTTTTCGTGTGGCTCTACCTCGAATCGTCCTCAACCGGATTCCTCCTGCGAACTTGAGTCGAGACATTTTTTCAAAAGAAGAAACGAAAGAAGAAAGAAGAGAAGCGCGAAACTCACCGAACACTTCCGAAAAAGAACCAGTCTTTGCCGGAGGAATCACTCTCACTCGTCGAACTTTCTTCTTTCTCGACTCATCACCGCTATGAGAAGGCTCGGTCTTTGCTGGAATTCTTTGAAGAAATTGTCGTCTCCTGGCAGCGTGCAAGGGCAGCGAAAGCATTAACACTCCGAAGCCACTGGAAGAAACAAGACACATGTTTTCAGAAATTCACGTGTTTTGAGACAAACCAATGAAGAAGCGACACATACCTGTTATTGGAAGAACTGAAAGACACGAGAGCTGTGGGAGGATCTTTTGATACCGTCGGAACCCGCCAGCACGATTCTTCGTTCTCCGTTCCTTGGCCTTGGGACTTTCCGAGTTGCTAGGCAACTTTCGCTTGAGATCTCTCAACATTGGATACTTCTTCAAAAGCTGGGGGAAAGTTTACAACGAACGTTCTCCACCACGTTATTCACAAAATCTTGGATCATAATAAACTCGTCGCACCAGAACTCGTTATAGCCGAAGGTCGTCGAAGTTACTCCTCCGTTTGAAAGAAGGGAAGGCGGATACCCTACTCAAGGGCACTTTGGCATTAAGGGCGGACGCAATGAATCCTTAGGGATCACCGGCTGGTAAGCAAGAGGCACCCCTTGATCGAAACCCATGTGATGAGCAGCACGGTCAATATTGTAAGAAGCTATCTGGAAAGACCCCATAAAGAAAGACGGCATATAACCGGACATGCAGCTTTGAATAAACAAGTTTTCACCAACGCTCAAATCGCCATCAGAAGACAAAGACATGTTCGGAGCAGAAGCAAAGGTGTCAATTTGAGTCACCGACCTATGGACCGGCTCCCATGGGCGAAAACTGATTTCATACGACTTGTCAAGAAGACTAACCAAGCTCACACCAACTCTTGGGCGCTGTTCACCCATCGAAGAATTCGAGAACCGCCCCAACTCGCGGGAATCGAAGGCATCGGTTTCGAACATACTTCTCAAAGTGCTCCCATAGCCAACTTGCGAGAAAAGCAACGTGCACATATGAATTCACTTTCATGAAACCATTCGAAACTCGCATGTTCGTAAATAGGTGATCCAGATGCACATACATGGAACCGAGGAATAGCTTGCCAATAGGAAGAACTTCACCTTTTGCCAACTTCACAGCAATCACTAGCAACTCTGGTCTTATCTCCTTCTTACCAGAACCGTCGTCAAAAATGTCTCTAGACAACCAGAGAGCCAAAAGTCTTTTAACGTGAAGATCACTGCTTTGTTTAGGTTCCATTTCGTCAGGAAACCATTGAGATATCCACCACCAAAGGCACCTTTCATCCTCTTTCCGGACAGAATCCTTTGACTTCACAGTGGAGTCTTTCCGAGCGAAATCTTCCAACTTAGCGGCAAGGTCATCCCGCATCTTCCCCTCACTTTCAGATAATTAGATTTTAAGATTCCCGATTCTTGGGAAGATTCGGCAAGAGAGCCACACTCTCCAAGGAGAAAGTTATCTCACCCCATCTACATATGATCGTATGGGTGTCCAGAACACCATCCGGAGATGAAAGCAACCAATCCCGAGATATCCTTCCTAATCGGAGATTTATCAAGCTCGACGCGATCAATAATCTGCGCTCGAGTCAAGTTGGTATTTATATGCTCCTTACTCACCCTGAACTCAACCCATCTATCAAAAGAACGCAATGGGCTTTGGCACATCCTAAAATCAATATTGGAAGAGGAATATACCCCTTTATGAAGACAGAACCGTATGGTGTTCTCTGGGCGAACCGAACGTGTCTTCTTTTCATCTTCACCACCGGTTAACAAAATTGGCACGAAGCCTGGGTGATTTTTCCGAGCAGAGGCAAGTTTTTGGGCGAAGAATTCATCATCCGTGTTCGGTTTGGAACTATGGACATCTTTCGATGAGGCGAAATTTTGTTCAGGTAACATCTTACCGGATTTCTTCATAACAACTTAGTAACAAGATATCTGCACACAGAGAAAGACAAAATTATCTCCCTGACACATAACCGCGCCCAATAAAGGAAAGCCCGAAATACAAAAAAAAAAAAAGAGAAATGGCGTATCATTCTTCGGGTTCAAAATTATATATGGAGCATTCTCTACGGGTTCAAAAATACACATGCAGTATTTCCTTCAGGTTTCAAATTATATACGCAGTATTTTATACGGGCTCAAGTGCGTCTGCAGTATCATTCTTCGGGTTCAAAATTATATATGGAGCATTTTTCTACGGGTTCAAAACTGCACGCGCAGTATTTCTCTCAGGACCGATTCATATATGCAATATTTCCTACGGGTTCGAAGTCATATGGAGCACATATACAGTATTCTTCTTCGGGATTCATATACAGTATTCTCTACGAGTTCGAAACTGCACACGCAATATTTTCTTCAGGGTTCAAAATTATACGCAGTATTTTATACGGGCTCAAGTGCGTCTGCAATATCCTTCTTCGGGTTCAAAATTATATATGGAGCACTTTCCTACGGGTTCGAATAAATATGCAGTATTTCCCTAGGGCGCATACATACAATGTTATCTACAAGAGGCACGCCAAGAAATTATATGCGCAATATATAAACACCTACTCTTAGGGTTTGCACTTACATGAAAAGGGAAACAAGAGAAGTACTGGAAGACATACCTGGAAGCCGGTTTTTTCTTTGTGACTCTGCCGCTAGTAGAAAAGGATGAAAAGATGAAAGTGCAAGATGGGAGCAAGGGACTTAATATATATAGGCGTGAAGACTTCGAAATAGGGAAGGATTTCCCTTTACCAAAATCGTGCGTGTAAGAAACGGGCCCACAAGGGCGCAACTTCCCAATGTCGCCCAAGCTGCATCGGCCCCACCAATTACACCGACTTCCCTATGACCGCCCAAGTCACGCCTGCAAGCACGCACAGCTTCCATATTGCGCCGGTCCCATCAGCTAGCACACTCAGTTTCCCAAGTCACGCCTGCAAGCACGCACAGCTTCCACACCTTGCGCCGGTCCCACCAGCTAGCACACTCAGTTTCCCAACTCACGCCAACTTCCCAACGTCGCCCAAGCTGCACCGGCCCCACCAATTGTGCTAGCCTCCCGATTTGTGCAAAACTACCAGAGGCAAGGATTCCAAATCCTATTTATAAAAGGTCAGACAAGCCTCCTCAATTCTCTTTTACGGTTTCTTTGTTGATAGTTTGTCACCATCTTATGCTTACCCACAACAAAGCCCCCTGTTCCGAGCTAAGCGGGGACTTAATGTTGATGGTGGTTTTTAGACAAGGGTAAAATCAGTAAAACCCCATGACCTAGTGTTACCCGCAACACATTAACTAAGAGCATTTAACTCAGTGTAAATAATTAATAGGGGTATTTTTCAAAATACCAGATTAGGTTTTCGACACGAGAACCTAATTCCAAAACCAAGCCGCACACCGCGCACCATGGCAACAATGCGAAACCAAGCCGCACACTGCGCACCATGGCAATAATGCCAAACCAAGCCGCACAATGCGCACCATGGCAACAATTCCAAACCAAGCCGCACACTGCGCACCATGGCAACAATGCCAAACCAAGCCGCACACTGCGCACCATGACAACAATGACAAACCAAGCCGCACACTGCGCACCATGGCAACAATGCCAAACCAAGCCGCATACTGCGCACCATGGCAACAATGCCAAACCAAGCCGCACACTGCGCACCATGGCAACAATGCCAAACCAAGCCGCACACTGCGCACCATGGAAACAATGCCAAACCAAGCGCACACCGCGCGCACCATGGCAACAATGCCAAACCAAGCCGCACACTGCGCACCACCCAGCAACAATGCCAAACCAAGCCGCTGCACGCTCACCATGGCAACAATGCCAAACCAAGCCGCTGCATCGCGCACCATGGCAACAATGCCAAACCAAGCCGCACACTGCGCACCATGGCAACAACGCCAAACTAAGCCGCACATCTGCGCACCATGGCAACAACGCCAAACCAAGCCGCTGCACCGCACCATGGCAACAACGCCAAAACCAAGCCGCACACTGCGCACCATGGCGGCGACGCCAAAAACAAACTACATATCGCACTCATTGGCAACCATTCCAAACTAAGCCGCTATGCCATTGGCACATGCCAAATATAGCGCCCTAGGCTTGCAAAACGTGCAACTAGGTCAACATGGCCGTACGTGCCATTGGCACATGCCAACACGTAACACAAGCCATATTTCCAAGTCGCTATGCCATTGGCGCATGCCAAATATAGCGCCCTAGGCTTGCAAAACGTGCAACTAGGTCAACATGGCCGTACGTGCCATTGGTACATGCCAACACGTAACCTAAGCCATATTTCCAAGCCGCTATGCCATTGGAGCATGCCAAATATAGCGCCCTAGGCTTGCAAAACGTGCAACTAGGTCAACATGGCCGTACGTGCCATTGGCACATGCCAACACGTAACACAAGCCATATTTCCAAGCCGCTATGCCATTGGCGCATGCCAAATATAGCGCCCTAGGCTTGCAAAATGTGCAACTAGGTCAACATGGCCGTACGTGCCATTGGCACATGCCAACACGTACCACAAGCCATATTTCCAAGCCGCTATGCCATTGGCGCATGCCAAATATAGCGCCCTAGGCTTGCAAAACGGTGCAACTAGGTCAACATGGCCGTACGTGCCATTGGCACATGCCAACACGTAACACAAGCCATATTTCCAAGCCGCTATGCCATTGGCGCATGCCAAATATAGCGCCCTAGGCTTACAAACCATGCAACCTAGGCCAAGTCGGCCACGCATGCCATTGACACATGCCAACATGCTCGCTGGTAGCTTTTCCTACCAAGGCCACGGCCCTAACGGCCACGCATGCTTTGGCACATGCCAACATGCTCATGGTAGCTTTTCCTACCAAGGCCACGGCCCTAACGCCACGCGTACCATTGGCACATGCCAACATGCTCGCTGGTAGCTTTTCCTACCAAGGCCACGGCCCTAACGGCCACGCATGCCATTGGCACATGCCAACATGCTCACCGGTAGCTTTTCCTACCAAGGCCACGGCCCTAACGCCACGCATGCTTATTGGCACATGCCAACATGCTCGCCGGTAGCTTTTCCTACCAAGGCCACGGCCCTAACGTCCACGCATACCATTGGCACATGCCAACATGCTCGCTGTAGCTTTTCCTACCAAGGCCACGGCCTAACGGCCACGCATACCATTGGCACATGCCAACATGCTCGCCGGGTAGATTTTCCTACCAAGGCCACGGCCCTAACGGCCACGCATGCCATTGGCACATGCCAACATGCTCACGGGTAGCTTTTCCTACCAAGGCCACGGCCCTAACGTCCACGCATACCATTGGCACTTGCCAACATGCTCGCCGGGTAGCTTTTTCCTACCAAGGCCATGGCCCTAACGGCCACACATGCCAACATGCTCATTTGGTAGCTTCTCCTACCAAGGCCACGGCCCTAACGGCCACGCATGCCATTGGCACATGCCAAAAACACACGCCGGTAGCCTAACTTGCAAACCGTGCAACCTACCACCAAGGCATTCCGCACATGCCATTGGCACATGCCAAACGCACACGCTGGTAGCCTAACTTGCAAATCGTGCAACCTACCACCAAGGCATTCCGCACATGCCATTGGCACATGCCACACACTCCACTAGCAGCTCTGGCATTGCCACTTACACTCAACGTACAACCTACCACCAAGGCATTCCGCACATGCCACACGCGCCACTTGTAGCGCCACTTGCACTCAAGGTGCAACCAACACTCGAGATATCAACACAAACTCGGGGATGCTTTCCGGGGTTTTGGTTTACGGTCACAGCTTTGCAGGCGTACACTACGCTCACATTAAGAAAGCGTGAAAAGGAATAAAGCGGTCAAATAAATGAGGAAATAATGGTGAAAACGTTTTCACCCATAAACACCTTGCGGTTACCACCTCCTCCCATTATTTCACCCTTTACTCTCTTCCTTCATGAGGCCAGGGTACGTTTCAATCTCGACTTGTATAAATAGGTCTTACCTATTTCCACCAGAACAAGTCTCGGTCAGGAGAAAAAATACTACACTCTCAGAAATGGCAACTTTGCAAGCTCTCCAAAAAGCTTTCATCTCTTGCAAGCTTACGAAGCTTCCACTTGCTGATACAAGTCGAGACACTACTCTCTCAGAATTATTCTGGTCTCAACACCTTTCTTTGCTTCCCTCCCCAAATCAACCCTTCTCCTTCACTTTGTGACCGAAGCAAGTCTGGAACGGCCATTTCTTGGTTTAGGCCGGACTTGTATAGATTGATCTCTCGAATCTATAAAGTGCTCACGTGCAGCACATTTGTTTAGGGTTTGAACCAGTTTCTCACTCACCTACCGAATTTACCGAAATCGGCAGAAACGATTTTTACCCATAAACAGAAGGATGTGCTAAAAAAGATTCCCTGGAATGTTCAACGAAGCCTTATTGCCCTCTAAGAGTATACAACTGGGATGGCATATAATGAGTATGTGTTCAGAAAACAAATCTGGAGTGTCCAGTTTAAGGGCTTGCTCATAGAGCATCATCATGAAGCTGTCATTACTGAAGCAATTGAAGACTTGGGGACAAAAATCTCCATAGAACCAAAAAACTGCAGACCAAGGTCAGGAAATATGATCACTGCTCGTGTAGAGATCGATTTAACTGAACCGCTTAAAAGGGGAGAATGGTGGAATTCTAATCATGGTGAACCGGTATGGATCAGATATCATTGGCTGAAGCAACCTCACAGCCTTTGCCCAAAATGTTACATTATAGATCATGATGATAATATCTGTGAGGAAGTTGCTGAATTTCTGCGTGAAAGAGCAATGACAGTTGAGGAGTATGAAGAACATTGTAAGAAAAAGGAAGATGATGGAGCTGAAAATGCTGTGATTGATGAAGATTCAGGGGAAGCTGCACAAAATGGCGTAACAATGGAAGTTGTGGAAGAGGAGAGGTCTGTTAAAAGAGCAAGAAACCAAACTGAGATGGATAATGGATCTAACCCTTCTATTCAAGGACCTATAATTGTTGTTCATGGTGGGGCAATGGGTGATTTCATGGCAAACTCAAATGTTGTAACAATGAATGAGATGGAGACTGGTGGAAATGAAAAGCTTTTTGTTGAGGATGGGAAGAATCAGACGCACAATCAAGGGGAATATGCTATTGAGGTAAAATCTTATTTCGGTATACATTCTCCTGTTTTATTTTTAGATCATTTTTTACAAGGAAAAAAATTTTCTTTGGTTTTTCTCTATTATAATTGCTTAAGAAACTATACGACTAAGTCCACTAGCAACATGAGAATTATAGCTTGGAATTGTCAGGGTTTTGTTAAAAAGAAAACTAGAGACCATCTAAAGGATCTTATTTCTAAATATGACCCTGACATAGTCTTGATTTCAGAAGCTAAAATAGGTGCTGACAAAATGGCAAAGCTGATTAAACGCTATAATTACCCAAATCATAAATTGATATCTTCTAGAGGCTTAGCAGGTGGGCTTATATTATTATGGAAGGATGGATTCCATTTAAATATTATCAATTGGGATTCTTGGATTATTAATTGTTCTGTGCAGGATGATCTCTCTAAACCAATTTGGCTTCTAACCTGTATGTATGGATCGTCATATCCAAACAACAAAGAGAAGCAATGAAATTACATCAAAAATATTAGTGCAACAGTTCAACAGTCGTGGGTCATTATTGGTGATTTAAACTTGGTTTTCCCTAATGAAGCAAGATCATCTTCGAACAACCTGGGTAGATTATCTTCTAATATTTCTTCTTCAAGTACTTTTATATCAAGGGACTCTCCTTATATTAGTCTAATACAAGAAGCAGGGCTAGAAGATATGAGCTATACTGGAAAATCTTTCACATGGTCTTCTAATGTTCATGGTACTGGAGTTCGTCATTCAAGACTCGATCGAGTACTCACAAATGCAGATTGGATAATTCATTTCCCGGATGCTAAACTTATACATCTTCCTCAATTAGGATCAGATCACTGTCCTATTATGTTTGATTCTTCTCATGCTGAGGGTGATAGAAAACGTAACTGGAAGTACTTTCAATGTTACAAAAGAGACGATTCTTCAAAACCTGAAGTTGAAGCTGCGTGGAATCACCAAATAAATGGTTCTCATGCATTCAGACTGTCCAAAAGATTGATCATAACTAGAAAATACATATCAAAGTGGAACAGGGAGAAGTTTGGAAATATACAAAGCAACATTTTTCTCTTGCATCAGCAAATTGAAGCAATCCAGCAAGACAATGAAAATGTTGAAGCTACATATCAAGTGCAGCAGTTGGAAACTCAAATAGAGCATTGGCACCAAATATAAAATGAATATTGGGGACAAAAAGCCAGAGACGATTATTATCTGGAGATGGATAGAAATACGAAGCACCATCATGTAAAAGCAAACAAAAGACGGTCAAAAAATAATATCACAGCCCTAAAAGATGAAAATGGCGTTTGGTGTACAAAGAGACCAGAATTGGAAGATTTGCTGACAAGGTATTATGGGAATTTGCATACCAGTATGAATACAGAGAAAAATGAACAACTATTATAATGCATCCCCAAAACAATATCAGATGAAGATAATATGGATTTAATGAGATTACCAGATGATATGGAGGTTTTCAAAGCTCTAAAGGGAATGAAATCTTGGAAAGCACCTGGACCAGATGGTTTTCCACCAGGTTTCTTTAAAAGCCATTGGAAGCTAGTTGGAAAAGACGTGGTGGAGACAGTTCAACAATTCTTCCGTTCAGGATACTTGTTAAAAAGTTTAAATTCTACAAATGTGTCTTTAATCCCAAAGACGAAAAATAAACAATTTCCGTCTGATCTAAGACCAATAGCGTTGTGCAATACATCTTATAAGATCATTTCGAAGATCATGTCTTCAAGAATGAAGAAGTTAATGAGTAAGTTAATGAGTAAGATCATCTTTCCACTCCAAGCAACATATGTTCCGGGAAGACAAATTTCGGATAATATCCTACTTGCACAAGAGATAATTCACACTATGAAGAACAAGAAAGAAGACACTAAGTTTTTGGCTTTAAAACTAGATATGGCTAAAGCCTTTGATAGGCTTGAATGGTCGTTTCTAATTGATGTGATGATTCAGATGGGGTTTTCTCATGAATGGCGTAATCTCATTTCGTAATGCATCACCACTACAAGGATATCTATACTTCTCAATGGAGCCCCTTGCACTGCATATCAACCAACACGTGGAGTTCGAAAAGGTGATCCGTTATCACCTTATTTGTTCATAATTGCCATGGAAGCTTTTTCAAGGCAGTTGTATCATGCAGAATCTCAGAGTCTCATAGAAGGTATTCGAATTGCACCAAATGCTCCTTCTATTTCACACTTGTTTTTCGCGGATGACTGCTTATTGTTCTTGAAAGCAGATTTACATAATGTGAATAATGTGTTAAAGATTATTGAAGATTTTGGGAAAGCTTCAGGTCAAATGGTGAACTTTGCTAAATCTAGTGTGCACTACAGTGAGCAGGTTCCTTGGAGGTTTCGTCGAATCCTAACGAGAAGATTAAAAGAGCCTATGATGCTTCCAACTGAGAAATACCTTGGTATACCTCTTATTATTGGAAAAAAGAAAAAAGAGTCTTTCTCTCATTTATATGACAGAGTCAAGAATAGACTCTCATCATGGGATGGTAAAACCATGTCCCAATGTGGTAAATCGCTGATGGTAAAAACGGTTACTAATACCATTCCATCGTATTCAATGAGCTGCTTTCAGATCCCTACAGAAATTATAAAAAAATTGAGGCTGCACAGAGAGACTTCTGGTGGGGTTTTGAGGATAAAAGAGGCACATATGTAACTTCATGGGAAAGTCTGAAGATACAAAAAGACTGTGGTGGCCAAGGTTTCAGAGATTTGAAGTTATTAAACCAAGCTCTACTGGTTAGAGCGGCATGGAGGATTTGCACAAATACTGATACACAGTGGGGGAAAGCTGTCCAAGCAAAATATTTTTCATGTACAAGTTTTCTTCACGCAACTGTCAAATCAAACTTTTCATGGGTTTGGAAGGGTTTTCAGAAACAAATTGGCTTTATCAAACAAAATAGCCAATGGAGACTAGGAAAGGGAGATAAGATAAAAATCTGGCTAGATATTTGGGTGTTAGGGCTTGATGTACCACCAGTTCCAAGGGAAGGTAATGCAGACAGTGAGTCCTTTGTTTGGGTTCAGGAACTAATTCTACAAGGTAGCCAAAATTGGAACACTGAGTTGGTTCAACATCTTTTTGATGAACACACAACAGAATTAATAATGCAGATGAGAATTCCTTCTTTTGCTGAAGATAAACTGATTTTGAAGCTCACTAATAATAGAGTTTTCACGCTAAAATCAGCTTATAAAAAATTTTATGAAGAGAGTTTAAGAGATCTACAAACTTCTCCAATAATACATCATACAGAGATTGAATGGAAGAGTTTCTGGAAGATTCAAACTTGGCCGCGAATAAAACACTTCTTCTGGAAGTGTTTTACTGATATTCTGCCAACAAAAGTGAGATTATCTCAGTCAGGTCATTATATCGACAGGCAATGCCCCCTCTGCAACCAATTCGAAGAAACTGTGATGCATGTTCTTTTCTATTGTCCTTTGTCAAGGGCAGTTTGGATGCTAATACACGGAGGATCGTTAATGCATGGGCATACACAACACGGTGCGAGCTTTTTGAAAACTGGATGCAACACGGTTTGCAACAGAATCTACCAAGTGAGTGGATGAATACAACAATGGTGGTTGCTTGGACCATCTGGAATACAAGATGTGACGTGCACTTCCAACATTTGAAGATTGCACCGCAAACAGTGGCAAAAAAGGCTATAAATTTTTCTATATATCTAGGAAAACTTTATAGTAGAGAGCAACATAATAGCCTGCTACAACAACCCTCAAGGCATTTAGAACAATTTTGGAAACCTCCTTGCTTTCCCTTTGTGAAAGTTAACTGTGATGCATCATTTGATTTAAACAACGGTCTAACAGGAATTGCTCTCATTCTTCGTGATAATGCAGGAAACTGGAGAGGAGGGCTCTCAAAGTGCTATGCAGGAATAGGAAGTTCTGAACAAGCGGAATGCTTAGCTTTCTTGGATGTTGTGAATTGGTGCATAGAGTTACAGCTTTCAGAAGTTGTTGTGGAGACTGATCTTAAATGAATAGAAAGCTATATCAACAATGCGTCTCCAGCCTTATCATGGGAAAGCGAAGCTATCTTGCTTGATGCGACATATAAACTTAAGTCTTTGTCTAGATGGTCTGTTTCTTTTGTTCCTAGGAGTTGTAATAAAACAGCTGACAAACTTGTAAAATATTGCAGGCAGCATAGAATATCCAGGGTTTGGACAAATAATCCCCCTGAAGTTATTGAGTCCTATCTGATATCGGACATGTCTTCTATTTCTAATTAATTAAAATTCTAGTTTTGCATCAAAAAAAAATAAAAAAATTAAGTTAATTGTTGTAGGTAGATATGAATAGGGGTGAGCATGGGCCGATATGGACCAGTTTTTACCTCATCCGCATCCAATCCAATACACTACGGATTTCGAATTTGGCATCCACATCCAATACAACATCCAACGGATTTGTATCTAATGGATGCACGGACGAACGGATTGGGTGCGGATAATCCAATGGATTTGTGTTAGTTAAAATTTATAATGAAAAAATAAAGCCTATATAGATGACTTCTTAAGGAACCTACGCATTATATATATGTATATAAATATATAAGTGTCATGGACAACACTCCAAGCAAACACCTAAAAATTCGAAAACTATATCCATATATTTTCTAGAAACTATATAAATGTCCTTAATCTAACGGGTATGGATGTCCAACGGATTTTCAAGGTTGCATCCGGGTCCATCCGTAATCCGTTGGATTTCAAAGATTCCATCCGCGTCCAACCCATTAGCGAACGGTCCGGGCATTCATCCGCAAAAATACGGTGGTCCCGGTTAAATCCACTGATTACGGATAAAATGCTCACCCCTGGATATGAATAATGAAATTAAACAAAAAACGTTTGATAGTCAGCCTACTGTTGGGCTCACTCTGAGATTGAAGCCCATGTCAAGCTCAAAAGTGTGTGAAAAAAACCGAATTTCCTAATACTGCTCCCATTTTCAGTTTTCCATTTTTGATTTTTCTCGCCTGCTCTCTCTCGCTCTTAAGTTTCCTTCCAACAGCAAGCCGTAGAGTTGCAGCAGGTTAAGAAGACTTCGAATCGACGAAATCGAACATGTAAGGCTTAACTTTTAAGTAGATTTGTTGGTTTTTATAATCGGATTTGGATTGAACTGAATAATGTAATTTGTTTTCATTTCTCTTTATGATGAATGTCTTCCATTTCGTCATGTAGTGTGGTTTGAGATTGTTTATGGTAATCTGGTAGTATTCGTAGATTTGACGAATCCTACTTCTTGAATTTCCTTTTCAAGAAAGCTAAGTATCTTTAGATGTTGCTTTAATATCTGAAATTAGGTATATGTCCAGTAAGATCTTCACCTTAAAAATTTGTTTCATTGTGTAAATTGTTAATTTTTTAAAATCTCAAACTATATAGATTGTTGACCCGCTTTCTTTTGCTGTAAATTCAGTGATTTCTAGGGTTGGTATTAGTATAAAAAATGAGTGTATGGATTTAGTTAACCAAAATTGCTGTGGAATGCCTATTTTTGTAGCTAGTTACCTGAATCTTGAAGTGGTTGTAATGTTTGTAAACTTGATCATTATCATAGTGGCATAAAGCTTGACCAGTAGACCGTCAACAAGTTCTACTACTGCCACACTATCATGAATCATCATCAGGTCTACATGGCTTGACCGGTAGACCGTCTACAAGTACTACTACTGCCACTGCCACATCAACTTTCTCATCGGAAAGCTTTGATAATGAAATTGCGTTGTCTTCTCTTGGCAGCATTGTCCGTATACTCCATGTTGCCTGTGAAGTCAAACCTGTACGCCCTTGTGTTGGTTATCTCTGTAAGTCTCATTACCATACTGAACATTAGGATTTTTAGAGTTAGTCTGTTTTGATTGTTTATCTATTTGTGGATTAGAGTTAAAATTTTGAAAAAACTATGCGTTTATGAAATTTAATTATAAAGTTCTACGTGTTTGAGACAGCTCGTAGGTAAGGTGTTTGACAGTTCAAAACAAGTCAGCATCAGCCATTATAAAGATAGAGATTTTTCCGTGCTCTCTTTCACGCTGTCTGTGTCGTCAGTTCGATTTTGAATGAACAAATGAATGTCTAGCTAAACTAGTTTGTCCATAATGGATATTTTCATTAAATCGTCTCACGAATACACAATCTTTCAGAACCTGTTTAAGAGACTTTAAGTGAGCAACATAAATTTCCTTCCGATAATATGTTCCATGCTGTTTAGATTGTTTCATGTATACGGCTTAGATTGTTTCATATAAGAATAGTCATGTAAATACGTGACTGATTAGTCCCTTATCAGAGTTGGTTAAATACTTAAATATAGCTTTCACAGTTTTGTTTGATTGAGCAGGAAATTAAGTCTCATCTATTGGGTCAAAGCGACTGCTGCACTGGAAATCGAGAGTGTTTACCAGCAATACTTCCAGCAGTATGTTCGAGCCCTGGACAAGGGGGAGTCAACTTAGGCTTTTTTCTGTTAATCATTGGGAGTCGTCAGATGGAAACAGCATTTAAAGAAAAGCTAAGGTAGTTTCTCTAAACAATACCACAGTCAAAAGGAAAACCTTCAGGCTGCAGTCCATGTTAAGGCTTTCCCACAAAAACCCATATGTTATTCAATTGGTTAAGCACAAAACAACAATTAAAACTAACAAATTCAATCTTGTAAATTTCAGTTCCACATACATTTCCTCATTCTGTCTGATGATAGACCATACCTACAGTTCTCTTTTCAACATGTTGGAAAATCCACTAAAGCGGTATGCCTGTTAGACTGTAGGACTGCCATTTTTTATTGTCTCGAATTACTCGAGGTTGTCAGGTTGAGTATCTGGGTGACTTGATTTAGATTGACCCAACACACACATAAGTGTTGCTAACAGTGATCTGCGATTCTCTTCTGTTCGTAATCGGATTTATTGAATCATTGTAATTTGTTTTATTTTCTCTATCATAGTTTTGATATAGTAAACGAAACGTACATTGTAGTTGAGATTGTTTCTGGAAATCTAGTTGTATTCGTAGATTTGGTGAACTTTTTTTCTTTTTGGTAGGTAATAGATTTGGAGAACTTATTTATTGATTTTCCTTTCAAGAAAGCTAGGTATCTTTTGATGTTGCCTTAATTTCTGAAATATATCTAGTAAGATCGTCACTTCAAAACTTTGTTTCATTGTGGAAATTGTTAATTATAAACAGGGTCTCACAGTATAGATTGTTAGACTCAATTTCTTTTACTGTAAAATGGCTTCTTGGGTTAGTTCATTTGTGAGTTCTAAGGTTTGAGGCTGTCCCATTATTAGTATCGAAAATTGCTGAGTGTATGGATTTAATTAGCCAAAGTTATTCAATTTTAACAGGAAACAACTGAAACAAATTTTTTTTATTTTTTTATTTCCTAAGTAATGAAGTTGATCGGTCGTGATCATAATGGCATCAAGGCAGCATGATCATGAATCATCATCAGGTCTAGATGGCTTGACAAGTAGACAGTCAAGAAGTACTGCCACTGCCACCACAGCTTTCTCACTTGAAGTCTTTGACAATGAAGTCGCGCCTTCTCTTGGTAGGATTATCCACATACTCCATGTTGCGGCTGCCTGTGAAGTCGAACCTGTACGCCCTCGTGTTGATTATATCTGTAAGTCCCATTACCATACTGAGCATTAGGATTTCCAAATTTGGTCCATTTTGGTTGTTGATCTATTTTGTTAATTGTTATGCAGATTAGAGTTAAATATTTGATTTTCGAATTTAAGTACAAGATTTGCGTATTTGAGAAAGCTCATAGGTAAAGTGTTTGACAGTTCAAGACAGGTCTCCAACACCAGTAATCAAAACGAGTGAGATTTTTCCACGCCCTCTTTCATGCTGTTTGTTTTGTCAGTTTCGGTTTTGAATGGAAGAATGAATGCCTAGCTTTACTAATTCTCCCCGCCACAGATACTTTTCATTTACTCGTCCCACAAATGTGCAGTTTCCAGAACCAGATTAAGACTTTCAGTGGACAATTTTTTCCATATTATGAACAAGCGCAGTCATGATTTGGTGTTTACACTTACAGCTTAGATTGTTTTCCTATCGTATAAGAATAGTCATGTAAATATGTGACTAATTAATCCCTTATCAGTATTATAACAAAACTGTTTTTCGTAGTTTTGTTTAGTGTTTATCTGGTTTCTTTTTGTTAACTGTTTACTTGTTGATTGGGCAGGAAATTAACTCTCGCCTATAGAGTCAAAGCGACTGATGCACTGGAAATCGAGAGGTTGTACCTAGAGGTGTAAATTGGGCTGTGCCAGCACGAGCACAGCCCAGCACAGCACGCTAAAATTTGAGCACAGCCCAGCCCAGCACGGCACAGCACGTTTGTTAAATGGGACGTCTTTGGGTTTGACTAATTGGCATGAGACACAAGACAAAGACGCTGCGGCACGGATAAGCACGTGGCTCCACCCAAAGACAAAGACGTTAAGAGAGCACGTCATAACATGTACAAATACACCATATAACAAGGCATAATACATCACATTTTTTGTATATTTCACAAAAGAGTCACTATTCTAGCTATTTTTTAACATTTTATGTTGGCTTATTTATAACAACACATATAATACCTTAATATTTAGAAAATATATTTCAATATCATTGTTATAATGTCGTCACCTATATTAACTAGAACATTAATTTACATGACAATATCCAATTTTATATTTGATGGGTTATTTCTTTTTATTGAATAAACTTGTTAATTTTACTTGAAATAATTTCAAATGATATGTTGTGTAATTAAATTCTTGTGATAATGTCCGACTTAATGTATACATTAAGTGATTTCAAATTGTTTATAACACGTGTGCCAAGACGGCACAAAGACGCAAGACGTTTATTCGTGTGTTGTGCCGTGGTAATGTCTTTGTGCCTAGCTTTTGACTAGTAAAGCACAACACGGCACAACACGTTTAAATCGTTAGACAAAGACAAAGACGGACATGGCACGTGAAGCACGCGACTTCGTGTCTTAGGGGTCGTGTTGGGCCAAGACGTTTTACACCTCTAATTGTACCAGTATGAGGAGTAAGTTCAAGCTCTATACAAGGGGAAGGAAGCTGATAAAGGGTAATTCTTTTATCTCAACTTAGTCATATTTCTCTTAGTTGTTGGAATTCGTCAGTTGGCTACAATACAGCCTTAGAAGGAAAGCCACAGTCGAAAGGAAAACCTTCAGGCTGCAGTACAATGATAAAGAGGCTTTCCATAAAAGCCCTTGTATTATTCAATTGGCTTAGCATAAAACAACACTTAAAACTAACAAATTCAATCTAGTAAATATTTTAATTCCATGTGCACTCCCTCAAGATGATAGACCATAATCTGCAGCTTCTCTTTTCAAAGATGTTGAAAAATCTGGTAAAGTCATTGAAATATTAGTCTCATGGTCGGTTATACTAGTTAGTGTAGTATAGATCATGTAAAGAATACACTCTTCACATGTATAGTCTATGAAGAAGGCTATGTTGTGTACATATGGTTATGTTGTGTAGGAATAGTGTACAATGATTTGTGAACAATATTTAGATACTTTTAGGGTATTCTTGTAACTGTGCATATATTCAATCTATAAAATAGAGGGCTCTCACCTCTAAGTGGTTTACACTCTTCCATTCGCTCTCTCTTGATTTCCACATGGTATCGAGCTCAAGAGAGAGAAGAGAAAACCCATCTTAGTTCATTCTTTAGCTCGATATACTATTGCTTTGATTTGCGATTAAGATCTTGAAGTTAGATCCTAAAGTTGTTTCAAAGAAGTCGAAACCGTTGTTCTTGAAAAACCTCGGTCGTTTGTAAGTTGTTTTTCCTTGAAGTTTGTCTTTATTTGTTGAGTTAAGTTAGATCTATGGCTAGCACTTCAAAACAAGTAGTTTATCCAACTCTAGGAGTTCAAGATCTCTAGATTTATCTCATAATGATAATTTGAATGTCAAGATGACATCATGTAAGTTGGATGATTCCAACTACCTTGTTTGGTCTCACCGGGTGAAGCTTTACATCACCCCATTAAGGGAAAGATTGGGTATTTGACTGAACAAAGGCATGTCCGAAATCTCGGACCCTACACATGAGACTTGGAAGAAAATGCCATAATAATGAGTTGGTTGTTAGATTCTATGTCTCCCGATTCAAGGAGCAGATTTATGTGCCTAACCACCGCAAAAGAACCGTGGGATGCGGTTTCGATTTATGTGGTGAGTGGTGATGCTACGCAAATCTATGAGTTGAATTATAGAGTTATAGAGACAAGGCGTAATAATAAACCCTTGTCGGTCTACTATAATGTTCTTCAAGCTTTGTGGCAAGAACTTGAATTACTCCTGCCGTGTGACATGGAGTGTCTGCTTGACACCACCAAGTTGAAGAAAAGAATTGAAAAGGTCGAATTATTGAGTTCCTTGTCGGTCTAGACTCGGATTTTGACCCATTAGAATTCAAATACCGGAAAGGATCCATTGCCTACACACTTGGGAGTCTATGGAATTGTGAGGTCTAAAGAACTTCGCAGGGTTGCTATGACATTTCCAAAGTGGCTCAAGAAAGTATAGTATTGAAGGTCTGTTACCACCTTCACTCATGTTCCAACAAATCACATTAGGAAACAACCACAAGCCCGACGAGAAAGACTCGCCATATTATGTCTATTGTAACGAGAGAAGGCATACTAGGGAGACATGCTTCAAACTCAATGGGCGTCCACAATGGCGAGAATGGTAACAGGGAGAGGGGTTTCTCTCGGTGGCCGTGGTGGAGGAAGAAGAGGAGGTCGCAATGGTGGCCCAAGAGCTATCACACACTCGATGAGGAGGAATTGCCATCCACATCAACTAGTACTTCTTCCCAACCATCTCAAGCCCAAATGGAGCAAATGGTAAAGGACTATGCCCGAATGCCGTCTTCCAAGGAGAATTCTCATTGGGTCGACTTCTATGGCTCAATCGGGTACCAAGGGAACCTTTGGTAATTCAGTTAGACCTTCATGGAAACAACCTATGGAATGATAGTGGAGCAACTGATCACATGTCTACCAAATCTAATATGTTTTCCACTTACAATCCCAATCGTAGTAAACCATGTATCTTGATCACGATGGGTCTTCAACTATTGTCTCTCGGTGAAGGAAATATTCCAATAACTAGCTCCATGTCCCTTTCTACGGTGTTACATGTCCCAAATCTCTCTTGCAATCTTCTCTCCATCTCTCGAGATAGCTAAAGCATTAAAATGATGTGTTACCTTCTTTGACACACATTGTGTTTTTCAGATCTTCGGACGGGGAAGACCATTGGTCATGGTAAGGAGAGAGGAGGTCTCTACTACCTTGAGTTACAAGAGATGGAACAAGAGAGCAACACAAGAGCATGCAAATCAACAAGTGAATCTAATTCGATGAACAAGTCTGCTCGATATAAACGATTTGGACATCCTTCTTTTGGGTATTTGCAAAGGTTGTTTTCTAAGTTTATTTCAGAACTTAATACTGTATATCTAAATTTCATTGTGAAGCATGAGAGCTAGCTAAACATCTCGTGTTCCTTATCCTTTAAGCATGAATAGAAGTTTATCTCCTTTTGCTATTATACACAGATGTCTAGGGTCCTTCACGTGTCACTACTGCTTGTGGTTTTCGTTGGTTTGTTACCTTTATTGATGATTATTCTCGAGTTTTTTGGGTCTACTTGTTGAAAGATAAGAGTGATGTTCATGACGTCTTCAAGAACTTTCATAAGTTTGTTCTTACCCAGTTTGTTAGAAAAATTCAGGTGTTAAGATCTGATTGAGGTGGTGAGTATATGAAGCAAGGTCTGTCTTCTTAACCTCTTATATTGATATTCCTCAGCAAAATAGAGTTGTTGAATGGAAAAATCGTCACCTATTAGAAGTCGGAGGTGCTTGTTATTCCAAATGAATGTGCCAAAAAGATTTTCGGGGTGATGTTGTCCTTATCACAAGACAATTGATTAACAAGATGCCTTCTCGGGTTCTAAATTTTCAAACACCTGGTGATGTCCTTTCTTCTGGTATTTCGTGTCAACCTTATGGCTTTGCTCCTACAAAAGTATTTGGTTGTGTTTGTTATGTGCATGTCTATAAACAAGATAGGAGTAAATTAGATCCAAGAGCTCTCAAGTGTGTTTTCTTGGGATATTCAACATACCGAGAAGGCTACGGGTTTTGTCACCCTCCTATGGGAAAAATCTATGTATCCATGGATGTAACTTTTTGTGAAGATCAAGCCTACTTCTCGAGTATTCAACGGCTTCTCTTCGGGAGAGCAAATAATGTATTGTGAAGAGCAGCCTTGGTTTGGTCTTCCGAGTTTCAAGAACTAAGGAAAATGTCACTCCTCAACCGCAGGTTGTTACTCCACCAATTCAGGTTTATAGACGAAGAGACAAGATTCCCCAGGTAGCGGAATCAGAACCTCCTAAACTTCCTGCTGAGACAGCCTTAAGAGTTAGTGAAGATGATATTTCAGCTCACGAGTCAACAAATGCCACAGATGTTGACGTAGCTGATGAGTCCACAAATGTTGAGGAAGATAGATACCCTACTCATATACGTAAACTTTCAACTCGTTATGGGTATTCTACTGATCATCTGATTGCCAAATGTGTGTCTACTCATCGTATGTCACCCTCTTATGCTACTTTTGCAAATAAATTATCATCCGTTACAATCCCTACAAGGGTTGAAGATGCACTTGCTGATCCAAAGTGGAAGCAGGCTTTGATAGTAGAAAAGAACTCCTTAAACGAGAATTCCACATGGAAAGAGGTCGAGCTACTAAAAAGTAAGAAAATCGTTGACTGCAAGTGGGTCTTCATTGTGAAGTACAAGTCTGATGGAACCATTGAAAGATATAAAGCAAGATTAGTAGCCAAGGGCTATACTTAGACTTATGGAATAGACTATCAAGAATCTTTGCTCCTGTTGCTAAGATGAACACTATTCGTGTCTTGTTATCTTTGGCAGGAAACAAGGATTGACCACTCCAACAGTTCAATGTGAAGTATGCTTTTCTTAATGGTGATTTGGAAAGGAAGTATACATGGACATTCCTCCTGGATTTCAAACAAACCACATGAAGGAAAAGTATGCAAGTTGAAGAAATCCTTGTATGGTTGAAGCAGTCTCCTAGGGCATGGTTTGGAAGGTTTACCCAAAGTATGCGGAGATATGGGTTTTGTCAAAGTCGACGAGATCATACCTTATTCCTCAAACATTCAAAAACCAAAAAACTCACCATGTTTATTGTGTATGTGGATGACATCATAATGATAGGCGATGATATGGAAGAAATGGGGAAGGTGAAATCTTGCTTAGCCAAAGAATTTGAGATAAAGGACCTAGGAAAGTTGTGCTACTTCCTAGGGATAGAAGTGGCAAGATCAAAAAGGGCATCGACATCTCTCAAAGGAAATACGTCCTAGATCTTCTAGGCCGAGACAAGAATGTTGGGCTGCAAGCCTATTGACACACCAGTTGAACCAAACCGAGAAATTGGGAGAAGACATCGATGGCATTCCGGTGGACAGAGAAAGGTATCAAATGTTAGTGGGAAAATTGATTTACCTATCTCACACTCGTCCCGATATTGCATACTCTTTGAGTGTTGTAAGTCAATTTATAAATGCTCCATGAGAGACACATATGGATGCGAAGTGTATCAAATACTTCGCTATCTAAAGTCTGCACCAAAAAAAGGACTGTTAGTCTCTCCGAATAACTACACAGAGGTTGAAGCATACACAGATGTAGATTGGGCGAGCTCCGTGGTTGATCGAAGGTCTACCTGCGGTTTATTGTTCATTTGTTGGAGGAAACCTAGTAACATGGCGCAAAAAGAAGCAATCTGTTGTAGCTAGATCAAGTGCCGAAGAAGAGTTTAGAGCTATGGCTCATGGAATTTGCGAGCTACTATGGTTGAGAATACTCTTGTCGAAATTGGTTTCAAGCCTAAAGGTCCAATGAAGTTGCATTGCAACAACAAAGTCTGCCGTCAACATTGCTCACAATCCAGTCCAACATGACAACCAAGCATGTGGAAGTGGACAGACATTTCATCAAAGAGAAATTTTGTTTGCGAGACACTCGACAAAAGGAGTTACAAGTCAACCATTCAACTCTTTCCCCGACAAGCTTGGTATGCTAGATATCTACGCACCGACTTGAGGGGAAGTGTTGAAATATTAGTCTCATGGTCAGGTTATACTAGTTAGTGTAGTATAGAACATGTGAAGAGTTGTATAGTCTGTGAAGAAATCCTTCTTCAAGAGAGAGATTGTATGGAAGAGTATGAACCACTCAGAGGAAAAAGTCCTCTTTTTTGTAAATTCAGTTACAAGTATATACCCTTATTGTGTAAAATATCTAGGCTATACTGTTCATGAGACACTGTACAGAATTCCCACATTACCCAAACATATGTACACAGGCTAGACTTGGCACAATCTTGTGCACACACATTATACTGCACTACAATATTTAGCCTCCTGGTGACTCAGTTATCCACCTCACTGATTTGTGTAGGAATATGAATACTTAATTCACAAAATTGGTCAAAAAGACCAAAATCAACAATTTCTGGGTGAAAAAGACACTTAGGTTTTGATACTGTTTAAATAGCTAAAAATTAAAAAGATACTGTTTAAATGGACAAAAATTTAAAAATAGGCAGGATGTAACCAGTTTCATCCTGTCCATTTTCAAATTTTTTTTTTCTTATTTTTATTTTACACAGGATGCATCCAGTTTCTTCCTTGCTATTTTTAAGTATAAGCCGAGGATGAATCCGAGTTTCATCCTTGCTATTTTTTTTTTTGGCTATTTCACCCGTACTTTTTCTTACTCGTCCATTTGAACCGTGTTTTAAATTTTTTTGGACAAATGACCCATTTTCTCTACTTAATTTGGTATATATGACATGGATCTTACTGGCTATATGACTGTAGATCTACAATTTATCAATAGAGACAAACTTGTCTTCACATACACAACAGCTGGGGTGCTTTTTGAAGTGTTGTGTGCCGTTTTAAAATAAAGCTTGTTAGTCCTTCGCTGGCGTGTTATTTTTTTTGAAATTAGTTGAGACTTTCTTTTGCCTTGCACTTTTAGGGGCGACCCCGAAAGAATTAGGGGCGACTTTTTTATTCCCAACCCATATACACCGTTAAGGGATGTCCAAAAACGCGGAGAATACGTTAATGCCCTTACACAATCGGAAGCTATTTTGTTCCCGATTATAACAACGCAATCGGAAGCTTAGTAACTATGTTATACTACCGATTATTATCGATTTTGTGCCGAACTCGCATCTGGCTTCTATGACAATCGGAAGGGAAATAACCTCACGAGGCTACCGATTATAGTAGCTCATAAATTCCCAAAATTGGTGATTTCGCCAAGAAAGAAATTTGGGGCAACTGTATAATCGGAAGCCTTATTAACCACCGATTATTCTAGTTCCCAAATTCGAAAAAAATGACATTTCTGCAAAAACTAAATTTGGGGCAACTGTATAATCGGTAGGTTATTAGCTACCGATTGTTCTAGTTCCCAAATTCGAAAAAAATGACATTTCTGCAAAAACAAAATTTGGGGCAACTGTATAATCGGATGGTTATTAGCTACCGATTGTTCTAGTTCCCAAATTCGAAAAAAATGACATTTCTGCAAAAACAAAATTTGGGGCAACTGTATAATCGGAAGTTCAAATACTTCATTTGACTACCGATTATACATATGCCCCAACAAAATAAAGCCGTTGGAACTCTAAACTCTATATAAGGATTGTATCCTTTTACTCTCTATGGAACACAAATACCTTTAAACTCGCTCCAACATCATCTTCAACATAATGGCCCAACCATTCATTAATCCTACGGAGTTCACGATCGAAGAAGATTTATCTTTATGTAGGCGCTATGTTCAATTCTATCCGAGACGAGGAGAAGAACGCAGGCAAGGAGGCATAATGAGTATGAGTTATTTGGGGAAAATTCACGAAAAATTCTGCGACGACACCGTAACTCCAAACAACCGTCACTCCGCTGATCTTTTCTGCCGAGTTGGTTCAATAAATGGACACGTCCAAGAATTCGTCCATTTAACTTATCTTGTGAATCAATATCGATTGAGGGGTGAAACCAATGATGACGTTATAGAACGATCTCTCGGGGAATGGCGGAGATGGAAAAGATCAAGCTTCCGTTATGAAGCTCATTTTAGAATCCTTAGGGCGATGGAAAGATTTAATCCGTTTAGGACTCGTCCAACACGTCCGCGACGCTAATCGCAATACCTTGTAATAGAATTGCGGGAGTTCAATGTAAAATTAAGATGATGTGTATGTGATATTGTTATGAATTTCAAAATATTTATGAAAATCGGAAGTTTTAATTGTTGATGTAACTACCGATTATACTCCAACGGCTAGTTCGTTCAAAAGAAACTAGCCGTGCCTCGAAAACCACGTACAATCGGTTGATAATACATATTGATAAACCTCCGATTATACTACTCTAATGAAACTGAGAACTCTGTTGACAAAACAACCTATAATCGGAAGTATATAACAATACATGTTTACCGATTACTCATAATCGGTGCTTTGTTAAAACATGTCCTACCGATTGTGTGTAATAATTGTACGCAATTTCAGTGATGTCTTGTAAAAGTACGCATCAACGGCCATATTTTCAAAAAAAAAAAGAGACGTTGGGGCTCTCATCTATATAAGGAGGGTAAACTCTTCTTATTTATGCACCAAACAACACATATATAACATTGTGTATTCTACAAATAGATTTTCCATCGTCTACTCTTGTGAATTCATTCTATATCTCAACTTACAAGCATGGCAACGTTTGATGCAGATGAAGATTTGGTCATTGTGAAAACATGGTATCGTGAAACAAGACGTGAAGATGTCATAGCAGGAAGGTTAACACCCGAAGTCTTTTGGGCGAGGGTATATAGCTAATTTGTGCGAGAGTATGGAAATCCAAAGCAAAGATCACTCCAACAAGTTCATGATCGTTTCCGACTTGTCCAAAAAGGGGTAAATGATTACATAACGATACAAAAGAGGATGTTTAACACTAGCCACTTAAGCTTGTCGATCCAACAATTTGTAAGTATAACGCTCGGGTGTTTAATCTTTCTTACTAAAACGAAGTTGACATTATTTTATGTTTGTTTATATAGGAGACACTCGCCAAAAGACAGTACTTAGTTGAAAAGGGTGAAGAATTCACTTATGATGGAAGTTATGAATTCTCAAGTCCGTAGTAACAAAGTATAAATGTTTTTCTGCTGGTTACAATCGGAAGTTATTATTTTATATTGTCTACCGATTCTGGGAAGATTTTCACCTATTTTTTCAGAATTTGGTGACAATCGGAAGTTTATGCAGTATGTTGTCTACCGATTCTGGGAAGATTTTCAGCTTTTTGTCAGACTATGGTGACAATCGGAAGTTTATTAAATATGTTGTCTACCGATTCAGGAAAAATTTACACTTTATTTTTTGTCGAGTATGGTGACAATCGGATGTTTATATAATATGTAATCTACCGATTCTGGGAAAAATTTCGTTGTTTTATCGGCCTTTTAATCGGAAGATAAGTTCAAAAAGTTAATAACCGATTATAATATTGATTGAGTCTGTTTACAAAAGCTTGTATAATCGGTTGATATATTAAAAATATAACTACCGATTATAGCTTTAGACTTCACAAATATTTTCCACAAAATTCCAAAAAAATATGTACAAATAGGGCTTTCCAAAATACATCTTTCAAACATAACAATCATTGATCTTCATCATCGAGGGAACCAATTCCAAAAGAGGGCCTTACGGAAAATCCACCTTCATGACGCGATCCCAATCCAACATGTTGGTCTCATATTGTTTCAACCAATCGTTACAATGATTCGTTGGGAAGTAATCGCTCCAACCAGCCAATGGAGGTAATGGGCAATCCCTCTTTACTCTTAAACCGATAAAATGCATCTCATTCACAAATGCCATAACAATTCTTCTATCTTTAACCGATTCATCGCAAACCGTCCTTGTAGGTGTAAACGTATTAGAATGTCCACACCTAGGAGGAACAAAGAAATGTACCACGCAATTCAAAGCGTCCCGCTAAGAGATATCCACATTTAGGCATTGTCATCCAATACTTGGATCCGATTGTCTTCAATCCCTTTCGGCACTTTACACGCGCAACAAAGTCTTTGAACTCTAGTTCTTTGTCGTGCCTATCTCCTTCCTTCATCATCTCCATATAGAAATCCTTGTCCTTTATTAGTTGTACCGCCATCTTAGTTCTTAAATTTTGCCATTGGGTGACATCTTCGTTCACCACCTCTCCAAAGTAACCAATTTGTTCCGAGGCGACGTGAAACCCGCAATTGCCATCCCCATCAACCTCGTCGGTGGACAAAACAAATGGAACAATGAGTGGAGGGAGTTGTTTCATATACTCTTCTATAATCGTATACCTTGATCGTGTTGGTCTTCCATGAAAATCCCTAGGACAACGAAGAGTACCATACTTCTCTCTTATAGTCACCATTTCCGTTGAATGTGTTTGTGGCGAGTCGCTCATTTGATCAATAACTACGGAGCTAGTTTGGGTCTCCACTAACACAACTTGTTCCACAAAGATCGACTTGACTTACTTGAAAAGGCTTCTTAGAGACCCTTAGACTTCCATTTTGATCTTTTCTTGGGCGACCTCTTTTCTTGGGTTGCGGCTCATCTTCAAATTCGGCTTCCGAACGCTCATGCCGACACAATATTCTTTTATTAGAAAAATGATCCTTTAATTCTTTTCTTTCAATGGTCCTCGACACTTCGGTGTTTGGCCTACCCGCCCCCTTTTGCTTAATAGGTTCATCAACCTCTTTTAAACGAGGGTGAAGAGCTTGTTCCAAATCATGCATCAATATTTGCTTCTTGGCGCCATTTGTTGTAGCATAACGCTCGGCTATTCTTGCACACAATTCCGACTCCATGAACGACGGACCATTGACTACGGGTGTGCTTGGAGTGAAATTTAATTGCTTCCAAAATGGATGAATATCATTGATGTCAATTTTATCATTTCGGGATGTGCCAAGAAAATACGTACCACTTTACCATCCTTTTCTTCCGTTCTCAACGTGTAGTCGTGTAACTCAGCTAACCACTGCGATTGTTGCATGACCGTTCTACCATCCCATTCCGTCCTTTTGATCGTAGCTAGGGCCGACTTAATTGTAGATAAAGAAGACAAGTTGTCGGGGTCGTCCGCCTTTATTTTACTTAAGATCGCACTCGCCTTTTGGATACGCATAGACCTCACCGTCTCCATTTCATGTGGTTTTAACTTCGCAACCATTACATGTCCAATAAGAGTATCCGGATCATCGTGGTTGTGACAACCATTAACAACTTTAGACATTTTCCAATCTTTACTTTCCTTACCATCGGGCTTATAGAAGACAATCTTAAATGGGCATCCAATCTTCTTCGTATGAGTTCGGTACTTCTTCCTCTCCGTCTTCCTTACATACTTATTATTCTTTCCCTCGTGACTCTTCTTCTCCCCACCTCGCTCACATACCATTTCAAACCGAATATTCTTAACGCAACGGTTCTGAACTACCACGCACATCTTCTCTTTTGCCTTGTTCATAAGCCATTCCTTGGCCTCCTTCTTACTTCCAAATATCTAAATGGGCATATTACAAAACAAAAATAATAAGCATAACCATCTAACATACACGATTGGAAAAAGAAAATATAATTCATGACCATACCAAATCGTTTGCATAGTGTAGGGAAGTATCAGGCCTCAAATAATAATCGTCATCAACCGCTACAACAGCCTACGCACAACAACAACAAGTTATGCATTAGCAATCGGAAGGAAGTTTAGATAATAAGTAAACGATTGTAACACAATCGGTGATTTAATACTATAAAACGTAACCGATTATAATAAATCGGTAGTCATGTACGCATATAGTCTACCGATTAACGACATACAGAAATGAACAATTCTTCTGTGTAAAAACCTTCAATAATCGGAGGGACTATAAATTCATTAACCAACCGATTATTATATACCAATAATCGGACGGTTATTCATGTAGAGAAATTCGATTATGAGAAATTGAAGCTTTCAATTTGGGGATTTTTTCATATTCGGCATATTAATACATCAAATTATACCCGATTATTAATAATCGGTAGATATGTTACTAAATTAACTACCGAATATATGTCGTTCATGTCATTCAATGCATGCGAAATCGAATTTTCACGTTCGAAACACACACAAACGCACGTAACATGGATAACATGGGTATTAGAGTTTGTTAACAACATACCCGTATGTTTGATGAATCGTTAGCTTCGATCTCGGGTGATTCTCCATTTTCTTCCATGAAAGCGTCGTCTAGGGTTTCATCTCCATCAAAGTTTGGATCATTCAACATATACCCCAAATCGTCATCTCTAAACGGTAGTGAACCTTGAAATTCAACAACTTCACGTCCTCCTTCTTCGTACCCATCCATGTTTATGGAAGTTGGCAAAAATGGGAAGTTGGCAACATATACCCACTTCTTCTTCTTTTTTTTCTTCTTCTTCTCTCACTCAATCGGGAGTTACCTCGCGATGAGTCAAAAAAAATTTCCAAACACTAATATATAGACCCCAGCCTACCGATTACAGAGTTTGCTTCCGATTATTGAGTGAAACTACCGATTATTGTTTTGGCTACCGAATATTATAGTTTTTGTCAAAGGTTGAATCCCTGACCACTTATAATCGGTAGGCTATAGGTTTTATCATCTACCGATTATGTCAGATTGCAAATTAAAGCAAATAAGGATTTTAGAAAAAACTCATTTAGGGGCAACCTATAATCGGTATGTTTTGGAACCTATATTCCGTACGATTATGGCTACTTCCAAATCACGAACCACATGGTTATGCCTGGCTATGTACACTCAAAACCTATGGAATTTGGCAAGGGTTCGATCTGGGGCTCCTTATAATCGGTAGGTTGTTAAGTTGTTAACTCTACCGATTATGGTAGATTTCAAATTCCCTTACATGAAGGATTTTAGAAAAAAACTCATTTTGGGGCAACCCATAATCGGATGTTTTGGTAATATATTTAACTCCCGATTAACGGTGCATCCAAAACACGAACCAAGTGGTTATGGCTGGCTGAGTGCACTCAAAACCTATGAAATATGGCAAAGGTTGGATCTGGGGCTCGTTATAATCGGTTGGTTATATAATAATATACCCTACCGATTATGGTAGATTTCAACATTCATTACGTGAAGGATTTTAGAAAAAACTAAATTTGGGGCAACCTATAATCGGTAGGTTGTGGAACCTATTAGGCTTTCGATTATGGCTAGATCCACAGCTCTATCCAAGTGGTTATGGTTGGCTCTGCACCCCTCAAAACCTATGGAATTTGGCCAAGGCTGAATACGGAGCTCCTTATAATCGGTAGTCTTATAAGTTGGATAAGCTACCGATTATAAAGGGGATTATTAGCCGAAGTATCAACACAACAATCGGTAGGTATAGTTTCATTTTAACCTACCGATTGTATGTTTACCTACCGATTATGGTGGTGGCTACCGATTATATAAGGGCATATTGGCCATTTCGAAAAATCGAAGATAAGGGGTAGCTTAGATTTACGTTTGGGTGACCTTTTTTGTCTTTTAGTGTCGCCCCCTAATTCTTTCGGGGTCGCCCCTAAAAGTGCAAGGTTCTTTTGCCATATTACTGCATTTCTTAGATATTTCTAATTTTGCTTTATTTATTTTGTTGCCATGTTCCTCTTTTAGTAGCTCACGGCTGCTGTGGTATGACATTCTACCATTGGGTGCAGCTGGGATATATCACAATGTATCATGCAGCTTGAGGTGTACAAGGTTCATTGGTCTCTTCGCCATTGGTTAGTTACCATGAATCATATCGATATTTACTTTGTTTAGGGCATCTGGATGCTCTCTGGATTCATGGTGGATTGAGATGTCCACCTTGATTTGAGCTGCATGGACAAAACGTGGGACAGCTGGACCTTCTTGACTGGCTAAGGGCTATGTTTGGGTTTTAGGTTAAATGGTCCACATGAATATGATCGATTTTACCTGAAACCCAAAGATGGCCCTTATCCATGAACATGATCTGTTTTTTAATTAACATGGATGAGATGTTTCAAAGAACATTCATGTTAGCACTTAGCAGAAAGAAGCATCACAAACCCAACAGGGAGCATTTAATATTAATTGTTCCAATGTTCATATAATGCTAAAGCCCAAGCCTGAGCCCCTTAACAAGAACCATTTTTTGGGGACCATGGTTTTTTTGAGGGGACTATGGTCTTATTAGGCCACCTTCCCTCTAGTTATAAGGGGTGTCCTAATGCGTTGAAATTACTAACCTACCCCTAACCTAATTTAATTTAAAACCAACCTAATAACCACCTCTCTCTCACTCTATATATAACCACCACCGCCCATCACCGCCGATTACTACCACCACCACCTCCGACCATCACCACCGCCCACCGCCGCCGATTACCACCACCACCTCCTCCCACCACCACCGCCGATTACCACCACCACCACCTCTGATTATCACCACCACCAACCACCGATTACCACCACCAACAACAACCACCACCACCTCTATATATATAATGAAAAAATGATGAAAAAATGATGCAATAATGAAGAAACTCGAGCTATTGTCTTTTGTCTTTTATCTTACATGCAATATTGTCTTTTCGTTTGTTTTTGGTTGAAAAAATGAGAATTAATCATCAAAATGAGTTGAAAATGGAAGTTGTGGAGACGTTTAATGGAGGTTACAGTGTTGAGTTCGGTTACTTGTTCATCTCACAAGGCAACCGAACTACACATTCAGATGAGTTCGGTTACTTGTTCATCCTCACAAAGCAACCGAACTACACCTTCTTCGAATGAGTTCGGTTCTATATGCTTTATAACTATGTTACAACCGACGAGTTCGGTTGTTTTTATATAAATGTATAAAACTGCCATGTAACCGAACTCTAGGGTTAAAAACATAAGAAAAAAGTTGCCATGTAACCGAACCTTATTGTTTTTCCCATTATTTTTATTTCTCTTATAACCGAACTCTATCAACTTTGTTCGGTTATTTCGCAAAAATCTTAAAACGCCATGTAAATCAACTCTACGGTTAAAAACATAAGAAATTTTTATTTGTTAAGTTCGGTTGGTTGTGCAATTGATCTCAAGTTTGCGAAACAACCGAACTTATTAAACTTAGTTCGGTTGGATCGCAAAAGCATGCAGTTTGCGAACCAACCGAACCTTATACACTTTGTTAAAATTTATTTGTACGTAAAGTTCGGTTAGTTGCGAACCAACCGAACATAACGCTGCATGTCAGAGCTTCCATTAATATGGAGTTCGGTAACTGCGTGTTTGGATCAAGCAACCGAACTACACCTTCAAACTAGTTCGGTTACTTGTTTATCTCCCAAGGAAACCGAACTACACATTCGGATGAGTTCGGTTACTTGTTCATCCTCACAAAGCAACCGAACTACACCTTCGAGATGAGTTCGGTTACTTGTTCTTCATATAAAATAACCGAACTTTCAAAATTTTACATTTTTGGGGAAGTTTTTACCAATTCAACATACATTATCTAAGTTTGGAGCATACTTGTTCACCCAAATACTCTTCCTCCGGTTGTGGTTGATAAAATCCATCATTTGAATACTCAAAGGGGGTGAATTGGAAAAAAAAAAAAAAATTTCATGTTTTTCTCCTTCATCTTCTCTAACTCTACTCTCACAATAATTCTACTCAACTAATAATAAACCCATCTTTTAATTTAATCTCACTAATTGTTTTTAACTAAATCATTTCACTAATCATAACCTAAAATTAATTAAGAGGGTAGATTAGGTATTAAATAAATAACTAGATATGGGGTGACCTAGAATTACTTCTAATGTCTTTACCCAAAATAAAACCATGGTCCCTCCAAAAAAAGGCTGGTCCCCAAAAAACCGTTCCTTAACAAGGTCTCTTCGTATAAGACATTATATTCTCTTAACTTTTAATTAGGTCTCTTCGTATAAGACATTATATTCTCTTAACTTTTAATTTAATTTTCCATGCATTTGACACAATTATAAGATGGCGCTTTAACCTAGTCTGATGCATGTTATAGTAATAAGCAATAACTGAAGTTCAGCAAGCTAAACAGTTAACATGAGATTGTATATTATTCCCTTTTGTAATGTCCATTGTACTTATGTCGTGATCATACACACGTCATAGTATCTGTTACTGAGGTTTGACTTGTGGATGGTTGATGTTCTGTATGTGAAGTTAAGAAGGTAGAATTGAAGTCAGATAGTATAAAGCTATCTATCTTGTGTATATTTTCTCCATGATGTTAGTCTCTCCCTGTTGAGCTAATTATTGTTTATGTTCTTGGTGACAAGCATGTAAGCCGGTGATGGAGCCAGGGATACGGATATGGAATGGGACTCGTTACTTCTGCGCTTGTAGCTGTCCTGGCTTGGAAAAGCTGTCCTGGCTTGGTTCCCATTTGTCACGGAGTCCCAGACACAGCTGCTCTTCAACCGAGGCATCAGCTAAGGCCTTCAAATTTTACAAATTCTGGTTGGCTGGAAAAAGCATAATTGGTAAGTAAACAAGTTCTGACCTCAAGTTGTGGATATCAACAGTGACTACATTTGACATTTTACGTCCTTGCATACACAATGTACACATATTTTCCAGTTGATCATATCTTGCTAGGAGCTGGGCATTTAGAAAATCTACATATCCTTAATTTTCGAGTCCCAAATATACACTTTAAAAGAAATCATATTAGGCTCTTGAAATCTTACGCATTCTTGCTCGAATGAACGCAGACAAGGCTGCTACTCATCCTCAGGAGTCTTATGGATGTCAATGAGGGATGAAGCTGGAATTGTAACACAGATGAGCTAGAGGTCTGCAGTGTACCAGAAAATGTTTCAAGAAATTCAGGATGAACAAATCAAAGATGGTTTGGATATGAACAAATCGAAGATGGTTTGGATTTGACTGCACACAGAATGCAGGAGGTTGCACTCTGTGGCCGTTGTTTTATTGCGTAATGAGTAGTAACCGTCAGCATGTACTAGGACTGATCAGTGATGGACATGCTACGAGATATGTTTCATCGAGTCTTGTTTGTTCTGTCTCCTTTTTTTTTTCATTCTTTCTACGGCCTGCTGTTTTTGTTGTGTTTTGGTGCATCCTTGGCACCATTTATGAATATGGTTGAGCTTTCCTGAAAACATTTTTCTGTTCTTTAACTGTCCACAGGACCACAACTGCAGATACTTAACTTTGTTAGCTAAGGCCCAAGCCATATGGTGATTAATTGTCGCAGGAATATAAAGTCATGGAATGGTGTACCCGTGTAACTCTAATTTTTTTCACTTAAAGGCATTAGGCGAAGAAGCCACATTAGACGTTATTCACCATGTTTTTTTTGTGTGGTTAATCTAATAATAGCAACAACAACAAAAAAACTACACTCATTTTAGGAGGTAGCACTAATAGGAAGAATTATTCCAGAGAGTTATCTTGCTACAGATTCCCTAGGAGTGCCAATTGCTTGCCCAACAACAAGATATATCTCACTTTTTCCATCGTATCTATACCCTTTTGAATCAACTATTCTATTTCAAAGGTATCTGAAATCAGTACCCAACTTTTTTTCTCAGCATTGTAAACAAATCACCAAAGTGAAGGAGAAGATACAGTGAAAAGACGAGTGTTTAGTTCTTTTAGAATTATTGTAGCGCACTAAGGTCTTATGTTTGTAACATAATCTAGTGCAAGCTTATCGAGACTCCACATGTGACATTTCAATTGAAGGATGAGGCCTAATTCTTACCTGGACCTACGCTTAAAACGTACCAAACACAGCATATTCATTCGGTGTCACGCTATCACTATCTTTTTGTTAGTGAATCTTACATCAAACAAAAAGAAAGAATCCCGGTTAGTAATAGAAATCAGATTCAGATAAAATTTGAGCCACTTGCAATGATAAAAATCCCATCATGGTCACCGATTTTTTTAGGCACATCAATTAAATCTGGAGTGTTGATTCTCCCACGCATATTTGCTTTTCTAAGCCAAGTGGTCAAGTGGATGGATATATTACATACCTACTAGGCAATTACTAAAAGCAAGGAATACAATAGTAAGGGACGTACTGATCCAACATACACCCAGAGGTTGCATTAGTTCAAACTTCAAAGACAACTTCAATTTCTCTGGCGCATCTAGTTTAACCTATTTTTGCTTGAAGCTCTTAAAATTACCATGGTCCATGTAAACAAGAGCGTTGGGATTTTTTTAAAGCCGGCTACGTCATGTTATATGATCTGATCACCCGGAAGCATCTCAGAGATCGAACTTAGAACTCCGACCAAAGTGTGTTCCTTGACCATAAAAATCTATCATGGCGACGCTACCTTGTGGCCCAGAATGGGCCTTATGATCAAGGTTGTGAAATCGTGGACCGTGGAGCGAATTATTTTTCAATTTTGAGAATCGAATCGTATATTGAATCGTGAATCGAAAATTCATGATTAATTATTAAATTGTTATTTATGCCTATAAATATCATTGAACTAACTAAATCACTCTTAAGTTTTAATCATTAACGTATAACTATTATATATAAAATATTTGTTGAGCGTTAACAGTAATAAATAAGTCGGTACAGGATGAGCAGGAGCTCTCATGTTCGGTTTTCACTAGATTTATGAGCTTTCAATTTTTTTCAGATACAAGACCATTAAACACTAAACCTACTAGACCTTTAAATTTTTTCAGAGACAAGACCTTTAAACACTAACGGGGGGTAGTCGGTTGAGATTTACGTGGACTTTCAGAGAGTTTCCAAATCTACTGTTTTTTTTTTTTCATAAACGGAGGCTAGCCTCCAACTTTTCTATTGATAATAAACCGATTTGAAATTTGACAGATTACAGGACTGATTGACCAGACTCACCAGATGACATAGAATTTCAGACCCATCAACAGAGATACATATCATAATTTGGAGAAAGCATCTAACCATTTCGTATTGATTCCTAAGTAACATGACAAGTTTAAATGGCCTGGTTTGGAGTGAGATTTCCCCTTCCAAACCTTTTAACAGATCTACATATAGTAGAGGTGTTAGGATCTAAAGATCCAACTATTTCCCAGGTTTTTTTCTTTCATATTAATAGTAACACAAATGACAATGGTATATCAGAATCCATAGATCCCACCAATAGTCATGGTTTTCAACAGAGACAAAGTGATACAAGTAGCACAAGTAACCAAAATCGATTTTCTTGAGGCGGAATCGAGCTAAATCGATCTGAGGCTGCATCTGAATCGGTTTTCTACATCCATTTGTTGCTGGAGTCTTTGTTGTTGATAGTGTCTTTAGTGTTTTAGTTGTTGATGGAGTATTCGAGGAAGATCTTGTTGTTGGTGTTGGAGGTCTATTGAAGTTGTTGTTCTTCTTGAGAAACATTACAGAGGCAAAAGATTAAGAGGGAGATGGGGTTGATGAAGCTGTTGTAACTAACTTTGTTATTGTTATTGCTATTCAATCACAGATGAAGTAGTTGTTCTTCTTGAAAAAGAATTACAACCCTTTGTTGCAGCTAACCAAACAACACACAAGAACAAGCAGATATGAAGATTACAGCAAAAGCAAAAAAAAATCCCAAAACCAGAAAATCTCAAGATTAAATATGAAAAACAGAGGAAAAAAGAAACTTAAATCTAAATCTATAGATGCAACTATCAAAACACCTCTCAAGAGCTAACAAGAAGTGATTTGATTAGGAATTAAAAAAAAAACACACAAATCTAGAAACCCTAGAAAAATACTGAGATTCAAAAGAACAAAGGTGAAATAATCTAAATCTACAGCTAATTAATGATGGAAAACAAGAGGAGAAGGATTTAAGTAGGATGATCTACTTAGATTGGCTCCATTGGAACCGATCTGAGCAGAAAAAGATTCAAAAAATTGGGGTTTCTAGTATTTTTGATTTTTTGAGAGAGAGGGCGAGAGAAGAAAGAGGTTTTTTTTTTTTTTTTTTTTTTTTTGGAGAGTCTCTACTTTAGTCCATTGAGATTTTTGGAGAGTATCTTAATGTCTCTTGTTAGTGGTTAGAGACTTTTCTTAAGTCATTTAAATTCCCTGAAACTCTATGTTATTGGATTAGGATTTTATAAGAGTTACTCCAACACCCTTGTTATTCGATTAAGAATTGAAAGTCATTGATTTGTTGTTTTTGGAGACTCGGGGAGACTTTTTTTGAAAAATAGGCATGGTACAAATCTCGACCAAAGAGGTGATATTTTGGGAGACTTGAAAATTTTGGGAGTTTTTGTTTAGCAAGTGAACCAAAAAAATTTTCCTCCTTTTTCCATATCGTAATGATGGATTCTTCTGATTATATACACATTCAATTTCCAAAGTGGATTCTTGATAGGAACTGGACTTGGGATCTAACTGACTGTGATTTCATTGCTGCAGGTTGCTTTAGTGGCATTGGAAACAAATTTAGAAATGATGGAAAGTATGAGAAAGCCCTTGGGTTATATGTCGATGCTCCAGCAGCCAATGCTGCGGCTACGATTTTTACATATCAAGAGCTTACGTATGCCACTGAACAAGAATTTTTGTTAGGTGAAGGTGAAAACGGTATGTTTAAGTACTGCAACTGTGTGAGAACCTTCTCCCTCTTGTTGACCAGGCGAAAATATATTTGCAAATTATTTTATTCTAAACATAATGAGATAATTGATATTCAAGATTCTGAGTATGATATGCAAGTTTAGTTACTGCACATAGGTTATTTTTTGTTCCATATAATGCTAAGATCTATGATATACACATCAATTATAAAAATTCTCATGCAGATCTTTTGTTTAGAATTCTTTTAGCTCCATACCGCGGTGTTCATTGTCATCTCCAGGAATACTCAGGTTCTGGGCGTCGACCAGTAAAAGCAGAAGAGTTATTCAATCATCGACATGCATCTCTAAGGAATGTAGTTCAGAGAATATTTGGTGTATTCAAATCACGTTTCTTTATATTCAAGAGTGCACCTCTATTTCCATACAAAACACATGCAGAGATTGTTTTGGCATGTGCATGACTACACAATATTTTGCACAAAGAATGTCGATCCGATGAATTTCCAGTTGATGAAAGTGAAGAGGAACCAGATACTTCCACTGATCAAAGATATCCTGAAGACAATCTTCCCCAAAATCAAACTCAGAGGCAACAACGAGAAGATGCTAACCAGTGGCGAGATATTATAGCAAATAAAATGTGGGACGAGTAGGATAAAGAGAATGAAAATTAAGGCATATGATAACAATGAGAATTATTTTTGACAATGGACACATATTTGATTAGGTATTCGCGGTACTTTCATTGTAACATGGATAATAAAAAATTGGTAGACGTTTTGAAAATTTTCAAGGGATGCTATACATTTTTTGTCACTACAAATCACAGAGACTCTTTACAAATTTTTTTTTTTCCTCTAGAAGTCACAAAGACTCTCTAGAATACTCTCAGAGAATCACTAGAAGTCTCTAGATTTTCAGAGAATCTCCGGGAGTTACTCAAATTAAAAATCTATGAAAGTCCATATAAATCTTAATTGACTACCCCTTGTACCTTTACATTTTTTCAGATACAATTGACTTGGCAAAAAAGTCAAGACTCGCTTGTAATTTAAAAATCTTACACTATTCATGAAAGATACAATTTACCTTTACGATTCTGTTGATGGTGGATTTTCATTCAAGGTTAGATTTGTAAAAAACCAGAAAAATCATGCGCTGACATCTTGTAAAAGATAAAGCCATTTATAAGTGTTGGATATTCCCTCACTTAATTCACCAAGAATGGATCATGTAGCAACAATCCCTTCTTGTGAATTTCATATCACCTTGTATTTCTGTACTCATTATCGGTGTGGCATGACGATAGTGTTACTCTTATAGAGTAACATGAACCTCAAGCACTATAATGAATCATTATCGATGTGGCATGAGACCGAGTGTTACTCATATATAGAGTAACACGAACCTCCAAGCACTATAATGAAACCATGTACGAAATACCCGTCTGTGCCGATGCTCGGTGTGTTATATTAGCCCGAGCCCCTCTCGGTGTGTTATATTAGCCCGATTGAGCCCTCTCGGTGTGTTATATTAGCCCGATTGAGCATCCGGACTTGACTGTATCGGTCTCCGGATATGATCTGATCGCATCATCCAACTCCACAAGCATGATTGGGTGACCACAGATCAATTCCATCACCCTAAGCATGGTATGGAATACCCACGGCCTTAGCTTGCCGGATATGATCGATCGCAGTCATCCAACTCCACAAGCATGATTGGATGACCACGGATCAATTCCATCACCCTAAGCATGGTATGGAATACCCACGGCCTTAGCTTGCCGGATATGATCGATCGCAGTCATCCAACTCCACAAGCATGATTGGATGACCCCCGATCAATTCCATCACCCCCAAGCAGGTATGGAATACACACGGCCGACCCGCATGGTCGACCATTGGCCATTGCTTGCCAAGAAACCGTCCATACCAAGCATTATGGACGGAAAACCCTAAATTAGGGTTTGCGGCATATTACATGTGCTTGCAAAACAGTCTCAACCATCCATCTTCGCAGGTATAGATGGAGGGTGTAGATGTAGACTCAAAGGGCCCGGAGCATGTCGACACAATCACCATGTGACCGCCTACACACTTGGCCAATCGGTCAAAGCCAACCGTGGTTGGTTACAACAAAAACCGTCCGCCCAAAAGAGCATGGTCGCGCGGCTTTGAAAACCAAAATTAGGGTTTCGAGTCATCACGCGCGTCCATCTTCTCCTATGCGAATGGAGGGTCACAGATTGGATTAACCAAGGCCGGTCATACCAAAGCATGACCACCGTGGGCCCATCTACCTCCTCTTGCGGTCGGCCAAGGCATACCATGCCCGGCCAACCCAAAACGCACGCCCAAACTCGTGCGGTTACACTCCCAAATCCTAAACTGATCTCGACCGCTCAACTTCACCGGATGATTTGGATGGCTTAGATCACGTTTTCATGGGATAATCGGTATAGGTGTAAACACCAACCTACCACCTACACGGTGGTATGATCGACCAAGACCGACCAAGATGGGTCGTCTTGGGGCGCGCGCCCAAACTTGGGATGACACGCGGTTACCAATTCCTTTGCGGTAAGAGATTTCTGCCGCAAACCAATCTCGACCACTCAACTTCACCGGACGAATTGGGTGGCTTAGATCACGTTTCATGAGACGGTAAGACATAGGCATGAACGTCAGCCTACCGTCTTCACGCCAAACCAACCGCCAAGACCGACCAAGCTAGGTCGTCTTGGAAAATGCGCCTGAAAAGGAGTATGGCGCGCGGCTTCTTGCGGTATCAAACTTCCGTCGCAAAATCAATCTCGACCACTCCCCTTTGACGGTCAAATTGAGTGGCCCAGATCGCTCTCATGAGGGAACGGAATACGGGCGCCTACACCATCATGCCGTCAACACGCATGTATGGTCGGTCCTCTCAAAATCCTTCCCATGCTTGGTTTCGACCAAGTCAAGAGTGATGCTTGCGCACCTCTTTAAAAACCCTAATTTCATCAACGGTCGCAGATGAGTGTCTCAATCATCATCTCATCCGTCCGACTTCACCAGACTTGGTTATACAACCCTGGTCGAGTTATTTGGTTAGTGAGCAGTCATTACACATCACTTTACCACACCGTAATGCAAAGACTGCATAAAATACACACGATCTTGCACAAGTATCGACTTTCAAATAACGCAGTTATTCAATTCAACATTACATGCTATCTTTCGTGGATCCACGATCCACATTCCAGTTATCAATCATGTCACAAACTGGGGATACTTACTGGGGTATTGGTCTCAGCGGTTTACAGCGTGCGGCGTGCAACGCGCCATCACAAGAACGTGTTAGGGAGTCATGGACGGTTAGAGATGAACAGGGAAAAGTGGGCAAGACTGGTCGTGTATTACCGACACACAACTCCACTACTCCATCATTCCACTACCTCCACTTCCCACGAGAAACGTGAATGAGGCTCAATGACTTGTATAAATAGGTTCTCCGCCCTATTTTCCAACAACAAGGAATATACTGGAGACGAGAACAACACAAGTTCGGTCGACGAAACCAAGTGTTGATACTGAGTCATATTCAACCATCTTCTCACACAAGTCATAGCAAGCCAACACCTTCACAATCTCAACACCTTCTTCGCTTCCCTCCCTAAGATCAACCCCATCTCCTTCACTTTGTGACCGAAACAAGTCTGGAACGGCCATTTCTTGGTTTAGGCCGGACTTGCACAGATTGATCTCTCGAATCTACAAGCACTCACCGCGCAGTGCATTTGTTGAAGGTTTAGATTCATTCCTCATCCACACCCCAAATTACCAAATTCTGCAGGAGTAGTTTTCACCCATCAACAATTGGCGACCACAAAGGGAGATTGATCTATCGGTTGCATAAAATTGAATCCTCAATTTTTCGGTTTCCATCTCGCAATGTATCCGAGGAAACTACAAAGTGGTTCGAGATATCATGGGAAGCATAGCTGGAATCCTTGGAGGATGTCTTGGCAAATCAAGCCGGTATCACCAGGAGGCAGAGCGAGACATTTCGCCTTTTGAATGACATAGCAGCACAATTACAAGAAGGATGCATCCACTCCGCAAGAAACGGTGAATCCTTAGCCAGGGATCACACCTTTACCAGGAGAAACAAAAAGAGCGCGTAATCGCGGGGGGACTCGGGAAAGATGAACAGCGGGGTCCGGTCGACGATGAGAATCCGAGACGACTCCACGGGAGAAGAGACTTGTCCTGAGCACTACAATGTCTGCGCGATAAAGAAAGGGAGCCCGCAGCCTATGGAACCGTGTTGGAAGATTTATATCTCAAAACCTCGCAGGCCTGGAAGACTGCTCGACCCGCATCAACCTTTCAACTGAGTGAAGAAATGCTTGAGGAAGGAGAGATCAATCAAGGAATGCGTGAGTACAGAGGATGGGAACGTTCAATTCGATCACTCGGCAGTGACATTACGACACCTTCCACATCACTCTGCCTAGGCAAGCGATCCACAGATATGATGACATCCGCGAGTCTTACAACTTCATCTCCTATTCCACATCAAGGCCACGGAGAGACATTGCAACGCCCGCTAACGCAGAAAAGCTAGACTCAAGGTACTTACATTTCCCCTTCCCAAAGTGAAGAAGATCCTGGAGCTACTAGAGACGTGGGTGCGAAATGGAGAGTTGAAGCTACCCCGTGCGGCGCCCACCTACCGATCAACAAGTAATGGATCCGAGGTACTGTCATTACCATCGGTTCCTTCATCACCCCACCGATGAATGCAACGCTTTGAAGCGCATTGTTCGGGAGAAGCTCGGTTCGAGAGATAGCTTGTGGAGGATTTTCTTAGAGAGGCTACTCCTGGTCGATATGGTGAGGCTTCAAAAGGCAAGTAAGTTTTACTCAACAACTTTACAAGAAAGATAGTTTAGAATTCACTGGGGACTTAGCATCCCGCACGTGGAGAAAGAGGCTCAGTGATCAAACGCCATGTTTGTTTCCATTCGTACCTCCCTTTTACATAACATTTGCAACTTCATATATGTGCAATCATTCATGACCAAGATGCAAACCTCATTTAACATAATCTCTTTCAAAAAGTTTGTTCACAAAACTATCTCAAAATAAGCCAATTCAATTACCTATTCAAGACCGAAAGTCAGAAGAAAATCCTCACTATCACTCAAAAAAAAAAAAAAAAATCTAAAAGGAAAAACAAGTCGGTAGCTACAATCTTTCAAGGGAAGTCCTTCAACAAAGAACTCATCCTTCCGGGCAAGAGACTTTCATCCTTTGAAGTACAACCTCGCTTGACTTCAGCCTTCCTTAGGCAACTTTTCAACCTCTTCTTCTGGCGAGTAACACGGTATACGAGAAGGGGCTCCGTCCTATAATTTCGGAGCTACCGTGGTCAATACACCTTACGCAGCCGTCACTTCTACCACCGGTGCCAGCGTAGCGGGAGATATTCCAACAAGTGTAACACCTCCCGTCACTCGAGTCGGAGCGGCCGCAAATCCCAATAACTCCTCAAGCGTAACGCCTCCGGTAGTCACCGAGAGCAACAACTTTCACTCCCGCATCGGGATGAGGAGCCGGAGGAGGGACGAGAGGAGGACCACCATCCATTACCATTTCAGACTTGATGGAGAAGCAGGAAGTTCTTGCTAAGACTCAAACGGATATGGCCGCAACTCGAAAAAGAGGTATTTCACCGCGCGGACCTACGTGGACCGATCAAATGAGCGACATCGATTGAACGGTCCCTGTCATGGAGATTCCTACACCTGGGACCGATCCTCACAATGATCCTCCCCAGGTCAACAGATTTACTACGAACAAACCATGTAAACCACGCTTGGGGACTGAGGCTCAGCACGAAGTTCCTTCACCTTCAGTCAAAGACTTCTTCAACACGAGAAAGATGGTCAGTCAAGAAGCATGGAATTCGCAAGGGTAAATCGAATCGAAGAGCCGCTCACGCTTCAACGCTTCCTCCAGCAGGTTTGCTTCAATGGTCTATCCAAGAGCCGCCTCAATGCTCTCTCCGGACCCCCGTTCACTTCAGAATCTGCTTCAACACTCTCTCCAGGATCTACCTCAACGTTCGCACCAGAAGCCACTTTAACATCCTCTCGAGTCGTTTCAACACTCAAGCTACACCAATAATCTGCGCTCCGGTCAAGTTGTCTTTGATGTACTCATTGCTCAACGTGCGTCTCATTCATCCTTCATGAGGATCCAGCAGAGCATGAAAAAACCTGAAGTCGATAGGAGGAGGGTTATCCTGTGGAACGAATATTTTCATATAGTAGAGAGAGCGCAGTGAACAACTCATCATCAATGTTCTAGCATGTATTTGAAGTCGTCAACACTTCCACCACATTATCTTCGAAGATATATCAACGGAGTTCTTTTCTTTCTACCGCAATGAAATAAAAGACGGAGTTAGAACTTCTATGAAAGCACATGAGAAGTGTAGTCACACACGGCAAGACACAACTCACATCGGAGCACACAATGACCGGTCCAAACATCGTTCAAGTATGTCCGGGTATTGATTTCGATCCAGTATAAGTTTCAAGACCGGATTGCTCAAGTCTCAAGTCTCAAGCACACAGCAAGGCCGGTTTGATCGAAGCACATGGCCGACGTTTGAAGCATGTACACGGTGGACCCACTTTCAACCGGCGTACACAACAAGCCCACGTTCGATCAAGCGGCGCGATAACCCCACGAACGAAGCATGCGCAACAGATCGATCGATTAGGCACATCCCCACGATTGAACGAAGCGGCGCACAGCCCCTCGACCCGGGCAAAGTCATCGCAAGGTCGATCGGGCAAGCAAGACCGACATCATGCTAGGGAACACTTTCCCGGACGTTTCTTGAACGTGACATGCTCGAAGGACGGGACGACCCGTCTCTCCCGTAACATCTAACTTTGTCTCATAAGTTTTATCTTTAACTTGTCACCATCTCATGCCTACCACACAATAGTGTAACCATTATGTGCTAGGCGGGGGACTTAATGTTGATGGTGGATTTTCATTCAAGGTTAGATTTGTAAAAACCGGAAAAATCATGCGACATCTTGTAAAAGATAAAGCCATTTATAAGTGTTGGATATTCCCTCACTTAATTCACCAAGAATGGATCATGTAGCAACAATCCCTTCTTGTGAATTTCATATCAGCCTTGTATTTCTGTACTCATTATCGGTGTGGCATGACGATCGAGTGTTACTCTTATAGAGTAACATGAACCTCCAAGCACTATAATGAATCATTATCGATGTGGCATGAGACCGAGTGTTACTCATATATAGAGTAACACGAACCTCCAAGCACTATAATGAAACCATGTACGAAATACCCGTACAAAACAGTGATGCTCGGTGTGTTATATTAGCCCGAGCCCTCTCGGTGTGTTATATTAGCCCGATTGAGCCCCTCTCGGTGTGTTATATTAGCCCGATTGAGCATCCGGACTTGATCAGATCGATCTCCTGGATATGATCTCGATCGCATCATCCAACTCCACAAGCATGATTGGGTGACCACATCAATTCCATCACCCTAAGCATGGTATGGAATACCCACGGCCTTAGCTTGCCGATATGATCTCGATCGCAGTCATCCAACTCCACAAGCATGATTGGATGACCACAGATCAATTCCATCACCCTAAGCATGGTATGGAATACCCACGGCCTTAGCTTGCCGGATATGATCGATCGCAGTCATCCAACTCCACAAGCATGATTGGATGACCCGGATCAATTCCATCACCCCCAAGCGGTGTATGGAATACACACGGCCGACCCGCATGGTCGACCATTGGCCATTGCTTGCCAAGAAACCGTCCATACCAAGCATTATGGACTAAAACCCTAAATTAGGGTTTGCGGCATATTACATGTGCCTTGTAAACGGTCTCAACCATCCATCTTCGCAGGTATAGATGGAGGGTGTAGATGTAGACTCAAAGGGCCCGGAGCATGTCGAAACAATCACCATGTGACCGCCTACACACTTGGCCAATCGGTCAAAGCCAACCGTGGTTGGTTACAACAAAACCGTCCGCCCAAAAGAGCATGGTCGCGCGGCTTTGAAAGCCAAAATTAGGGTTTCGAGTCATCACGCGCGTCCATCTTCTCCCGTCGAATGGAGGGTCACAGATTGGATTAACCAAGGCCGGTCATACCAGCATGACCACCGTGGGCCCATCTACCTCCTCTCTGCGGTCGGCCAAGGCATACCATGCCCTACCAACCCAAAACGCACGCCCAAACTCGTGCGGTTACACTCCCAAATCCTAAACTCGATCTCGACCGCTCAACTTTACCGGATGATTTGGATGGCTTAGATCACGTTTTCATGGGATAATCGGTATAGGTGTAAACACCAACCTACCACCTACACGGTGGTATGATCGACCAAGACCGACCAAGATGGGTCGTCTTGGGGCGCGCGCCCAAACTTGGGATGACACGCGGTTACCAATTCCTTTGCGGTAAGAGATTTCTGCCGCAAACCAATCTCGACCACTCAACTTCACCGGACGAATTGGGTGGCTTAGATCACGTTTCATGAGACGGTAAGACATAGGCATGAACGTCAGCCTACCGTCTTCACGCCAAACCAACCGGCCAAGACCGACCAAGCTAGGTCGTCTTGGAAAATGCGCCGGAAAGGAGTATGGCGCGCGGCTTCTTGCGGTATCAAACTTCCGTCGCAAAAATCAATCTCGACCACTCCCTTTGACGGTCAAATTGAGTGGCCCAGGATCGCGCTCTCATGAGGGAACGGAATACAGGCGCCTACACCATCATGCCGTCAACACGCATGTATGGTCGGTCCTCTCCAAAATCCTTCCCATGCTTGGTTTCGACCAAGCTGAAGAGTGATGCTTGCGCACCTCTTTAAAAACCCTAATTTCATCAACGGTCGCAGATGAGTGTCTCAATCATCATCTCATCCGTCCGACTTCACCAGCTTGGTTATACAACCCTGGTCAGGAGTTATTTGGTTAGTGAGCAGTCATTACACATCACTTTACCACACCGTAATGCAAGCATTCGCATAAAATACACACGATACCGCACAAGTATCGACTTTCGAATAACGCAGTTATTCAATTCAGCATTACATGCTATCTTTCGTGGATCCACGATCCACATTCCGGACATCAATCATGTCACAAATCGGGGATACTTATCATGGTATTGGTCTCGGCGGTTTACAAGCGTGCGGCGTGCAACGCGCCATCACAAGAACGTGTTAGGGAGTCATGGACGGTTAGAGATGAACAGGATAAGTGGGCAAGACCGGTCGTGTATTACCGACACACAACTCCACTACTCCATCATTCCACTACCTCCACTTCCCACGAAACGTGAATGAGGCTCAATGACTTGTATAAATAGGTTCTCCGCCCTATTTTCCAACAACAAGGAATATACGGAGACAGAACAACACAAGTTCAAATCCGACAAACCAAGTGTTGATACCGTCATATTCAACCATCTTCTCGTCACAAGTCATAGCAAGCCAACACCTTCACAATCTCAACACCTTCTTCGCTTCCTCCCTAAGATCAACCCCATCTCCTTCACTTTGTGACCGAAACAAGTCCGGAACGGCCATTTCTTGGTTTAGGCCGGACTTGCACGATTTGATCTCTCGAATCTACAAGCACTCACCGCGCAGTGCATTTGTTGAAGGTTTAGATTCATTCCTCATCCACACCCCAAATTACCAAATTCTGCAGGAGTAGTTTTCACCCATCAACAGATTCAAATCGAGCTAGAGTATTTTGGATCGAATTGTACGATTCAAATCGTACTTATGACGAATATATTTGCCACAAGATAACCCGAAATATGCTACGAAAATTCTATAGTATTCCACATGTCATAATTTATATATTGTGATTTTATTTTTTTCTTTTTATTTTTCTTTTCTTTTATTTTCCGTTCCTATTTTTTTTTACAAAAAATGCAAAATTCACTAATTGGGGCAGTGTCCCTTGCAAAGACTCCCAAAAAAGTGGAGTTTTTCAACCTGTGACACGATGGAAGTAAAAATAAAAATTGAAGAAGTCCATTTTTTTTCCTAAAACATTAACTAAATTAATAAAATCTTTCCTATGAAAAAACAAAAAACAATTTGTAAAACAAATAAATAAGGCTTGGCAATTCTTCATGATCCTCCTCGCCCTCCACCCTAGATTTGGATGGATTTTTTTTTAGAGACTCGATCACACTTTTGCAGTCAACAACCAAGAAAATATTAGTTGTTTCTCGAAGACAAAGCTTAGCCAATTGCCAAGTTAAGAATTCTGCTTCTTCTGGTCATGTTGTGAGGCCAGAGGTGGCTCTGGCATGCAGACAGTTGTCATCTCCATTTTTAAGGACCGATCATGTTATATATCTTCTGGTAAGATCACCAAAAGAAGCATCAATTATAATTTTTTCTGTTTAGTTTAGTATATTATCCAAATTGAGAAAGATAACATATAACATTCTCAGTTCTGGAAGGTTCTTTTTTCTTTCCCTTGTTAAGGTACGAGAAATGAAATTGGATTTTCCTAACCAGCTTTAAAGGATCTAATTTTTGTTTCCTGAATATTATGTTGTGCCTATGAATCCGTATAAACCAAGAAATTAAAATAGTCATTTCACTCAAAATAACATTATGACTTTGAAACTAGTAATCTAATCCTGGATGGAAAAGAAGGTAGACCATGCAATTAGATGAGTTGGGGTAAGAGCAAAACCAAATAATAGTAGCAAATGAACAATTTTTAAAATAGATGCAAGACATCCTCCACATGATTTGTATTGCAAAGACAACACAAAGGGGAGGACCTACAAGTTTATTTAGCGATCTGCTACTAGGTGGAAGAACATTAGAATAAATAATTGCACCCTAGGTTAGCATTTTTAAATTCCATTTTTTCTTCCAAATTGGGTTTGAATGACCCAAGTCTTTAGACAATGTTCTATACATAGGCTTCACAATGGGGACTCCATGTTTTGTATATATCTACTTTAGCTCATCAGCATCTGCACTTGGAACTGACTTTTGGAAGTTAATCTCATGACCACCAGAATAGAATTTTTTTTTTAAGCCTCAAGTAAATGTTGTAACTGAACTAAATATCTTTCCCCAAAATAAAGTAATCATGTGCGATAGCATATGATTTATTGGTGGGTAAGCAACGTTAGCTTTTTATGCGTTCATTTTACCAGTAGCTTCAAAATTTGCAAGAATTCTAGGAAAACCTTCAATGGGGATGATAAACAGAAAAGAAGACAATGGTTTCCTTGTCTGATTTCCTAGTAGGTGAAAAAGTAGGTTCATGTGACCCATTAAGCATAACGAAAAAGCTATCAGTAGATAAACACTCATAAATAAGATTACAAAAACAACTATTTAAACCAGAAATTCTAAGCATGAATGAATTGACGAGGGTACCAAGTACTCCACAATCTTTTCGATATCAATCTATGCAAGTCACATCTTGTGTAACCTAATACATACACGAACTGCTAAGGAGATTACTTAAACAAGATGTACACTTGGTATATACCGTAAGTTCGAAACTGAAACAAATTATGGGATTAAACCAAGTGTTTGATGGACGTATAGTGCTACTAATTTAATTGTAACAATAACAATGGTTATAATGCGTAAAATAAAGTAAACGCACACAACAAGATTTTGTTAAAGAGGAATACTGCAAGGCAGAAAAACCCTGGGACGCAGTCCAGTTTTGAATACTCTCATAATTAAGCCGTTGTACAAATTGACTACAACAACTTCGTATTAGAGCACTGCTCGATCGAACTCGCAAGCGTTGCTATCTCAAGCTTGTTTGTCAAGTTTAGTTGCCAAAACTATAAGTCTTGATTTCTAGTCTACTTATAGCTATGTTTCGGATTAGGATAGAAAGTGTAGTTGAGCTTTATACTTCACGGCGTTCATCTAATGAAGACGAAGAACTACTCAAGGGAACTTGTGGAACTTCATCAACAAAAGGCATGTGGATACTTGAACTCATCTATCACTCAAAAGTCTATCTACTCTATCTCCTATTTGAGACAAAGTCTTATTGCTATATAGACTTCAATTATACACATTTTATATTTCGAGCCGAGTTTATCTCGCTTATCTATTTCTCGAAATATGTGTTGGTAAGCTTTCGCTTTAACCAAGTTCATATTTTATTCTTGACGAAAGTCAAAAGATGATCATGTGAAAATCACCTTGTAACATCTTACATGATTTGTGTGATGCAATCATTTGGTGTAGACTTGGAATGTTTCGTATTGATCATTCGATCACTTGAAAATTGCTTTGGAGCTAATAGTTGCGTGAGACATCTATTATCGTCTTCTAAGAATGTTTCAATGATTGAAATTAGAGTTTAGAACATGTAACCATGATTGGATATAAACATAGTGTGTGTATTCACATTTGTGTAAGGTCCAAGTCCGGGAACCATAGTATGTGTACACGTACGCGTACTGGTTGGTTAATGGAAGTCCGGGAACTAAGTATGCGTACACGTACACATATTAGCGTAAATCCAAGTTCCGGAATTCAACTGAGGTTGTAAGTATGCGTACCCATTCGCGTACTGGCGAAACCAAACTCAGTCCGGCTACTTAAGTATGCGTACACGTTTGCGTACTTGAGTAGTTATGTTCTAAAATCTGTTTGTTCATGAACTAATACATTTATATATTAAGGAATGCAATTTTTTGCAAACCGTGGCTATAATGTTCATGAAATGATTCGAGTGAATCAAAATCGATTTTGCTTCAATTATGTCTTGTATATTTATATGATAATATAAACAATAGAACAACTCTCTAACTAGTTTCATTTGAGTCATTTGAACTAGTTGTGATAAAGATGAATAAGGTTGATATGAAAGTGTTCATATGGCTAACCTCGGTTAACTATTGTTGAACCAACTAAGTGTACACATTTAGGTACGGTTACCTTTATCTAAATATTGGTACATTTCATTTGTGTATGACAAGCTAAGTTCAATCTAACGCTTGAAAGATATTAGCTTGAATCTAATCAGGTTTTCATCTAACGGTGAATATTGAATGCTTTGTTACCAAGGTAGCATTGATTGCAAACACTGATTTGGAGACTATATAAAAGAGAACTCTAGCTGGGAAACCTAATCCCCACACCTCATGTGTGATACTAGTTGCGACTAGAGTTGATTCTCCTTTAACCTTAGGTTTTTCTAAAATCCAGTAGGTTAACGACTTAAAGACTTCATTGGGATTGTGAAGCCAGACCCAACAATTTACTCTGTAGTTGCGTGTTCTGATCTTGTTATTTTGTTGTGATTGAGTACTATCTTCTTTAAGATTTGCTCGAGATTTATTCTCCGATAGGCAAGATTGAAAAGTAGTCACAAACACCTTTGTCTCATCGTTTGTGATTCCACAATATCTTGTTTCGTTAATCGATTAAGATTATTGTGAGGTGATTGATATGACTAGGATGTTCTTCGGGAATATATGTCCGGTTTATCAATTGGTTCATGTTCACCTTGATTTATCAAAATACTGAACAAAACGCGTAGGTATATCTGTGGGAGACAGATTTATCTATTAAATAGACTTTTCTGTGTGATACATATTTGTTTATCAAGTCTTTGACTTTGGGTCGTAGCAACTCTTAGTTGTGGGTGAGATCATCTAAGGGAATCAAGTGCGCAGAATCCGGCGTGGTTCTACAGGCGTAAGGAACGCAACTGTACCTTGATCCGTGTGATATTGGTTAGGGCTCAACTACATTCCAGTCCGAAGTTAACTTGAAGTAGGCTAGTGTCTGTAGCGGCTTAATACAATGTGGTGTTCAATCTGGACTAGGTCCCGGGGTTTTTCTGTATTTGCGGTTTCCTCGTTAACAAAATTTCTGGTGTCTGTGTTATTTCTTTTTCGCATTATATTTTCTATATAATTGAAATAGTGCAGGTTGTGCGTAGTTCAATCAATTAGATAATCCAACCTTTGGTTGTTGATATAAATCGATCGACACTTGAACATTGGTCTTTGGTACCGTTCAATTTGTTTCACATAATAATCAGGCTCGCGGATTTCTATCTATTTGATTTGCTGATTACATTGTGAAACAGAGATACAACTCTTGGATATATTTCCATTGATTGAGTCTGACTGTCTAGTTGATTCTCTTGGAATTATATTGGAGTTTGTCCATACAGATTTCCTAAACGAAATATTGGGTGAGGTTGTTAGACCCCCGATTTTTCACTTCGTATAATTAAGATAAAGTAAACACTGCTTCGTTACTTAGTTTCTTTAGTATCCCTGTGCATACAACCAATCTGCTCTATGCACGTGAATCCTAAGATAGAGCTCACTATCTCAAGTTGTTTTATCTATTGTGAAGACTTTAGAAACTCAACTCCTTTTGATCGTAATCGGAAACACTAAAGGACTAATCTGTTTCAGTAGCCTCTTTATCAATCTCCAAGACCAACCAAGTTAATCAGAGATAAGTAGAGTACAAAGGTTCTTTTGTTTAATCAATATAAACTCCTTTGCCCGGTTAGATCAACTAAGATCAAGATTACTGAAATACCCAATCTTAGTTCACAAACTATCATAGTAGATCTAAAAAAGATACCCCTAGATAGATTGTCGATCTATAAAACAAGCCTGGTGTCAATTAAGACAATCTTATTTTTGGACCCTAGTCAAGCAACTGCGCACGAAGTTATCATAAATCCCATAATTGCAAATGGATGCAAGTGGTCAGAGAACAATTGCAACAAAACCAAGCGGCGAAGCAGTATACCACCGTACGACCTGGAAAAAGCACAACTAGGAGCGCGCAGACGAAGCCCCAATAGACTAAAATAGCTACGAGAATGGGAGCATTTACGATCAATTCAAAGGCTCGATATCAACAAAAACAAAACATTTTCTCCAGTACTTACCCATTACGCATGATGAGATATATTGACCAAAAATGGTGCGGAGAATGGTTAAACTAAAACTAAAAATCTACATAATGTGGAAAATGATACTAATTGTCGACCATTCTGGAAGACCTTTGAAGTAATTGACTGGGTAGTTGCTACAAATGATGAGGTAGGATAAAAAAATAAAACGATCACCAAAAATAATGGGTGATTCTGCTCTGTAATATTATGATCCAAGAAATATAGTGTCAAAGTAGCTTGAGCATGTAAATATACTCAATGAAAGAACTACGGTTTTCTGGATAATATTCGTAGCTGAATAACACACGTGTCAATAAAATTACAATGGACAATAATTAGATTATAATTAAAGTTGAAAGTACTTTTTACCAGTGTCGCCGCCACCAATTTTTCAGTACCTTCAGAAGGACGTCCGTCAAACTTCGCAAAAATTGTCACCTCGAATTTTAAGGATAATATTATAATGTTTGATAACTGCATTCCCCACAAAGTTCTCGCCAATAGAAAATTGAATTCCATCATCCATGCCAAAAAGAAACGAAGAAAAGCTTATAATTATAAAGGTAAAATCAAAATCAACAAACAAAAATTAGGCCAAAATATTTTCAATAGAAAAGAAGGAGGTGAGTGAAAGGGGGAAGGTACCAAGTACACAACGAACTTTCCATTTCGGAACCTTTAAAAGATGTAAAGTTTTCTTTATAGTGGGTTTATGATCATTATTTGATTTGTGTAGGAAATTTAAGGAAACTGAAACTATCTAAAGTTGGCATTTGGATGATTTTTTTTCTTCTAGGTCTTCAATTGCAATCTGGTTGTTTATGTTTGAGAGTATGGAAACTGAAGTTAAGAATTTTTGTTTCAGGACAACCATTGCTTAATGAGAGGATACAAAATTGATGATATTTTGATGGTGGTGAAGGCCTAGTGCATTTTGATGTTTGAGTGTTTTAAGAATTCACCGTTGTTGTTCTAGTGTGTTCGGTACAGAGTAAGAATAGAGGTAACAACACCCATGAAAAAGGGATTCTAAATTTTATTTCAGTTGATGAAAATTTTTAAGATATGATAAAATATATTGTAGTTTAGGAGGTATTGGAGTAGGCGTTAATTGTTAGGACAAGATATCGAGGTTTTAAAATATGATCCCACAACTTCTTGAAATTAAATAAATGAGAAATTAGTAAAGTTAGTCTTTTTTTTTTTTTTTTTTTTTATGAGAAGAGAAGAAATTTATTAAAGAGGAGAGAATTTACAATGGTCTACCAAAGGTAGACGATAAAAACAAGAACAAAAATAGTAATCTTAGGAGTACACAGACCGCCAATTGATTACAGTGTTTGAAAAGTTCAAATGAATCCTATTCCCGCAAGCACTGGCCCAAGACATCACAAGAGTCTTTACATTAACCGCAAGGTATGAATCCGTCTTGAAGCTATATTTTTATTCAAATGTACGGTAGTTTCTTTCTCGCCATAGAATCCAAATGACTGCAGCAGGGAGAAGATCTCAAACTACTTTTCCTGTACGGGAGAGTGAATTAAGAGACCGTGTATGAGCCAGGGATGACAAGGTCTCCGAAAACACCCAAGCCTAATGCTTGTCCGGTGTAACAGCCATCCATAAGTTATAAGCTACCTTGCAGTGTAGTAGTAGATGGTCCTGCGACTCAGAACTATCACCACAAAGAATGCAAGAGCCGTAAACATCCATACCTTTATGTCGTAACATATCCAAATAATTTAGTTTGCCAAGTACATCGCACCAAACTAAGAAGCAGAATTTCGATGGGATTTCGGCCTTCCAAATCAATTGATGTGAGAAATTATCGACACCTTCAGTTGAAACAAATGTCTTGTACAGAGACTTAGCTGCAAAACAACCTGAGTTGTGAAGTGACCAACGTCTCGTACCAGGTAGGAATCTGTTATAGGTGGATTTCTTCCAATAATGCTAAAAAGATTAGCTAACTGTGCTACTTCTGAGTTATTCAAGTCTCTCTTGAAATCAAATTTCCATGAGCCATCACCTGTAATGTGATCATAAATACTGCCAAACTGTAGCCTGTCGAGCTTGCAAAGAAGAGTAAAATTGCATTCCAGATAGAAATTACCCACCAACTTTTCGTGCTAAAATAATAGCGTACCCCCAGAATGGATGCAAAGAGTGGAGTTATTTTTAACCAAATTACTATTTTCAGATATCGTTCTCCAACAAGAGACTCCGTGAGGTGATTTAACCGGACCTGGAAGCCATTGAGAAAAGTTACAACCATATTTCTTAACTATGAGCTTGTACCACAGATGATTCTTCTCTATCCTAAATCTCTAACTCCACTTTGCAAGGAGAGCTAAATTCATGAACCTCAAATTGAGAACCCCCCCCCCCTTTTCTTTATCAGCATAAAACACTTCCCATTTTATCAAATGAGAACAGCTACTAACACCCCAAAGGAAATTTCTCAGTTTCTTTTCTAAAATCTTGATCACTGAAATTGGTGCCTTGAAAAGAGAGAAGTATTACATAGGAAGTGAAGTTAATATGCATTTTAAAAGCACTAACGTTCCTCCTTTTGTTATAGAAATCTGATTCCACATAGAAAGTCTAACATCAAACTTCTCTATAATTGACACCCAAATGTCTGTTGAGTTTGGCTTTGCTCCCAGGGGCATGCCTAAATACATGAAAGGCAAACCCCAACTCCATACCCCACTCACTGATAAAAGGGACAACACCAATTACAATGATTCTAGTTTTAGCTTCATTGACCTTCAAGCCTGCAATATATTCAAAACAATAAAGTATAGAGATTAAATTTGTGAGCTCCTCCTTGCTGTTGTCAATAAAGAAAATAATATCATTTGCATAGTGCAAATGATTGACTACAGAACCATTTTCCACCATAGAGAATCCATTGAATAAACCAGAGTTAGACGCCCTATCAATGTATCTAGAGAAACCTTCCATTGCGATGTTGAATAATAGTGGAGACATTGGAAAACCTTGTCTAACACCTCTAGAGCTGCTGAAAAAACCAAAAGGAGAAGCATTAATGAGCACTGAAAATGTAGCAGTCGAATAGCAAAATCTAGTCCAATTGATTCATTTTCTGCTAAAACCCATTTTCCCAACATGAACTCCAAATAACTCCAGTTGATTCTATCAAATGCCTTCTAAAGATCTATTTTACATATGATCCCTTGACTTTTCTCTTTTAATCTTGAGTCCACCAATTCATTAGCAATTAATGTTCCATCTATGATTTTTCTGCCCTCTATATAAGTACATTGCATATGTGAAATAAGCTTTGGCATAACTAGTTTCAGCCTAGTAGCAAGTACCTTGGATAAGATCTTATAAACACTAGTAAGAAGAAAAATTGGCATGCAATCTTTAATAGTTTCTATATAATCTTTCTTACGAACCAAAGTAATGAAAGTGATGTTGTGCTTGGTATCTACACAACCTGTTTCACAGAATTCCTTCATTGTGTTCATAATGTCGGATTTAAGGAAACTCCAACATTTATGAAAGAACATGATTGGGAATCCATTGGGACAGGTACCTTATCTTGCCCTAATTCTTGGATTGCCTGTAACACTTTAGCTTTAGAGAATTCAACATCCAGAATACCAGATTCAATAGAATTGATGCTAACAAAATCAATACCTTCTAAGATAGATCTAATAATCTTCTCTTCTTTGAAAAGATTCTCATAAAAACTTACAATATGTTCTTGCAGCTTTTGTCTGTCATCAACCAAAGCACCATCAATGTACAACTGCTTGATTCTATTGTATCTTCTTCTTACACTTACCTTTCTAATAAAGAAAACAATATTTTTGTCACCTTCTTGCAACCACTTGGCATTGGATTTAATTCTCCAAGAGACCTCCTCCATACTAGTGACTTTCTCAAAGTCCTTTTTTACAATTCACCAGGTCTTGCATCTGTGAGTCATATAACAAAGAATCTTCAGCTAAGTTATCGAAATCTTGAATTTCTCGACAAAGAACTATTTCAACTTTGTATTTGTGTGACCAAAGGTGAGCTTGTTCCACTCCTTAAGTTTTTCCTTCCATGCTTTAAGTTTGCACCATAAGATTGTACTTGAGGTACCTGCAAAACAAAAAGAAGTCCACTAGTTTTCCAATAATTCAATGAAGTCGTTCTCCAAGTGATCGTGTGTCAATCCGTCAAAAATAATTTCACTTTCTTACGCACTAAATTTAAATGAAGCACAAGGTAAGGAAGAGTTCGTATCCACAGAGAGGCAATTGTTGTTAAGTAATTTTCAGTTTCTAGAGTAACCCAAGGTATGTTTGTTGTTTAAGAAATAAAAGTATTTGAAAGCTTAAGTAAATAGTTTGAGAAATCAATAAGGAGAAGATATTGGTCAAGGGATAGTATCATTCACAAACATGTATTTTCATCAATGATTAGAATTGGTATTTTAATCTCGTATTTATTAAAAGTCCTAGGATATCTTGATCGCAAGTATAACCCGTTAATTCCTCTTTTCATCACAACCACATTAAAAGATGCTTATGTGAATTCTTCGTCAAAGCAACCTAAAGTGTAAAAGCACAATTAAGTTTAACTCCCCTAAGAGCATTAAGTTTTATGGAATAAGACTCATCAATGCAAACGAATGTGTAAAAGCACTAGACGTTTTAACAAAAGTTATGATTCACTTGTGACTAATAGGATGTATCACTACAAGCACTAACCACAATTATGCTACTTAGAATCAGGGGATAAACAACTTTTTCGTATTGAAAACCCTAATATAGCTCTAGAGATGAACACAAATCAGATTGATTCCGGACTCAACCTAACAAGTTTTCAAATCTTATAACACTATTAATTGTGAATCACAAACAATAATTACTGAGACAAAACTAATTCATTGAATCAAAAGCATGTTGAGAAATCAACTTTTATCCCATAACCAATAATAAGTTTAGCTACTCATAGCTATGGAGTTCATCATCATCAATATTCAATAATAAACAAGGAAGAAGAAGAACAAAACCAAACCCTAGAAGCGTAAACAAAACGGCTCTCCAAAATTCCCAAGCAAAAAGATATATCATGTGTTGTAGAAAACCTCCTTTATAGCTTTTTTCTCCAACTTCTAAAATTAGGTCTAGTCTTCAAAGTCCATTAGGTGAGAATCCACCAAGCCCACAAGAATGAGAAACCCGTAGAAAATACGCCCAAAACGGTCGCCGAAGTTCGGGATTGTGGCCGGAAATCGCCGGAAAGTCGCGAAAACAGCCCCGTGACCGGCAAGTCCGCCTTCCACCGGTCAACGGGTCAACTCGGCCGGTCAACGGGTCGAACGATTCAACTCGGTCGGACCCAGTCAAGGAGAGTCGACGAGTCGTGGTTGAATCGGATGAGTCGAGGTTGAATCGGATCTCGACCGGGTCAAGCTAGACTTGGCATGATCCATATTGCATCAAGCAATTTGAGATGCACAATCCTTGTGCACCCAGCCATAATGGCCCTGCACTCTCAGCACAGTCTCAATTCTTCCCTGTTAAAGCAACACAATCTCTCAGTTCACCCCCAGGCCTTAATACCACCAACAACCTCACTCTTTCATGCCGCAACAATCGCTTATAAGCAACAACAAGATCAGCCTCGCTACTCGACATCATCCCTGGCAAGCACCCTGCATTTCTATTAACATTATATCCTTTACTGCCATTCAGTGACAAAGATCAACTATGGCTCAGAACCATCAATGTCCGAGCCGCACTCCCACCGCCACCATATTCCACAAGAAAGCACCACAACTCACTCTCTCACTAAACCTGAATACTCACTCTGCATCTCCCTGCCAGTCTTCCATCTTGCAATCCAATGCCACCACCTGCAAGTCAAGACCACCTCAACCAGCAGCACAGAGCTCAAGCCAACCTCATTGTATCAACACATAGCACCACGAACCACCTAGACCAGCTTACTCCACCATCTCCATATGCTTCAACTCAATCTTGCCACTTATCAAGCCACCAGATTCATTCATTACTTCAAACCCTTGCCAGATCCATCTATGCTTCAATTAACAGCTGCACTTCCTTATTCAGCCCTGTATGCTCTATCTTAGCTCAATTCCAACTTGCCTCTCAGCTCTATATACATCCAACACTCCACAGACCCCAGTTCCTGTCATTGGCACAACTGACCCTTGCTCATCATCATTTTATGCACCACCAACACCTCAAGACCTGCAACCAGCTCCATCTTGCAATGCCATTGCCTGGCTGCCTTGGCTTCACCAGCTTGCACCTGTGTAGCTTTCCCTTCAACTTGCTTAACTCCATAATTCCATTGAGCTCCACAAGAGCAAATGATAGCAACCAACAAAGACCACTTCGCCATCTACTTGGCTCCATTTCAGCTCATTTTCAGCCTTGCTTCATGCTCACCAAGACTTCACCTAACATCTCAATAGCATTTCATTCATACAATCAAGTTTCATGCTCAGCTGCAGCCATCCATCACCATTGTGCCAAAGACTAAACTATTTCTGCGGCAATCTCCACATCTCAGGCCAAGTTTTGCCTGCCTTGAATTCCAACACAGACTCAACACCAAATAAGTGCAACAGCACAATTTACCAGCACCATTCATCACCACCGCAAGACAACTCCACCTTTCAAGACAAACATCAACCACAAATGAATAAAACCAATCATTACCAAAGTTGCCTCCTGCAGCTTGGATCCACAGCAACCTTTGCAATTTCAGTCATCACCATTGCAGCACATTGGCAGCCCTGCATCAGATGCATAGCTCTGCTCATCGCCTTCAGCTGCTCCATCTGGCTTTAGCTGCTTCCATTGCCCTCGAAGCTCAATTCCACCTCACCGCAAAGACAAACCATGAACCCAGATGATCCACCCGAGACATTCTAGGCACCAAAGCCATCATCTCATACCCAATAATTCATCCAAATCTGCAACCTCGTGCCATTAAACCGCCAACAAACTCATCTCAAGCCTGTGACCAATTCACACCCAGTTCAATATCATCTTTCCCTTGCCCTGAATCTCTCTCACACATCGATCCATGGCCGCTTCTCTCTTTCTCGATCTCCCCTGAGTTCATTCTCAACCACCAACAAAATCATCTTCTCCCTGAGCTTCATCTTCATTCTCAAACCCTAACTCAAGCTGCACTTCAATCGATCTCCATACACAAGCTCAAGCTCTAAACCCTCCATTTCATCACCCCTGAATTCAATCTAAACACAATCGCGACTCAAACTCCTTTCAATCGACTCAAACCCATATCTATTTTACTCAAGAACATCAATTTCTTCTCTGTGACAGCACATTGATTTCCTTGCTAGATCGAACTGCACCATCTCCATCTTCACTTCTTCCACCATTAGCAACGCCTCCATTGCACAAAACAGCATCAGAGAGTGAATAAAGAGATTGAGGGGAAAAAGGAGAAATGAACCCTATCTTCTTCTTTCATAGAAAAAATCACAAAGAATTTGGGAATGAGAGTGAATTCCCCACGACCAAGTTGATGGTGTTTCCTGTACGGACAGTATTTAGGCACCCTGGATAATGGATATGGGCCACCAATAAATCTCTTTGTATTGTCAGTCCTGGGTAACTGACAAGCTTAATTGTTGACTTTGCTTACAACCTTCTCATACGGACCCTAATGGCCTCGTTCTTTCGCCGATAGCTTCGCCTTTTGCTCCAATTGGGATGATTTCCGCTTCTTTTCCTCCGTGCGACTCCAGAGTACCTAATAACTCAAAAACACGCGTAAAGTACATAATTCACAAGAAAAATAGCAAAGAAAGCATAAACTCTATATAGTAAATACGGTGTATTCTACACCTATCAGATTCCTCCACACTTAGACTTTGCTTGTCCTCGAGCAAATTAAACAAAACAATAAAATACAACAACTCCGTGTCGTCGAGGCTACGGTCACTTTTAGCATAAATAACAAGCCTTTAAACCCCTAGGTGTCCCTAGTGGACGAGTTATAGTCTCGTGAGGGTTTACTAGAGATTTACCCACAAAACCTATATTTCAAACTCCGTCTATTCGTGACAAATCAATGAATGAATCCAAAATGACTACAGGAGGAGGTACCTTGCAAATTCAATTCATATATTAGTAAATAAACTCTAATTAGATAGTCGAACAAGCCACAATACTTTAAACTCACAAACCACAATCACAATGAAAAGATTAAGAAGATGGACATAGATGTAGATGTTGGCGAATATTCTCAAGTGTTCGATGTTTCCCATATCTGTCTGAAGGTCACTGCTAAGATGAAATTAATCCTATTGGATTGAGCTACTTAGTGCTGAATGCTACATCAAATCAATTGGCATATACAAGGGAACCAAAAGTGACTTTATTCAACACAATAATATATTTTTATATTTTTTTTTATGATTGGATCAAACTGGATCCAATTTCTCTTTTTTTTTTTTTTTTTAGACGGCATGATTAGATCTTTTGGATCCAAGCGCATGCTTCTTGTCAGCAAGTACATGATAGTTGCCTTGGATCCTGCATTCCACGCTTGTTTAGGCGACGGAGACAGGGACTACGTTTCACACATACTGCTATTCCCAAGTGTCTTTTTATTCCGTTTTGGTCTAATTGGTCGGTCTTTTTTTTTTTTTTTAACAATTTTTTTCAATTTTTTTTTTTTTTTTTTTTTTTAGTAACTCAATCACTCTATTTCATCCTAGCAATAATAACACGTCGATTTTTAGTGACCCACCAAAGCACTTAGAGAACAATAGATAACTATGGAAAAATAAAAATAGAATGTGATATGGTGATATTCCGAGATATGGTAACAACTATCATATAATTCGTGATTTCTGAGCTATGTTCGTCCCTTTTAGTTAATTGGTTCCTCAACTCCTGCATTCAAAATGGTTCCATCCACTAATGGTGTCATCCTAAAGGCACAAGTTCTAGATTTCGGAGTTCAAAAGCACAAATTTTTCTGATTTTTCTATTTTTCTATTTTTTTTTATATATAAAACAAACTAAAACATATAAATGCTCCCCCACACTTAAACTTTACATTGTCCTCAATGTAAATTGAATCATCCAAAGTAAGTCAAGGTGGGAAATCCTAGCAAAAATCAGCAAAAACAAAATAAAAACAAAACAAGAAAAACTAAAAACAAGAAAAGAAATAAATACAAGACAAGAAATACTCATCCGTTGGGTTGCCTCCCAATTAGCGCTTGGTTTAAAGTCGTCACCCGACTATCTCCTTGCTTTCTATGACTCCTCCGGAGGGAGTACATCCACAAAGTTAACTCCTTCCACCACTTCGAAGTGAAGTTCTCATAATATGGTTTCAACCGGTGCCCATTAACTTTAAGTTCTTTCCCTGTAGCTATGCTACGAATTTCCACTGCACCATGAGAAAACACATTAGTAACAATAAAAGGTCCGATCCATCGTGACCTTAATTTACCCGGAAATAAATGCAAGCGAGAATTAAACAAAAGCACTTTCTGCCCAATACAAAATTGTTTCCTAGAAATCATGTTATCATGGAATGCTTTCGTCTTTTCTTTGCAATTCCGTGAACTTTCAAATGCATCATTGCGAAGCTCCTCTAGCTCTTGAAGTTGTAACTTCCTTTGCTTTCCAGCCCCATCCATCTCCATGTTGCATTGTTTAATAGCCCAAAACGCTTTATGCTCAATTTCCACGGGTAAGTGACAAGGTTTACCATACACAAGCCTAAAAGGAGACATTCCAATAGGTGTTTTATATGCGGTTCTATACGCCCACAAAGCATCATTAAGTCGCATGCTCCAATCCTTCCTTGTCGGGTTCACCGTCTTTTCTAGAATTGATTTCACCTCCCGGTTAGACACCTCGGCTTGTCTATTGGTTTGTGGATGATAAGGTGTTGCAATCTTATGCGACACATTGTACTTCCTTAACAAGCTTTGCAAGAACCTGTTTTTGAAGTGAGAACCCCCATCGCTAATTATCGCCCTTGGAATGCCAAACCTTGCAAAAATATTAGCTTGCACGAAGTCTGAAACAACTTTAGAATCATTAGTTGGGGTGGCTTTAGCTTCCACCCATTTCGAGACATAATCAACCGCAAGTAAGATATAAAAATTCCCATGGGAGTTGACAAAAGGCCCCATAAAATCAATACCCCATACGTCAAAAACTTCAATAAATTGAATAAAAGTTTGTGGCATTTGATTTCGGACACCTAGATTGCCGGTTCTTTGACACCTATCACAAGTTGTACAAAATATATGCGCATCCTTAAACAAAGTTGGCCAATAAAAACCACTTTCAAGTACCTTGTGCGCGGTTCTCTTACTCCCAAAATGTCCTCCGCAAGCATAAGAGTGACAAAAAGACAAGATAGAGTTAAATTGATTCGCACGCACCTTCGTATTACTTGGTCACTACCATGTTTCCATAAGTATGGATCATCCCATATGTATTGGTTCCCTAACCTCTTAAGTTTGTCCCTCTCAAAGACGAGACAAGTTTTGTGGGATTTGTTTAGAAACTAAGTAATTGACAATATCGGCATACCATGGTTCTCCAAAGGCAATTGAGAAAAGTTGCTCATCCGGGAAACTTTCACGCAACGGGATAGTCTCCTTGTCCACAGCAAGTCGGCTCAAGTGATCCGCAACGGTGTTCTCAATCCCTTTCTTGTCTTTGATTTCAATATCAAACTCTTGCAAGAGTAAAATCCATCGTATGAGCCTCGGTTTCGCCTCTTTCTTTGTAAGCAAGTACTTAAGCGCCGCATGATCGAAAAAAACAACAACTTTTGTACCAATTAGATAAGAGCGAAACTTTTCCAAAGCAAAAACAATAGCTAATAACTCTTTTTCAGTGGTTGTGTAGTTTTGTTGAGCCTCATTTAACGTTCTAGAAGCATAATAGATAGCATGAGGAAGCCTCCCCACACGTTGCCCAAGCACCGCACCAACCGCATAATCACTAGCATCACACATGAGTTCAAACGGCTTACTCCAATCCGGTGGTTTAATGATAGGGGCTGAGATCAAAAGTTCTTTCAAACGATTGAATGCCGCCATACATTTCTCATCAAAGTTAAAAACCACATCTTTTTGCAATAAGTTACAAAGTGGTGACGCTATCTTGGAAAAATCCTTGATGAATCTACGATAGAAACCTGCATGACCAAGAAAAGAACGTATCTCCCTCACCGTAGTGGGAGGGGTTAGAGCACGAATAAGGTCTATCTTAGATTTATCGACTTCCAAGCCTTTAGAAGATATTATATGGCCTAAAACTATGCCATGAGTTACCATGAAATGGCACTTCTCCCAATTTAGCACAAGATTTGTTTCAACACATCGTTCAAGGATTAGAGACAAATTGTTCAAGCAAAGGTCAAAAGAATCACCAAAGACACTAAAGTCATCCATGAACACTTCGATTATGTTTTCAACATATTCCGAAAGATACTTACCATACACCTTTGAAAGGTAGCTGGAGCATTGCATAAACCAAAAGGCATCCTTCTATAAGCAAAAGTACCAAAAGGACAAGTGAAAGTGGTTTTCTCTTGGTCCTCCTAAGCTTATCACAATCGATTATAACCCGAATAGCCATCAAGAAAGCAATAGTAAGAGTGTCCAGCTAAACGTTCAAGCATTTGATCAATAAAAGGTAAAGGAAAGTGATCTTTTCTAGTGGCGGCATTAAATTTTCTATAATCAATACAAACCCTCCAACCGGTTTGCACACGAGTTGGGACAAGTTCATTCTTATCATTCTCCACCACTGTCACACTTGATTTCTTTGGTACTACTTGTACCGGGCTCACCCACTTGCTATCAGATATGGGGTAGATAACACCCACTTCCAAAAGCTTGAGTATCTCCTTTTTCACAACTTCCATCATGGGAGGATTCAAACGACGTTGCGCGTCCCTTTTAGGCTTTGCATCATCCTCCAAACGAATTTTGTGCATACAAACGGCAGGGCTAATACCCTTGATATCGGCAATTGTCCATCCTATGGCCGTCTTGTACTTCCTTAGCACCCTTAGAAGTTTTTGCTCTCAGTAAATCACTAAGCTTGTTAGAAACAATCACCGGTAACTCTTCATTATCACCCAAGTACAATTACTTAAGGTGGTTGGGAAGAGGTTTCAATTCTAAAACCGGAGATTTAATAATTGAAGGTACAAGCTTTTCATCACTGCATGGTAAAGAAATAAAAGAGATATTATGAGTTTTCGGGCATTCTTGTAGTGAATTAAGATCACCAAGAGCTTCCTTGACTTCATTACCACACTCTACACCATTATCCATGGATGTAGTTAACACGGTTTCCAAAGCATCATCACCGTTTAATTCAAACATTTGTTGTGCCAATGAATCCATAACATCAATGGAGAAACAAGAGTGGACATCGCTAGGATATCTCATCGTCTCGAAAATGTTGAAACGTATTGTCTCTCCATCAAATTCCATGGTTAGCGTTCCTTTGTCCACATCAATTATAGTTTTCGCCGTTTTCATGAAAGGACGCCCAAGAAGCAATGGAAGAGATGAGTCCGGTGCACCTTCATCCATCTCTAAGACACAAAAGTCCGCAGGAAATACTAGTTGATTAACCTGCACAAGAACATCCTCAACAATACCCATTGGGTAAACATTAGAGCGATCGGCTAATTGTAATACAATTTCAGCCTTTTTAAGAGGACCAAGATCAAGTGAATTATACATTGACGCAGGCATAACATTAACGGAAGCGCCTAAATCCAACATAGCTTTGTTAAAAGTTGTGTTACCAATTGTGACGGGAATGTCAAAACTACCCGGATCCTTGCACTTAAGTGGGAGTTTGTGTTGTAAGATTGCCGAAGCATTCTCCCCCACACTAAGCACTTCATTACCTTTGAGCCTTTGTTTGTTGGTACACAAGTCCTTCAACACCTTTGCATACTTTGGAACTTGCTTGATAGCATCAATGAGTGGTATGTTCACATGGATCTTCTTTAGAACGTCTAAAATCTCCTTTTCTAGTTCCGCCTTCTTAGAACTTGCAAATCTGCGAGGGAAAGGTAGAGGAGGAACATAAGTAGAAACCGGAGTTTTAGAGTTAGGAATAGGTACCTCAGAAGTTTGGGGAGAATCCTCGACTTTATCCTCCAAAACAGGTTCCTTGGGTGTCTCCACCTTGCCCGAATCAGCAGCTTCGGGTTGCACAAGTTGTGTACCGCTTCTCAACGTAATGGCATTGACACCCTCTTTTGGGTTAATAGGTTGAGAAGGAAGTCTCCCACTATTTTGTGCCTTCAAATTGTTGATATCAACCGCCATGGAGCCCATTTGTGTTTGCAACTCCTTAATAGCACTCTTAGTCTCTTGTTGACTCTCCTTGAACATGGTGGAAATACCTTGCATAAAAGTTTGAAGCTTTGCATCAAAATCAGCACCTTGAGTTTGCATTGATTGTTGTGCTTGAGGTTGCTGAAATTGTTGTTGTTGTGGTTGAAATCCACTAGGACGGTTGAAAGTAGGTTGTTGAACGGCTCCTTGCTTGTTAGCATAGCTAAAATTGGGGTGATCTCTCCATCCCGGATTGTAAGTGTTGGAGTAGGGATCATACCGTCTTGGTTGATTCGGAAAGATCGCATTAGCTTGCTCGTCTTCATAAGATTGAGGAGAAGTTGGTATAACCGCGGATGCCACTTGTTGCAACATTGCTGTCATGTTACCCATTTGTTGACGAAGTTCCTCCACCTCGCTCACTTCACTCACCCTTCTTAGAATCACATCCGAACCACGACTCAAGAATTGTTGTGAGTTCGCTGCCATGTTTTCAATCAACTCCCTAGCTTGTGCCACCGTCTTGCTAACTAGTGCACCACCACCCGCATCGTCAATAAGATTCCTATCACTTGATTGGAGTCCTTCATAGAAGTATTGGATGATCATAGCGTCACTAAATTGGTGGTGAGGGCAGCTTGCAACCAACCTCTTGTACCGTTCCCAACATTCATATAAGGATTCTCCCACGTTTTGCTTCATCCCACAAATTTCTTTGCGAATTTGAGTAGCCTTGGATGCAGGAAAATATCTCTCCAAAAAGAGTTTCTTCAACCCATTCCATGTTGTGACACTTCCTGGAGGTAAATAGTACAACCAATCCTTAGCACTATCCATTAAAGAGAAACGGAAAACTTTCAACATTGCACCATCCGCCTCAACATTTGCTTTGGAAGCATAGCCGTGACAATGGTGTGGAAGTCCAAAAGATGTTTGTTAGGATCTTCATTCACCATGCCATGGAATTTTGGTAATTCTCTAAGCAACCCCGGCTTTATCTCAAAAGTAGAGTTCGTTTGAATACACCCCGTTGTGTATCAAGCCTATGAGAACCTAAGTCCTTGAGTGAACGATTTGCATCACCCATTTCTTCTTCTTCTCGTTGTCGGAAAATCTCTTCTCCTACTTCCTCCTCGTGCTCGTCCGTTGTGTCTTTACTTGGTTGGAGTATTGTGCCGCGTCTAGTAGCTATCCCGCACCTTGGATAATTCCAATCCTTAGAAGCCGAGAGATTATGCACTGCAAACAATTCTCGCAAACAAGTGAGAAACAAGACAAGAAACGAAAAGCAAAGATAAAAGCAGAAATTGTAAAAAGAAACTAAAAACTTAATAACAAGCCGTATGCCTCCTGAGAACGGCGCCAACATTTGATCGTGTGTCAATCCGTCAAAAATAATTTCACTTTCTTACGCACTAAATTTAAATGAAGCACAAGGTAAGGAAGAGTTCGTATCCACAGAGAGGCAATTGTTGTTAAGTAATTTTCAGTTTCTAGAGTAACCCAAGGTATGTTTGTTGTTTAAGAAATAAAAGTAGTTGAAAGCGAAGTAAATAGTTTGAGAAATCAATAAGGAGAAGATATTGGTCAAGGGATAGTATCATTCACAAACATGTATTTTCATCAATGATTAGAATTGGTATTTTAATCTCGTATTTATTAAAAGTCCTAGGATATCTTGATCGCAAGTATAACCCGTTAATTCCTCGTTTTCATCACAACCACATTAAAAGATGCTTATGTGAATTCTTCGTCGAAAGCAACCTAAAGTGTAAAAGCACAATTAAGTTTACTCCCTAAGAGCATTAAGTTTTATGGAATAAGACTCATCAATGCAAACGAATGTGTAAAAGCACTAGACGTTTTAACAAAAGTTATGATTCACTTGTGACTAATAGGATGTATCACTACAAGCACTAACCACAATTATGCTACTTAGAATCAGGGATAAACAACTTTTTCGTATTGAAAACCCTAATATAGCTCTAGAGATGAACACAAATCAGATTGATTCCGGACTCAACCTAACAAGTTTTCAAATCTTATAACACTATTAATTGTGAATCACAAACAATAATTACTGAGACAAAACTAATTCATTGAATCAAAAGCATGTTGAGAAATCAACTTTTATCCCATAACCAATAATAAGTTTAGCTACTCATAGCTATGGAGTTCATCATCATCAATATTCAATAATAAACAAGGAAGAAGAAGAACAAAACCAAACCCTAGAAGCGTAAACAAAACGGCTCTCCAAAATTCCCAAGCAAAAAGATATATCATGTGTTGTAGAAAACCTCCCTTTTATAGCTTTTCTCCAACTTCTAAAATTAGGTCTAGTCTTCAAAGTCCATTAGGTGAGAATCCACCAAGCCCACAAGAATGAGAAACCCGTGTAGAAAATACGCCCCGAAAACGGTCGCCGGAAGTCTGGGATTGTGGCCGGAATCCTGCCGGAAAGTCGCCGGAAAACAGCCCCGGTGACCGGCAAAGTCCGCCCGGTCACCGGTCAACGGGTCAACTCGGCCGGGTCAACGGGTCAGAACGATTCAACTCGGTCAGACCGAGTCAAGGAGAGTCAGACGAGTCAGGGTTGAATCAGATGAGTCAGGGTTGAATCAGATCTGACTGGACTGGCTAGACTTGGCATGATCCATATTGCACTGGCCAATTTGAGATGCACAATCCTTGTGCACCCAGCCATAATGGCCCCCGCACTCAAGACAGTCTCAATTCTTCCCCCAAAGCAACACAATCTCTCGCCACCCCCAGGCCTTAATACCACCAACAACCTCACTCTTCATGCTGCAACAACTGCTTACAAGCAACAACAGCATCAGCCTCTGCTACTCGACATCATCCCTGGCAAGCACCCTGCATTTCTATTAACATTATATCCTTTACTGCCATTCAGTGACAGCATCAACTATGGCTCAGAACCATCAATGTCTGAGCTGCACTCCCACTGCCACCATATTCCACAGCAGCACCACAACTCAGCTCTCACTAAACCTGGAATACTCACTCTGCATCTCCCTGCCAGTCTTCCATCTTGCAATCCAATGCCACCACCTGCAAGTCAAGACCACCTCAACCAGCAGCACAGAGCTCAAGCCAACCTCATTGTATCAACACATAGCACCACAGAACCACCTAGACCAGTTACTCCACCATCTCCATATGCTTCAACTCAATCTTGCCAGCTTATCAAGCCACCAGATTCATTCATTACTTCAAACCCTTGCCAGATCCATCTATGCTTCAATTAACAGCTGCACTTCCTTATTCAGCCCTGTATGCTCTATCTTAGCTCAATTCCAACTTGCCTCTCAGCTCTATATACATCCAACACTCCACAGACCCCAGTTCCTGTCATTGGCACAACTGACCCTTGCTCATCATCATTTTATGCACCACCAACACCTCAAGACCTGCAACCAGCTCCATCTTGCAATGCCATTGCCTGGCTGCCTTGGCTTCACCAGCTTGCACCTGTGTAGCTTTCCCTTCAACTTGCTTAACTCCACAATTCCATTGAGCTCCACAGTAGCAGCCATAGCAACCAACAGCACCAGCTCTGCCATCTACTTGGCTCCATTTCCAGCTCATTTTCAGCCTGCTTCATGCTCAGCTCAAGACTTCACCTGCAACATCTCAATAGCATTTCATTCATACAATCAAGTTTCATGCTCAGCTGCAGCCATCCACTGCCACAGGCCAGCACCAGCTATTTCCTGCGGCAATCTCCACATCTCAGGCCAAGTTTTGCCTGCCTTGAATTCCAACACAGACTCAACACCAAATAAGTGCAACAGCACAATTTACCAGCACCATTCATCACCACCTGCAGCACAACTCCACCTGCTACAGCACAAACATCAACCACAATCCAGAAGCAAAACCAATCATTACCAGTGCCTCCTGCAGCTTGGATCCACAGCAACCTTTGCAATTTCAGTCATCACCATTGCAGCACATTGGCAGCCCTGCATCAGATGCATAGCTCTGCTCATCGCCTTCAGCTGCTCCATCTGGCTCTAGCTGCTTCCATTGCCCCTGAAGCTCAATTCCACCTCACTGCAGCACAGCCATGAACCCAGTGATCCACCTGAGACATTCTAGGCACCAAAGCCATCATCTCATACCCAATAATTCATCCAAATCTGCAACCTCAGGCCATTAAACTGCCAACAAACTCATCTCAAGCCTGTGACCAATTCACACCCAGTTCAATATCATCTTTCCCTTGCCCTGAATCTCTCTCACACATCGATCCATGGCCGCTTCTCTCTTTCTCGATCTCCCCTGAGTTCATTCTCAACCACCAACAAAATCATCTTCTCCCTGAGCTTCATCTTCATTCTCAAACCCTAACTCAAGCAGCTTCAATCGATCTCCATACACAGTCAAGCTCAAAACCCCTCCATTTCATCACCCTGAATTCAATCTAAACACAATCGCGACTCAAACTCCTTTCAATCGACTCAAACCCATATCTATTTTACTCAAGAACATCAATTTCTTCTCTGTGACAGCACATTGATTTCCTTGCTAGATCGAACTGCACCATCTCCATCTTCACTTCTTCCACCATTAGCAACGCCTCCATTGCACAAAACAGCACCAGAGAGTGAATAAAGAGATTGAGGGGAAAAAGGAGAAATGAACCCTATCTTCTTCTTTCATAGAAAAAAATCACAAAGAATTTGGGAATGAGAGTGAATTCCCACGACCAAGTTGATGGTGTTGCTCGTCGGCCGTGTTTAGGCACCCTGGATAATGGATATTGGCCACATAAATCTCTTTGTATTGTCAGTCCCGGGAACCGACAAGCTTAATTGTTGACTTTGCTTACAACCTTCTCATACGGACCGGAATGGCCTCGTTCTTTCGCCCGATAGCTTCGCCTTTTGCTCCAATTGGGATGATTTCCGCTTCTTTTCCTCAGGTGCGACTCCAGTACCTAATAACTCAAAAACACGCGTAAAGTACATAATTCACAAGAAGAATAGCAAAGAAAGCATAAACTCTATATAGTAAATACGGTGTATTCTACACCTATCACCAAGAACCACATAATCTCAAACCTAAAAGGACTAGGTCCCAAGGAAGGGTCTAATATGTCTAAGAGGATGGGGATGTGATTATAGGTTGGTCTATATTTTGCTAGTTGTGAGACAAAAGGAAAATGAAACTCAAAGGCCGGAGAAATAAGGAATCTATCTATCCTACTCATGATAGGATTAGATTGACCGTTTGACCAGGTATATCTTACTCATTTGAGTGGAAGATCGATAAGATCATGTTGAGAGATAAAGTCATAGAATTTTTCCATGATTTTGGTGATTCTACAACACCCCTTTTTCTCATCACATTTGGTGATTACATTAAAATAACCACCCAATCACCATGGCAGATCCCAAATTCTACAAATGTTATCCATTTCAACCCAAAATTTAGCTCCATCTTGAGATTTATTTGGCCCATAAACGTTTGTAAGAACCCCACTCAAATCCGTCGTATTTATTTGTGCAATGAACTGCTAGTGTATAGTCACCAACCAATGAGTCCTTGACTTCGACAAAGTTCTTATTCCAAAGAATTAACATACCCCAGAATTGCCCATGGACTATTGATAAGTCCAACCAAAATTAGGTTTGCACAAATCTGAGTGATATCGTAAGCAGCAATGCATCTTCTTGGTCTCTTATAAGATAATAATTAGAGCGTTGATGATATGAATCATCTTATTAACGATGGTTCTTCTGTTGGTAGAGAACAAGCCTCTAACATTCCATGAAAGTATTTGTTAATTCATTTATTATATGGAATTGCCCATTTCTTGATAGTTCTTCTTGTCTTGACATATGATTGCTCAAGTGCCATTGAGGAGATGTCAAGTATTCTACAGTCCATGACCATTCTTTTTGGAATTATACTTTATTCCTCAGAACAAGTGTTAGAGCAAGCATCATCCGAAGTATCTGCAGTTGTTGGCTCAAATCCAGGGGGATAAGTTGGAGAGGAAGAAGAAGAGTTTGATGTTTCCTCCATATCCAGGTTAACAATAAATGTGTCAATTAAGTCACCAAAAGGCCGTGCCTTGATTTTTGGCTCGTGAATTGACACATTCTGAACACCTTCCAAATTAATGATAGTCTGAGCAGCAAAATCCTCCTCGACAACTGGTGGATTACAGAAAAGTTTATGTATAGGGCCTTAAAGTAGCAAATTTAAGCGTTAAGAATCTACTTGAGTGGTTCGGCATATTATTAAAATTGATGCCCAAGTTAAGACCTAGATTAAATAGTCTCTGCACCTCTTTATAAAGCCAATCTGGGAATATAAGCCTATAGATTATATTAATTCGTCTTGGATAATTTGGATGGGATAACAAAGCATTGCTTTTGGGTGGGGTTACGATATATGGTGGTGTAAGAATTGGTGCCTGTGTGAACAAAGGGGTGTTGGAAATATTTAAAGGTAATGAAATTCGGTCACAGATGGTTCTAGGGATAGGATCAATGATGGAGTAGAGTTTAATGGTATTTTGGTAACTTGATTTGCAGGTTTTGTGGGCTTGATTCTGTTGGTAAAAGGATTAATGGGAATTTCATCAGATATATCATCAATACCACATTTGAATGCCGGGATTGGGTTGATAGGGTCTACATCCATATCAATGGGTTCGTCCACTGATAATGAAAGTTTATCAATCTTTTTCCATAAAGGTTATCTTTGTGATGACGACTTGGAACTCTTCTTTTCTGGGCTTGCGCTTTCTCCTTTTTTTTTGGTACCGGATCCATGATGAGCTTGTTTACGTGGACTGTGATTTGAAAGTTGCCTTGTTGGAAAAGGCATGAAGTAGCTGTAGAATCATGAAGATTTAAATCCTTCCTGAGAGAGTCAACACTGTTGCTAAAATCAGGGAAAGAGTTTGTGATTTTTCCTTGAATGTCCACCAACTTCGGCATGTGAATTGACTTGGAGATGTTTGAATTCCACAGTGACGGTACCTGATAATCTACTTTCATGTTGAACGGATTCCTAACTCTTGGAATGGAGATGTGTGCCGTAAAAATGCCCAAATCTATAAACAAATTCAGCGCTCTAGGAATATAGTTGATCCCTTTTAGATTACGTGTCTTAATACACATGGCACGTAGATCTTCCGATTTAGAGATACATGATCTATCAACAAAACTCCACCATATAACTCACCTATCTGATGTATTACACCCAATGACAAGAATTGATAAGGAACACCAAAAATATCTAGATAGAAATCTGTAGCTAAGAAAGGTGATGCCTTCCAAAACTGTGGATCCCATCTAGAAACCGAGTATGTAACATTCTCAGCAGTAAAATTGAACTCAAAATATGCAGATGATAAATCTTTGTCCACATGGAAAATACCTTGGTACGAATTCATGGGATAAACGGCACATACAGAATATAACTGCAATTCATGACTCGGGCAGTGGCCACAACATACCAATTGATTATCGGGATAGGTGAAGACACCACAAATGCATCAGGCCATTTACCTAAAAGGTTATAGGTGTTAGATCATTGCTCGGTTGAACTCGCAAGTATTGATATCTCAAGCTTGTTTGTCAAGTTTAGTTTCCAAAACTATAAGTCTTGATTTCTAGTCTACTTATAGCTAAGTCTCGGATTAGGATAGTAAGTGTAGTTGAGCTCTAGACTCCATGGAATTCATCGAATGAAGACGAAGAACTACTCAAGGGAACTTGTGGAACTTCATCAACAAAAAGGTATGTGGAGACTTGAACTTATCTATCACTCAAAAGTCTATCTACTCTATCTTCTATTTGAGACAAAAGTCGTATTGCTATATAGACTTTGATTATACATATTTGCTATTTCGGGCCGAGTTCATCTCGCTTATCTATTTCTCAAAATATGTGTTGGTAAGCTTTCGCTTTATCCATGTTCATCTTTACTCGTGGTGAAAGTCATGTTGATTATTTCAATAACTTGAAAATCGCTTTGATGAAAATAGTTTGTGGATAAAAACTATTTTAACATCCTCTAAGAAAGTGTCAATGACTGAAATGAGAGTTTAGAACAAGTAACCAAGTTTGGATATAAACATAGTGTGTTCTCACATTTGTGTAAAAGTCCAAAACCGAGAACCTAAAGTATGCGTACCCGTACGCGTACTGGTGGAAGATTCACGTCCGTGAAAATCTGCTGGAGTTTGAAAGTGAAAAACAAACTCAATCCGGTCACTTAGGTATGCGTACACGTTTGCATACTTAAGCTGGTTACTTTGTAAAATCAGTTTGTTCATGAACTAAAACATTTATATAATAAGGAATGCAATCTTTGCAAACCGTGGCTATAATGTTCATGAATTGATTCGAGTGAATCAAAATCGATTTTGTTTCGATTGTGTCTTGTATACTTCTATGAGATCTAAGCAATTGAACAAATCTCTAACTAGTTCATTTGAGTCATTTGAACTAGTTATGGTAAAGGTGACTAAGGTTGATATGAAAGTGCTCATATGGCTAACCATTGGTTAACTATTGTTGAACCGACTAAGTGTACACGTTTAGGTACGGTTACTCAAACCTAAATGAAGGTGCATTTCATTTATGTATAACAAGCTAAGTTTGATCTAACGGTTGAAAGATATTAGCTTGAATCTAATCAGGTTTTCATCTAACGGTGAATATTGCTTTGTTACCAAGGTAACTTAGATTTTGAACCTTGATTTGAAATCCATATAAATGAGAACTCTGGCAACTGGGAAACCTAATCCCCACACCTACTGTGTGATACTAGTTGCATAAGCTAGAGTCGATTCTCCTTAAAACTTAGTTTTTTCACGAGACCCTGTAGGTTAACGACTTAAAGACTTCATTGGGATTGTGAAGCCAGACCCTAATATTTTCTCTGTAGTTGCGTGATCTGATCTTGCGGTTTTCTATCGTGATTGAGTACAACCGTAAGATTGGCTTGAGATTAATTTCTCCGATAGGCAAGATAGAAAAGTAGTCACAAACATCTTCGTCTCATCGTTTGTGATTCCACAATATCTTGTTTCGTTAATCGATTAAGATTATTATGAGGTGATTGATAATACTAGGCTGTTCTTCGGGAATATAAGTCCGGGTTATCAATTGGTTCATGTTCACCTTGATTTATCAAAAGACGGAACAAAAACTCGTAGGTATATCGGTGGGAGACAGTTATCTATTTAATAGAATTTTCTGTGTGAGACAGATTTGTTTATTAAGTCTTCGACTTTGGGTCGTAGCAACTCTTGGTTGTGGGTGAGATCAGCTAAGGGAATCAAGTGCGTAGTATCCTGCTGGGATCAGAGACGTAAGGAACGCGAATGTACCTTGAATCAGCGTGAGATTGATTAGGGTTCAACTACATTCCAGACCGAAGTTAGCTTTGTAGTAGGCTAGTGTCTGTAGTGACTTAATACAATGTGATGTTCAAAACTGGACTAGGTCCCAGGGTTTTTCCGCATTTGCGGTTTCCTCGTTAACAAAACTTCTGGTGTCTGTGTTATTTCTTTTCCGCATTATATTTTGTTATATGATTGAAATATCACGGGTTGTGCGTTGAATCGATCAATCGGTAAATCCAACCTTTGGTTGTTGATTGAAATTGATTGATCCTTGAACATTGGTCTTTGGTACCATTCAAGTTATTTCTCCTATATTCAATCAGGATCGCAAATTCTTATTTGTTTGATTGCGGATTGAATTGAGAGATAGAGATACAGATTTTTGATATACTTTTCTAAGATTGAGTCTAACTGTCTAGTTGATTCTCATGAAAGTATATTGGAGTTAGTCCATACAGATTGCTAAGCGAAATATTGTGTGAGTTTGTTAGACCCCCGCTTTTTCAATAGGTATTTTGATGACTAATGTGTATGTCAGATTCGCCTTTCTTCTTCGATGAGATGGGTGCCGCCAAAACTATCACAAATGAAAGGTGATGAATCAGTGATTGAACATGGTGATGGGGTACAGTTGCAGCATAGGTTTTAGGTTGTGGAATGGATTTTGAATTTGGGAATGTAGTGGTAGGTTCGGTTTTCAAGTTCTGAGCATATGAAGGTTTATGTTTTGGATAGGGTGCAGACTTAGGTACCTGTGTTCCAATAGACTATAGAGGTTCTAAGGCTGAAGCCATGGCGAACCAGCCTTCGAAGCATTCACCTGCTGAGATGAAAAAAGAAATCGGATCTGCCTTAGCAATAGGTTTAGAAAGTGTGATGTTTAGGTAGAAACCATGACTATTAGATTGTTTGATAGCCATAAACCAATGTTGATTATCATCAAACTTCCACACACGTCGACCAACATCTTCATTAATTTTTTGCTATTTCAAACAAAATACGCTGCAAATGTTTTGCCTGAGTTAATGTGAATGAACTATGAGTTGATCTAGAAGAATATAATTCAGAGAGGATGATTGGAGAGGAAGGAATGGATTTTTTTTGCAGGAAAACCTAAAAAACTTTCGATCTACATGGACGAATCTGTGTTCTGAGGACATAGTTGCAATGGATTAAAGGTTCAACTGTGAACGTAAAGTTGGTCTTTTCTTTTTAAAAGTTTGTGTAACTATTAAACCTGACAAACCACAATCTCAGGATCCAAACTCTAATTTTAGCTTTCTGCGATCTAGAATCTAAATATTATTTTTTATCAGGTTCCATAAAAAAGTTACCAATATAAAATGAAACCCAACCTTTAATTATATGGAATCCGGTGACCTTGTAGAGTATAGGAAAGAGGAATATACAACAAATATGATCGAAGTTTGTACATTGATTTCGACATATTTTAAAGTCATGTACAATTCATGGGTACAGGTAGGCCTGTTAATGGAAGAATATCCGTCGGATATTTAGAAATCCGATATCCGACAGGTTAAGCATTACCGGATATTCGATATCCGATAATATCCTATAGGATATCAAAATTAGATATCGATTCCGATATGCTAAGCTGTCGGATATCCGATATACCAAAAAAGCTTAAAACCCATTGTAAAACATTTTCATAATTGACACTTATCGGATATTTATCCGACAATATCCGATAATATCCGATACTAGACTCGAAATTAGGATAAATTACAAATAAGTTCCTATACTATCGGATATCAGATATTAACATTTCGGATGGGGCCTAATCCGTTTCCGATATGTTAAGAAAGAAATATCCGATAAAATATCCGATCCGATATCCGATATCCGTAACGGATAAAATCCTATAGGATCTCGAATATTTGGAAACGGATTCCGGATATCGGACAAATATTGACAGGCTCTAGGTACAGGTGCAACACGTAAACGTAACTAGAAAAACCAAAGAGCAAACAAGAAAGAGAAAGGGAAAGTATCTACCCGATGAGTGGCCGAACGGCCCAAACACCAAACACTATACAATACGCCAAAATAGTTAACACCATATATTATCCATTCCGTTAGATTCTGTTTACTTGGGTGGAATTCATGATCTTACCAATTATATAAGCCACTTAATTAATTAACTCCCATCATCATCAACAATTATTGCAAGTTTGAAACATCTAGTGGAAATCTGAAGTGCCAACAACTTTAGCTAAATTGCTTCCACTAACGTTTCCTTTTAGATCAATTAACAGTTCTGATGTGGTAAGCACTTTTATTTTTATTTTTGAGAGGGAAGGGGCAAATTATATTAAAAATTAACACTCGTCAAATTGATGAATGCTAAGAGTACAAAAAAAAAGGAAACAATGTTAGCCGTGACTAGTAACAGCTTCCCAATTACATATTAGAGTACTTGGAAAATAACCATCAAAATGTTAGCCGTGACTAGTAACAGCTTCCCAATTACATATTAGAGTACTAGGAAAATAACCATCAAAAAACTTAGAGTGTAAGGACCATTTATACATAGTACATTTGACTGAAACATAAGCTGCGAAATGGTTCTTTTCTTATTATTGTACAGCATACAGTTGTGCTCTGTCCAAACTGCCCACCAAATTGCAAACAACAAAATTCTCCAAATCTTCTTTATCATGTTGTTACTCCTCTTATTAGACCACTTCCAGATATTATTCTTAATGTTCTCTGCGAAAACCCATTTAACTCCAATACTTTCGAGATATGGCTTTCATAAAATGTGCTAAGCACATTTTATGAAAGCCATATCTCCTCTTTTTCGTCACGAAGCCTTCCGCAGCCCACACTCACTAATCGGGAGCAACTTCGAAAATTTTCTTGTAAAAACTTTTTTAAAGTAGCGTCAAGTCGACTGAGAAAACCATTAACCATACGCCAGTAACACTTGGTTTCAAAAATGCAAGCCTCCATAATTTCTCATTTAGAGGAAGATTGTTAAAGTGCCCACTTATAAAAGGATAAGGTAGAAATTAGCGCCTCTCTACTAACAAAATCTAGAAGGCGTAAGAAAAAAAAATACTAAAAACTAATAGACTGCTTGGATGCCAGAAACAAAAGTGTTAATTGCGGAAGTCAAAAGTACAATGATTTTGTTTCGAGAGTTAACTTTTTTACTTTTAAAAGTCATTCCGAAATTATATACCCAAATTAATTTCTGATTTTTTTACTTCTAAAAGTCAAAAGGCAATTTCTGAAATGGTAGCCAAACATGCTATAAAAGATGAATAAAGTTTTGACGACCTTCGACAGAAAAAATAAAACAAAAATGATTAGGCTAAATGTGAAAAAATTCCGAAAGACATACCTTGTGAGAGAGAGTTGACCCAATCTAGACACTAGAGTCTGCTATATAATCTTCCCTTGATTCTCGTGTCCCATTCTCGGTAAGTTTAAGAATTTTGTTGGATCCTTAGCAAAAACAAACTAAAAACTCTTCAAGTAACCTTCGTCCTTTGCTTGGATCTAGTCTGTTGTGGACTAGATGTGAGCAAAGCATATATTTTATTTTCATTGCTATTAGTTTTATAGTGTATGATTTTTATTTTGTTATGATTTTGATGTCATTTGACATTTTTCTTCATTTTTGGAGCGATTTTTTTTTTTTTTTTTTTTTTTTTGCAATTCAAAGACCCATATATATTAAGCGAAACCGAAGGATACAGAAAGGGGAAAAACTATGTTATGTTGGTTTATCCTATTATAGCCTCAGAAGCTAGTGGAGGAATAATACGCAACAAAGGCTTTTCTCCCAAATTTAAAAAATTAATACGGTTTTGAAATAACGAGGGTACCAAGTTGTTTATAAGTGAAAATCGTTTCCGCCGATTTCGGTAAATTCGGTAGGTGAGTGAGAAACTGGTTTAAACCCTAAACAAATGTGCTGCACGTGAGCACTTTATAGATTCGAGAGATCAATCTGTACAAGTCCTACCTAAACCAAGAAATGACCATTCCAGACTTGCTTCGGTCACAAAGTGGAGGAGAAGGGTTGATTTGGGGAGGGAAGCAAAGAAAGGTGTGAGGCCGAGAATAATGCGGGAGAGTAGTGTCTCGACTTGTATCAGAAATTGAAAGCTTAGGAAGCTTGCAAGAGATGAAAGCTTTTTTGGATAGCTTGCAAAGTTGCCTTTTCTGAGAGTATTGTATTTTTCTCCTGACCGAAATAGGTAAGACCTATTTATACAAGTTGAGATTGAAACGTACCCTGGCCTCATGAAGGAAGAGAGTAAAGGGTGAAATAATGGGAGGAGGTGGTAACCGCATGGTGTTTATGGGTGAAAACGTTTTCACCATTATTTCCTCATTTATTTGACCGCTTTATTCCTTTTCACGCTTTCTTAATGTGAGCGTAGTATACGCCGCAAGTCGTGACCGCCAAACCAAAACCCCGGGAAAGCATCCCTCGGTTGTGTTGATATCTCGAGTGTTGGTTGCACCTTGAGTGCAAGTGGCGCTGCTAGTGGCGCGTGTGGCATGTGCCATTGGCATGTGCGGAATGCCTTTGTTTCGGGTTGCATCTTGAGTGCAAGTGGCAATGCCAGAGCTGCTAGTGGCGTGTGTGGCATGTGCCAATGGCATGTGCGGAATGCCTTGATGGTAGGTTGTACGTTGAGTGTAAGTGGCAATGCCTGCTAGTGACGTGTGTGGCAAGTGCCAATGACGTTTTTGGCCATTAGGGTTGTGGCCTGGTAAGAAAAGCTACCAGCGATGCGTGTTGGCATGTGCCAATGGCATGCGTGGCCAACTTGGGTTGCGCCACGGTAGGAAAAGCTACCAATGGGGTGCGTGTTGGCATGTGCCAATGGCATGCGTGGCCAACTTGGGTTGCGCCCTAGTAGAAAAAGCAACCAGCGAGCGTGTTGGCATGTGCCAATGGCATGCGTGGCCAATTTGGGCCGCTCCCTAGTAGAAAAAGCTACCAGCGAGCGTGTTGGCATGTGCCAATGGCATGCGTGGCCAATTAGGGTCGCGCCGTGGTACAAAAAGCTACCAGCGAGCGTGTTGGCATGTGCCAATGGCATGCGTGGCCAACTTGGGTCGCGCCCTGGTAGAAAAAGCTACCAGCAAGCGTGTTGGCATGTGCCAATGGCATGCGTGGCCAATTTGGGTCGCGCCGTGGTAGAAAAAGCTACCCGGCGAGCGTGTTGGCATGTGCCAATGGCATGCATGGCCAAGTTGGGTCGCGCCCTGTAGAAAAAGCTACCAGCGAGCGTGTTGGCATGTGCCAATGGCATGCGTGGCCAATTTGGGTCGCACCCTGGTAGAAAAAGCTATCGAGACGTGTTGGCATGTGCCAATGGCATGCGTGGCCAATTTGGGTCGCGCCCTGGTAGAAAAAGCTACCAGCGAGCGTGTTGGCATGTGCCAATGGCATGCGTGGCCAATTTGGGTCGTGCCATGGTAGAAAAAGCTACCAGATGAGCGTGTTGGCATGTGCCAATGGCATGCGTGGCCAATTTGGGTCGCGCCCTGGTAGAAAAAGCTACATGCGAGCGTGTTGGCATGTGCCAATGGCATGCGTGGCCAATTTGGCCTAGGTTGCATGGTTTGCAAGCCTAGGTGCGGGCGCTACTTTGGCATGGCGCGGCTAGGGCCAAGGTAAGGGTGTTTGGCTTGGCGTGGCGTGGCCGCCGTAGCTAGGGCCAAGGCAGAGTGTGTTTGGCATGGCGCGGCTAGCTCGGGCTAAGTGTGGCTGGCATGATTTGCCATTGGCACGGAGGTGTGGCTAGCATGGTTGGCATGCTTTGGCGCGTTTGGTATGGTTGGCATGATTTGCCATTGGCATAGAGGTGCGGCTAGCTTGGGCTAGGTGTGGCTGGCATGATTTGCCATTGGCACGGAGGTGCGGCTAGCATGGTTGGCATGCTTCGGCGCGTTTGGTATGGCTGGCATGATTTGCCATTGGCATAGAGGTGCGGCTAGCTTGGGCTAGGTGTGGCTGGCATGATTTGCCATTGGCACGGAGGTGCGGCTAGCATGGTTGGCATGCTTCGGCGCGTTTTGTATGGGCTGGCATGATTTGCCATTGGCATAGAGGTGCGGCTAGCTTGGGCTAGGTGTGGCTGGCATGATTTGCCATTGGCACGGAGGTGCGGCTAGCATGGTTGGCATGCTTCGTAGCGTTTGGTATGGATGGCATGATTTGCCATTGGCATAGAGGTGCGGCTAGCATGGTTGGCATGCTTCGGCGCGTTTGGTATGGCTGGCATGATTTGCCATTGGCATAGAGGTGCGGCTAGCTTGGGTTAGGTGTGGCTGGCATGATTTTCCATTGGCACGGAGGGGAATTAGGGTTTTGTTCGTTGTAACCCTAATTTGAAAAAATACCCCCTATTAATTACCGACTACATGCATTAAATGTCCTAATAAATGTGTCACTGGTGACATTAGGTTATTTGGGGTTTTACGATTTTACCCTTTGTTTAAAAACCACCATCAACATTAAGTCCCCTGCTTAGCTCGGAACAGGAGCTTTGTTGCGAGGTAAGCATAAGATGCTGACAAACTATCAACATCAAACTGTAAAGAAAATTGAGGAGGCTCGTCTGACCTTTTTATAAATAGGATTTGGAATCCTTGTCTCTGCGATTTTGCGCAAATCGGAGAGGTCGGCACAATTGGGAAGTTAGTGTCGTGAGAGACGGAAGGCAGGGCGGCATTGAGAAGTTGTTGCGAGTTGGGAAACTGAGCGTGCTAGCTGGTGGGACCGGCGCAAGGTGGGAAAGCTCTGCGTGCTTGCTGGCGCGACTTGGGCGGTCATTGGGAAGTTGGCGTGAGTTGGGAAACTGAGCGTGCTAGCTGGTGGGACCGGCGTAAGGTGGGGAAGCTGTGCGTGCTTGCTGGCGTGGCTTGGGCGGTCATTGGGAAGTTGGGCGTCCTTGTGAGCCCGCAAGATTTTTGGTAAAGGGAAATCCTTCCCTATTTCGGAATCTTCACGCCCATATATATAAAATCCCTTTCTCTCATCTCGCACCTTATTCCTTTCATCCTTTCCTACTAGCGGCAGAGTTACAAAGAAAAACCAGCTTCCAGGTATGTCTTCCAGTTTTTCCCTTGTTTCCCTTTTCATGTAGGTGCAAACCCTAAGAGTAGGCGTTTTTCTTTATAATCCTTGCAATGATATTGCACATATAATTTCTTGGCGTGCTTCTTGTAGAAAATATTGTATATGTGCACCCAAGGGAAATACTGCATATATTATTCGAACCCGTAGGAAAGTGCTCCATATATAATTTTGAACCCGAAGAAGGATACTGCAGATGCACTTGAGCCAATATAAAATATTACGTATATAATTTTGAACCCTAAGAAAAATACTGCGTGTGCAGTTTTGAACCCGTAGAGAATACTGTATATGAATCCCGAAGAAGAATACTGTATATGTGCTTCATATGACTTCGAACCCATAGGAAATATTACATATATGAATTTCGGTCTGAAGGAAATATCACACGCGTGCGATTTGAACCCGTAGAAAAATGCTCCATATATAATTTTGAACCCGAAGAAGGATATTGCGAGACGCACTTGAGCCCGTATAAAATACTGCGTATAATTTTGAACCACGAAGAAAATATTTGCGTGTGCGGTTTTGAACCCGTAGAGAATACACCCTCTCCCCTCTTTTTTTTTTTCTTTTTGTTGGGTGCGATTATGTGTCAGGGAGATAATTTCGTCTTTCTTCGTGTGCAGATATCTCGTTACTAAACTCTGTTATGAAGAAATCGACAAGATGTTACCCGAACAAAATTTCGCCTCATCGAAGGATGTTCATAGTTCCAAACCAAACACGGATGATGAATTCTTTGCTAGAACCCTCGTCCCTGCTCGGAAGAATCACCCAGGTTTCGTGCCAATTTTGTTAACCGGTGGTGAAGATGAAAAGAGAACACGTTCGGTTCGCCCGAGAGAATATCATACGGTTGTCTTCATAAAGGGGTATACTCTTCTTCCAACATTGATTTCGGGATGTGTCAAAGCCCATTGCGTTCTTTTGATAGATGGGTTGAGTTCATGGTGAGTAGGGAGCACATAAATACCAACTTGACTCGAGCGCAGTTATTGATGATGTCGAGCTTCGAGAAATCTCCAGTTAGGAAGGATATCCGGGCTTGGTTGCTTTCATCTCCGGATGGTGTTCGGACACCCATACGATCATATGTAGATGGGGTGAAATAACTTTCTCTTTGGAGAGTGTGGCTCTCTTCTTTGAATCTTCCCAGAATCGGAATCTTAATATCCGATTGTCTGAAGGTGAGGAAAAGATGCGAGAAGACCTTGCCTCTAAGTTGGGAGATTACGCTCGGAAAGACTCCACTGCGAAGTCGAAGGATTCTGTCCGGAAAGAGGATGAAAGGTGCTTTTATAGTTGGTGGATATCTCAATGGTTTCCGGACGAGCCGGAACCTAAACGAAAAAGCAAAGTGATCTTCATGTCGCAGCATTTTTAGCTCTCTCGGTTGTCTAGAGACATTTTTGATGACCAGTTCGGCAAGAAGGAAATAAGACCAGAGTTGCTAGTGATTGTTGTGAAGTTAGCAAAAGGTGAAGTTCTTCCCATTGGCAAGCTATTCCTCGGTTCCCTGTATGTGCATCTGGATCACCTAGTTGCGAACATGCGAGTTTCGAATGGTTTCATGAAAGTGGATTCATATGTGCACGTTGCTTTTCTGCAAGTCTAGCTATGGGAGCACTTTGAGAAGTATGCTCCGAAACCGATGCCTTCGATTCCCGCGAGTTGGGGCGGCTCTCGAATTCTTCGATGGGTGAACAGGTATCCAAGAGTTGGCGTGAGCTTGGTTAGTCTTCTCGATAAGTCGCATGAAATCAGTTTTCGCCCATGGGAGCCGGTCCATAGGTCGGTGACTCAAATTGACACCTTTGCTTCTGCTTCGAACATGTCTTTGTCTTCTGACGGCAACTTGAGTGTTGGTGAAAACTTGTTTATTCAAAGCTGCATGTCCGGCTATATGCCGTCTTTCTTCATGGGGTCTTTCCGAATAGCCGCACAATATTGACCGTCTTTTCGTCACATGGGTTTCGATCAAGGGGTACCTCTTGCTTACAGTGGTGGTTACTAAAGATTCATTGCATGCCGCCCTCAATGCCGTGCCTTTGAGCCGGGTATCCGCCTTCCCTTCTTTCAAAAGGAAAGAGTGACTTCGGCGACTTTTGGCTATAATGAGTTCTGGCGCGATGAGTTTATTATGATCCAAGATTTTGTAAAAATCGTGGTGGAGAATGTTCGTTGTAAACCTTCCCCAGCAGCTTTGAAGAAGTATCCGATGTTAAGAGATCCCCAGCGAAAGTTGCCTGGCAACTCGGAAAGTCCCCAGGCAAAGGAACAGGGGACGAAGAATCGTGCTGGCGGGGTCCGGGCGGTTTCACAAGATCCTCCCGCAGCTCTCGTGTCTTTCAGTTCTTCCAATAACCAGGTACGTGTCGCCTCCTTGTTGGTTTGTCTCAACACACGTGAATTTCTGCTGAAAACATGCGTCTTGTTTCTTCCAGGGCTTCGGTAGTGTTAATGCTTTCGCTGCCCTTGCACGTTGCCAGGAGACGGCAATTTCTTCGAAGAATTCCGGCGGCACTGAGCCTCCTCATAGCGGTGATGAGTCGGAGAAAGAAGAAAGTTCGACAAGTGAGAGTGATTCCTCTGGCAGCACTGGTTCTTTTTCGGGAAGTGGTTCGGTGAGTTTCGCGCTTCTTTTTCTTTTTCTTCCGTTTCTTGTTTTGAAAAATGTCTAACTCAAGTTCGCAGGAGGAATCCGGTTCGGAGGACGATTCTGGGGCGGAGCCACACGAAAACTTGCCTTTGGTGACCACCGCCGGTGACTTGGAGATGGGAGTTAGCCAATTGCCGGGCACAGATGTGGTTCAAAAGGTGGATGATTCTCTGATGGTTGCTGCCGTAGACATGGAAGAAGACCCTTTGCGAGCCGTGTGAGGCCGATTGCGGCGCCATTTTTGATCCCCCTTACTTGGTTCCTTATCCAGGTCATGTCTTTGGTTAGCGGTTTTGAAGTCTCTGGCTAAGTATGAGGCGTTGTACACCAGGATCTGGAAGAAGTACGGACATATGGCCACAACCAAGAAGGTCACTAGTCGATTTGCGCTGGTTAAGCGTGTGGAAGAGGCTTTATCTTCCATCGAGGATATGCGTGAGGTGATTTGGTCACACCGTTTACGAAGACGTTATTGCCGACTGGGAGCACCATCGCGACGTGTGCGTAGAAAAGGAGTTCAACGCTTCGTGGTTTGTCGAAGGCCTTGCTGAGATCTAGAAGTTGAAAGATGCAGCGATCGAAAGCCTTTCTGCAGAGGAGATTGCACGACAGGAGGTAGAACTCGAAAAGCTTTCCAAGATGTTAACTATGAAGAGAGCGGCTCTTGAAGATGCAAAGTTGACTTTCTCCAAGAAGAGCAGACCTCTGTTGGATGATTTTCCTTGAATGTTTCTCTGTCAAACTTTCATTTAGGTTCTTCTTCACTTTTTTTTTTTTTTGAAAAACATACTGGATGTCGGGTTCAAAGTTTCGACCGGTTTTGATAGACAGCTGGTAGCTTTTGGGGATATTGGATTTTTTTTTTTTTTGGGATGAATGGTTTTGATAATATAACTCTGATTATGTTTTGTGAAAGGAATATTGCTTTTGTGAAAGTGTGTGCTAGCAATAGGCACAAGACGCAGTAGTATGACGGTTTTATTAAGAACCTAAAACAGATCGTATATCTTTCCCGGTCTAAATTTACTCACTCCGGAGGTTTTTGCGAACACGCCCCTCTCCATGTAAAAGGCGGCTTTGTTGGTAGCATTGCCAAAGAAGTCCCCAATCGCTGGTAGCATCTTGGCGAGTCCCCGGTTTTACAGTGTAGTTTTAACAACCGGTAACAGGTTGTCTGGCGATTGAGTCGGATTGAGTCGCAAGTCCCCAATCGCGGGTAGCATCTTGACGAGTCCCCGGTTTCAGGTGTAGTTTTTACAATGCTTAACCGGGTTGTCTGGCAGTTGAGTCGGATTGAGTCGCCTTCCCTACCATCTTGACATCCGGGTCGAAGAACGAGATCGACAGTCGACATTGTAGCCGATAGATCAATCCTCCCGCTTGGTCGCCAATTATTTATAAGTGAAAATCGTTTCCGCGATTTCGGTAAATTCGGTAGGTGAGTGAGAAACTGGTTTAAACCCTAAACAAATGTGCTTTGCACGTGAGCACTTTATAGATTTGAGAGATCAATCTGTACAAGTCCGGCCTAAACCAAGAAATGGCCGTTTCCGGACTTGCTTCGGTCACAAAGTGGAGGAGAAGGGTTGATTTGGGGAGGGAAGCAAAGAAAGGTGTGAGGCCGGAATAATGCAGGAGAGTAGTGTCTCGACTTGTATCGAAAGTGAAAGCTTAGGAAGCTTGCAAGAGATGAAAGCTTTTTTGGATAGCTTGCAAAGTTGCCTTTTCTGAGAGTATTGTATTTTTCTCCTGACCGAGACTTATTGTCTGGTGGAAATAGGTAAGACCTATTTATACAAGTCGAGATTGAAACGTACCCTGACCTCATGAAGGAAGAGAGTAAAGGGTGGAATAATGGGAGGAGGTGGTAACCGCATGGTGTTTATGGGTGAAAAAGTTTTCACCATTATTTCCTCATTTATTTGACCGCTTTATTCTTTTTCACGCTTTCTTAATGTGAGCGTATTGTACGCTGCAAGCTGTGACCGCCAAACCAAAACCCTGGAAAGCATCCCCCAGTTTGTGTTGATATCTCGAGTGTTGGTTGCACCTTGAGTGCAAGTGGCGCTGCTAGTGGCGCGTGTGGCATGTGCAAAATGCCTTTGTTGCGGGTTGCATCTTGAGTGCAAGTGGCAATGCCAGAGCTGCTAGTGGCGTGTGTGGCATGTGCCAATGGCATGTGCGGAATGCCTTGGTGGTAGGTTGTACGTTGAGTGTAAGTGGAAATGCCTGCTAGTGACGTGTGTGGCAAGTGCCAATGGCGTGTTTGGCCATTAGGGTCAGTGGCACAGTAAGAAAAGCTACCGGCGATGCGTGTTGGCATGTGCCAATGGCATGCGTGGCCAACTTGGTTGCGCCCGATAGGAAAAGCTACCAGCGGTGCGTGTTGGCATGTGCCAATGGCATGCGTGGCCAACTTGGTTGCGCCCTGGTAGAAAAAGCTACCGAGAGCGTGTTGGCATGTGCCAATGGCATGCGTGGTCAATTTGGGCCGCGCCCGGTAGAAAAAGCTACCGGCCGCGTGTTGGCACGTGCCAATGGCATGCGTGGCCAATTTGGGTCGCGCCTTGGTAGAAAAAAGCTACCAGCGAGCGTGTTGGCATGTGCCAATGGCATGCGTGGCCAACTTGGGTCACGCCCAGTAGAAAAAGCTACCAGCGAGCGTGTTGGCATGTGCCAATGACATGCGTGGCCAATTTGGGTCGCGCCTTGGTAGAAAAAGCTACCAACGAGCGTGTTGGCATGTGCCAATGGCATGCGTGGCCAATTTGGGTCGCGCCTTGGTAGAAAAAGCTACCATCGAGCGTGTTGGCATGTGCCAATGGCATGCGTGGCCAATTTGGGTCGCGCCCTGGTAGAAAAAGCTACCATCGAGCGTGTTGGCATGTGCCAATGGCATGCGTGGCCAATTTGGGTCGCGCCCTGGTAGAAAAAGCTACCAGCGAGCGTGTTGGCATGTGCCAATGGCATGCGTGGCCAATTTGGCCTAGGTTGCATGGTTTGCAAGCCTAGTTGCGGGCGCTACTTTGGCATATGGCGCGGCTAGGGCCAAGGTAAGGGTGTTTGGCTTGGCTTGGCGTGGCCAGCGTAGCTAGGGCCAAGGCAGAGTGTGTTTGGCATGGCGCGGCTAGCTCTGGCTAAGTGTGGCTGGCATGATTTGTCATTGGCACGGAGGTGCGGCTAGCATGGTTGGCATGCTTTGGCGCGTTTGGTATGGTTGGCATGATTTGCCATTGGCATAGAGGTGCGACTATCTTGGGCTAGGTGTGGCTGGCATGATTTGCCATTGGCACGGAGGTGCGGCTAGCATGGTTGGCATGCTTCGACGCGTTTGGTATGGCTGGCATGATTTGCCATTGGCATAGAGGTGCGGCTAGCTTGGGCTAGGTGTGGCTGGCATGATTTGCCATTGGCACGGAGGTGCGGCTAGCATGGTTGGCATGCTTCGGCGCGTTTGGTATGGCTGGCATGATTTGCCATTGGCATAGAGGTGCGGCTAGCTTGGGCTAGGTGTGGATGGCATGATTTGCCATTGGCATGGAGGTGCGGCTAGCATGGTTGGCATGCTTCGGCGCGTTTGGTATGACTGGCATGATTTGCCATTGGCATAGAGGTGCGGCTAGCTTGGGCTAGGTGTGGCTGGCATGATTTGCCATTGGCACGGAGGGGAATTAGGGCTTTGTTCGTTGTAACCCTAATTTGAAAAAAATACCCCCTATTAATTACTGACTACATGCATTAAATGTCATAATAAATGTGTCACTGGTGACATTAGGTTATTTGGGGTTTTACGATTTTACCCTTTGTTTAAAAACCACCATCAACACAAGTACACCACAATATTTTCGATATCAACCTATTATAGGCGCACATTGTGTGATCTAATATAGGTAGGAACTGTCAAGAAGATGACAAGCACAATATGTACACCTCGTATTTTGTATAAGTTCGAAACCAAACAAATAGGATCAAACCAAGTGTTTGATCAACGTACCAGTGTATTTACTTTAATTATAAATACAAATCAATATAATGCAGAAGTAAAGTAAATCAAACAACACACAAGATTTTGTTAACAAGGAAACCGAAAATGCAGAAACCCCATTGACCTAGTCCAGTTTTGAATACTCACATAATTAAACCGCTATGAAAAGACTACAACCAACTTTATATACTTGAGACCAAGTAAACTAACCAAAAGTTACTCAATTCCTTCATTATGCCTGCGCCTACTACCAATCTGGTTTACGCACGTGAATCCTAAGATAGATTCCACTATCATAATTCGCTTCACATGCTGCTAAGACTTCTATCACTCAACACCTACGGATCGTATTCTGAAACAGTACAAGACTAATATGTTACAATAACTAACTTAATCAATCAATATCAAGAAATAAATCAGAGATATATTGAGTTACAAAGGTTTTTTCGTTAAAATAATATAAATTCCTTTATATCAGTTTAGATCAACTAAGATCAAGATTATAGAAATAATCAAATCTTAGTTCATAGTCTATAAAATTCGGTTTGTGAAGAGAAACATCAAGTGATACATTATCGATCTATACAACAAGCTATAAAAGGTGCAAGGTAAACGAGATTTTTGGATCCCAGTCAATCAAGTATCCACGAAGTATCACAAAGATAAGAATAAAAATATAAAAAAATTCTAGTCTTCAAAGTACCTGCATAAATAACTTGATTTCACTTACGATCGATCGCGCACAAAACAGAGTTTATTAACAATATATGATCACATGTCCTATCTTCAGATCTTGAATTAAATATCATATTTGAAAGCCTTGATCATTGAACTAGTTCGAGTGACCTTAAATCAGAAGAAAAGGATCACAGAATAAACAAACTAGATGTATCAAGGTTGAGCTAAACCGTTAGTCAATCAAATCAATAATCGAAAACTAAAATAACAATATGATAGTTTCCCACCATTGGTTTTAAGACGCTTCTTCGCAAAGAAGTCTTTAAGTGAAGCACACATAAGATAGCATCTCTCTGATCCGTTCTTGTGAATAAGAAGCAATCATCAGCGAAAAACAAGTGACAGAAATTCGGGGCGTGTTTATTGATTTTTTTCCTCGAAATTTGTTTCTTCGAGATAAATTTTTCTAGGAGCCTAGATAAAATTTTCATGCAGATGAGGAAAAGGTATAGGGAGAGAGGATCACCTTGTCGTATTCCCATCGAATTGGTGAACATTGGTTATGGGGAACCATTGAGGAGAATGGATAAGAAGGTTGCTCTTGGATTAATACCGCATAGATTTTCATCACACTGCTAGATAATCACAGTGGCTAAGTGGGGGAAATATCGTTGGAGGGTCGGGTCATCACAGATAAGTAGGATGGGACAACCAAGATCTAATGCATCTGAAGGGTTTTTGTAACTTTAATATTTCCGGGTTAGAATCAAAAGGTAGTGGGGTGCAATTAATCCTATCCTACCCTAAGAAAGTACCATACCTTCGTATCCGAGAGGTTTTAGATCCATTGGTAGAAGGTTAGCACTCTATCAATTCTTTCGCAGATATTTGTTTCTCCTCTTCTATTGTTATACCATGTGAAAGGTCATATTCCGCATCTTGTAGTCTAATCAAATCAATAATTTGTACAATAAAAGATCTACTGCTTGAGATTGATTTATTTTCCTCTTGCTTTTCCACCAGACCCAAGATGAAATTTAGCAGCCATGGTTTATTAACTTGTTGTGCTAACTGAGAGATATGAGACCATTGTGATATTTTTTTCATCAGCTTCTATAGAACCATATATACAAGTAATCATGATTTCTCTATCACCAATATTCTCATCGAAATGACACTTATTTAAACGTGAGGAAACCAATTCTAAATTTAATTGTGCCAAGCTATTGCAAACCCCTTTGCTATTCCCACAAATGAAACTTAGTCTCAGATAAGAATATAATATTAAGTTTATGATATTAATAGAGGTAATTTAAATGATATTTAGTAATGGGGGGTCTAATTCCATGGATATTTCATGGAAATACTTTAAATGATTGGGGACTAGGGACAGGGCCCAAAACAAGCCAAACTAATAGGTCAAGGAAAAACCTAGGAAGAAAGCAAACACCAAATACTGGCAATGCGCAAAACAAAGGGTAACTAGTAGAAGAAATAAATGAAATTAGGCCCTTAAGCAGGAATATGCCGGATAAAAGTTGAGCTGTAAAATGAAAATAAAAACATGATACTAATAAATTTTAATAGGAAATAAAAAATAGGAAAACTACACTGTGCTGGAATGCTTTCGAGCAATGCTCTCCCCAAGACACACAGAGTAAGAATGAAATCAGACCTAAGAAATAAATATTAGACCCAATCTGATTTACTGTAAATAACTGCGAATACGACTAAATTGTTAAGATATGAAATACCAAAATTTACAATAATCAAACACTATCAAATTAACAAGGAGACAAAATTAGACACACAAGATGAATTACAGTCAGGCAACTAAAGAGTAGATAAAAGGAATGGAATTCAAATAGCTTATAAATGAATTCACTAATAGTAATCAAATTTACATAAAATATCTGAGTTCCAATAGAAGATGATAGTCTGGATCTTAAAGAAATGGTATAAAAATAGGTATAAAGCAGAGAATTTGGAAAATCAAATAACAAGAGTAAATTACATAATAAACATCCATGATTCTTTAATATACAATGTAAAGATATGAAGTACATGGAATACTATCTTTAACATTGGACATATAAGCGAGTAATACACTGGTGAATTAACACACTGAAGAAAAAAACTAGATTATGTGAACATGATAACCACACGATACAATGAAATAATAGAATTATATAAAAATGACTAAAAAAATGTTGGGGTCTAACAGAAATAACGACCATTAAATCAGTATGGCATCTGTTACGAGAAATAGAGAGATGCCATATGGTGTCACCAAAGGGAGCAACTGATGGGGCTCTAAGAGGAGGGTAATATACTTATCCAAAGCATAATCATGGATGACCAACATCACTTTTATGTTCATGAGGGTTAGATTCTCCATAGAGGGACAATCAAAATAAACATTAGGGAAATTTTTGTCTGATTAAAAACTGGATAATTTCTAATGCAACTGTATAGTATGGCTAAACTAATAAACATTGCCCTAAGAGAATGATGCAGAAGAAGCTTAAAATTTCAACTTAACATTAATCAAAAACAATATTATTTTAGAATATGAGAGTCACTAAACAAAAAAAACCATAAACATCATGAGATTGATGCAAATGAGGAAAAATAACTTAAGCTGATTGTTAGGAGCTGGTGGAAACTACTAGAAAAAAGAACCACCTGATGTAAAATATTTCACATAAAAGAATCACGACACCAGACTAGAAATTTCTGCCAATAAACCCCAACACAGTTACTAAACAAAAGTAAAATCCATAAAAATTCGACACAAGTACAATAAACCACTAGGTGTTAACTATTTTACACAAAGAAACTAAGAAACCAGACCTATATCGATCTGTTAGAACACCAAAATAGATAATCCAAAGTTTATAAACTTCAACAAATCCACGAAAAAAATCTTAAATGCCATCAAACCCAAAAACAACACTTATAAACATTGATATAAATAATTTAAGATCTGTAAAGAAAAGTGAAACACAAAAGATAAATAAGCAGGATTGGGAGTAATACAATAAAACATGAATACATAACCGTTGGGTGCTAATCAAAGATAAGATCGCAGAAATAATAAATCAAACAAAGGATAACAAGAAGACATGTATCTTATAAAAAGGATTGCAGCAACGAAACTAAAATAGATAAACCGACAAGAAAAACCTCTGAATTCAAAAGAATTGATACTTATAAATAAAATCAAACCTGGAGGAAAGATTGGAATATGAAAACAAACCCCCACATAATTGTACTTTAAAGTTTGAATAAAGATAGATGCTCCTCGGATTGTTGTATCTGCAACTAAACAACGGACATCAAGAGAAGGAAGATTAAATCTCTCAATGTAAAAACCAAATACTACTATAGATATGGCCGCTTTTGGGGGCTACATGGCCAGTAAACCAAAGAGAATTGTCCAGACATGGAGATGAGTGACCTTATTCTCATATTCATTTAATTCAAGATAAACAAGTTCTGAACAAGCTAAATGGAGATAAGAGGTGAGAGATGAAAGCTTAAAAAGATTTGTAAGATGAGAAAACTTAGTAAATCATGGACATGCAAGGATCATGAGATCAAGTTCAATTGAAAATGGTTGAACAAAATTTCACCATACTGATTAAAACTTATTAGAATGAAGTCTGAAAAAAATTACTACTATGTAATAATGTCATCCAAACATGGTGGTGGTGGTGGGGGGGTGGTGGTGGTGGTTAAAAATCATGCTATGAGATACTAAGTTTTGCTGGAGGGTGCAATTAAGCATAAATAGGTTTGACATCCCAATTTCTTTAGAAAATTAGGCTTAGAATTCATCTAGGCAGAGTGTGCAATTATACGCCCATGCTTGAAGCTGGCTCCCCCTGACACTAGCACAACTCTTAAGGTGATGGACTCAGCCATTCAAGAGGTGATGTATTTTTTTATAGGTCTTCCGTTTTTTACGATTCTAAAAACTGCTAGTGCCGCAATGTACTGAAAAATATTCATTCAGAGGCAAAGCCAGCCCATGGAAAGCGTAGGCAACCGCCTATCTTGGGATGGCTCCCAAACTTAATTATTTTGATAATATGAGCTCTAAAACTCTTTTTTTCTATTTAAATTTTTCTTTCCTCCACATATCTGGATTCCTAATTCCTCCCATGCATCCATTAAGTATGATGCGTCTTTAAACTCTCTCGTAACCGTTGTTATCATTTGTGCGCCTAGTTGTCTCTATTAATGTTGGCAACCTTGTGCATATAATGTAATAAGAAATAGAAAAAAAATAAGGATGCAAACCCAATTAGACCAAACAAAAGTCAAGTCAATGATTATATCATCTAGCCTTAAAACAGACTTACCCCGCGCTGGTGCTTACGGACTATCGATGTATGTCTCTCAGGATACAACAACTTACTTCTCGATGTAGTAGCACTCCAAACTTTGAGAAACGACAAACCAAAACTTAAAGTGACGATCTCTCTCTTTAAAACAAACTCAATTGATGATTTTATAATGCAGTAGAATGATAATTAGGTTTTTAATTAATCAATTTTTTAAGTGTGTGCAGGGTATTTACATAAATTACTAGTACTTCTTCAATGAAGAATCATGATGCTTCAAGTACCTCTTCAATGAAGAATCGTGATGCTTCAAGTCTTTCTCAAGGGATGTGACTTTTAAATTCCAATTGAATTCCTTAAGGGTTGCTCCCTTCATGTATCTAGTTTTAGGTTTCTTTTAGAGCATCTCCAACTAAAAGGTGAGACTTTTGTTTTCTTATGACACATAGGATTTTAAATCCTCATTTAAATTAAATTCATCTACGGTATCAAAATAGGAGGGGTATCAAAATAAATATGAAGGTCTAACAGAGGATTTTAAATCCTCATTTAAATTAAATTCATCTACGGTATCTACAGAGTGTCTTATCAAAATAAATATGAATGTCCCCCAAAAAAACCGTGGTCCCCAAAAAATCGTTCCTTATTTAGACCTTCAAGATAACCTCCTCTATGTCATCTTTTAAAGAACCCTATTTTAGGGCATACGTAAAACTTTCAGGGCATACTGAATAAGGACAAAAACTGGTTGTAAATATCCAAATCAATAACCCCTTAACCAAATATTTTTGGTAATGGCAAATCTGCCCTTTTAGGATTAGTGTTAATACTAATGATTAGTTATTAATAATTCTGATTGGTGATTAATGATTAGTGATTAGTGATGAAGATAATTTAGTTATAAATTTGTGTAGATGAAAAAATTTGAGGAAGAAAAAAAAAGTTAGTTTTTTTTTGAGAAGGAGAAAGTGAGGAAAGAGCTTGTATTTTGATTCAATGGATGAGGAGGGTCAATCTTCATCTAAAAAACCTAGGAAAATACATATCAATTACAACAATGATCCGGAAATGGCTGATTTCTTAGATTATGAGAATGATTTTACACAAACACGAACTCAAACTCAAGCACAAACTCAAACTCAAACTCAAGGTGATGATTTTTATGAGCCAAATCCGGATGATGAATACATATATGAGGAACCCAATGCTTCTAATACACAGGTACACTTCTATCTTATGTCTAATCTCACTTTTGTATATTAAAATCATAAAAATTTTGTATTTTTTCACTAAGGTTCGGCGAGTCCGGAATATGTTCGGCTTAATTTATCAGCCGAACCCACCTGGATATTGACAACTAATGAATAGTTCGGCAAGCTGAAAGTGTTATGATTATGAGCCGAACCCACTTTCTAGACCCTAGTTCGGCTTATAATGAAAATTGATAACAAGCCGAACACATTAAGTCAAGGGTTCGGCTAACCCGTAAAACACAATATGAGCCGAACCTACACCTAGTTTATTTTGCAAACTAACAGAGCATGGTTCGGCTTAAATTCAATATTCTATAACAAGCCAAACCTATACTGAAAATCATAACTTTGACTAGGTTCGGCGTATATTTGGTATACTATTTCAAGACGAACTGTTCATAGACACTTTCAGGCTGAAATTTTGAAGAACAATTCGGCTTAAAAAACAACAACATTATGAGCCGAACCTATGCCTTGTCCCTATTTCTACATAATGAAAATTGATAACAAGCCGAACACATTAAGTCAAGGGTTCGGCTAACCCGTAAAACACAATATGAGCCGAACCTACACCTAGTTTATTTTGCAAACTAACAGAGCATGGTTCGGCTTAAATTCAATATTCTATAACAAGCCGAACCTATACTGAAAATCATAACTTTGACTGGGTTCGGCGTATATTTGGTATACTATTTCAAGCCGAACTGTTCATATTCACTTTCAGTCAAATTTTGAAGAACAGTTCGGCTTAAAAAACAACAACATTATGAGCCGAACCTATGCCTGAAACCGTCTACAACCCTAAGTTTTATGGAATTAACCATTTTGAATCGATTAAAAACATCAAATAAGAGATTGGGTTTGTAGAACTTACTTTCTTATCCTCATTTCAGGAGTTGGTGCTTCGATTGAACACGACGATGAAATTTTTTTTCTCGCGAGGGAGAAGAAGGGTTCGGCTAGAGAAGATGAAGAAGTTATATAGAAACTGATTTTGATTTTCTTAAAACTGATTTTAGGTTTTTATATTAAGGGCAAGGGTAGATTAGTAATTAAAACGAGTGGAGGGTATATGGGTAATTGAACTACCCAAAGGATACCCCTTATAAGGAAACCTTGGATGGGATTATTGGTTTGTATGCCCTGAAAGTTTTACGTATGCCCTAAAGCAGGGTTCCTTTTAAATATTAAGCCCATAACAATTAATATATAGCTCAACAGTGGGTGCTAAAAATTAATATAGCCCAACACCCAAATCGCTCAACAGTGGGTGCTAAAAATTAATATAGCCCAACACCCAAATGCCAAATCCACACGGTACTAGTTAAACGGTTTCTCATTCCCATCGATTTTCCAACAACTAATCAAGTGAAAAGATAGATAGCATTTGAGTTTGACTGTTGGTACCCCGTAAAAAAGAGGGTCCAAATGCAAAATGATTAACCGGCAAATAATTCAGTATAGATACTAAGTGGGATTCCTTTGGAGTAAGGGAAGAAGGATCGACCTTTATACATCAATAAGTATAACGTGTCAGTCATATTATATGGTCTTTACGTGTACGTTCTATTGCTTTAATTAAGCATACACGAGACAGATATAGCCCTCCTCTCTTCTTCGTTTTCATCTTATATATACCTCGTCATTTGCCACATTCATGAGAGAAATTAAGAGAGGTCTGCTTTCTGTCTGTTTTTTGCATTTTTGTGTCAGAGTCAGAGATAGAGTTAAAGAGCTGCATCATTTCTTATCTTCTTGTAAACCATTAATTTTGTGCTCAAGAGAGATATGGAGATAGAAGCAGTGGAGATTGGAAGACCTAAAGAAGACATAATTGATGAAGAAGATGGACATCAAAGAGAAGGTAATTCAATTATTGATGCTGGGTTTAGCTCATATATTAGCTATAATTCATTTTGTACTAATTTTGATACATTTTTAGTTTAATATACTAGTTAAACTTTGAATCCTAAATAACTTAGTTTTAATTCAAAAGGATTCATGATGCATGGCTAAACAAAAAAGTTGTCATCAGCTCACAACAGATTGTTTAAAAGAAGAAAAAAGGACTGCATATATTTAATTAGTTAATCAATCAACAGTAGAAAGTATATGTCCAAAGGCCAAAACTTCACTGCTCACTAACGGTGTAATTTTTTATTTTTAAAATTTGAACGTCGGACGAGTTTTAAATTCAGGATGCATATATCAACATTCCGGCGGTGATTAAGCTGTCTTACGGACTTAATTCATGCATATTCCTTGATAACATAGAGTTTACGTATTTGAGATGCTTAATTACGTGGATTGATGTAAGACATGGTGGTGGTTTGGTCATGAGCTAACAAGCGTGAAGTGAACAAAAGGAAATGAATGCAACGGGTACTTTTTGATTTCTGTTTCAAGTCTTTTTCTGATAAACAGAATCGGTAAAGTCCAGGATTATTAAAATGGCCACTTTTAACTTGGGGAAAAAAAGTTTGGTCACACATTTTGAGTGCCCAACTTTATAAATCCCACTTGAAACTGAATCCGGAAATTATTACGAAATATGATCGTCACCTTCATTATCCCTAGAACAAAATGATCGTGATTGTTTTCTATTTTGGAGTAGGTATTCATAAAGAAAAGACAAGGGGGTGTGAACTGTGAATTGCTTTTCGGTTTTTCCATATTTTTAAAATTCTAAAATACGATCATTTCAATTTCAATTATTATTTTATCGAGGTTTTACTGTATTTTATTTATTTCATCCGATTAATTTTTTTTTACTTATTGGTGTGTTATTTTTCCTTTGTAATGAACATGAAAACTGAAATATTATTGCACAAATGCAGGCACAGTATGGTCGGCAACAGCACACTGTATTACAGCAGTGATTGGTTCAGGAATACTAGCATTATCATGGAGTGTGGCCCAACTTGGTTGGATTCTCGGTCCACCTGTTCTACTCGTGTTTGCTGCCATCACCTACTATACTTCAACTCTATTAGCTGATTGCTACAGGTCTCCACATCCAGTCACTGGCTCTAGAAATCGGACTTACATGGCTGTTGTTAGATCCTACCTTGGTATAACTTTAACTCAAAATTTCTCCTATATGTGTTTGTAGTTGCACAGGATTTAGTAATTAACATTGCCTGGACTGAAACATGTAAATTTTTGTCATTTGGGTCTGAAATCTATTGCTATTGCTTGCAGGTCCTAAAGATGTATTTGTGTGTGCAATAGCACAATATGCAAATCTTTGGGGTGCTATGATCAGTTATACGTTAACCGCTTCAATCAGTATGATGTAAGCATCTATTTGGTGACAGGAAAGAAACAAAAGCGATTTTTCATTTTTAAAACAGCTTATTTTCTACATTTTGTAAGATTTTTTTTAAATGACTTTCGGAACTCTTATAATTTTTTCTCCAATACGAAAATTGTTTAGGTCAGTGACACGATCAAACTGCTACCATGAACGAGGACAAACTGCAAAATGCACAACGAATGGAAATCTGTTCATGGTTATGTTTGGAGCAGCTCAGATTGTATTATCTCAGCTTCCAAACATGGAGAAGATAACATGGTTATCAGTGATGGCTGCAACAATGTCGTTTGCTTATTCTATTATTAGCCTCTGTCTGTGTTTATTTAAATGGTTCTCTAACCATGGTGATGTTCAAGGTACTCCTTTTGGTATTATGGCTAGTCAGGCAGTTGGGCTATCGCCAGCTTTAAAAACATGGAATGCCTTTCAAGCCTTAGGAAACATTGCTTTTGCATATACTTTTGCTGAGGTCATGATCGAAATTCAGGTAAATTTCGGGTCAGTCTTTTCTTTTTCCTTCATAGAGTTAGTCTTTAGATTGGAATTACCTCCTTTGGAAGTCATAACAAGACTCATTGTTGTACTTATTCATTCACTTTGCTCAGGATACTTTGAGATCGCCTCCTTCAGAAAATGTAATAATGAAGAAGGCAAACTTGTATGGTATTGGGACAACCACAATCTTCTATCTATCGATAGGTTGTGTTGGATATGCAGCTTTCGGTAACAATACTCCTGGAAACATCCTTACAGGGTTTTACGAACCATTTTGGCTTGTTGATTTAGCTCACATCTGTATTGTAATCCATCTAGTTGGAGCTTACCAGGTAAAATCAGTCAATTCTTCTTTTTCTGCACATTTTCTTCTCTTTGCTCCAGCACTAATCCACATTGTCTTGAATTTTTCAGGTATTCGCACAGCCAATATTCGCAACAATTGAAAGGAATATAGTATCAAAATGGCCAGAAGCAACATTTATAAATAACGTCTACACCGTGAGACTCCCATTGACTAAAGGAGGTTGTCTGAGCTTCAACTTATCGAAACTTTTAATTCGATCAATTTTTATTGTCTTGACGACGTTGGTTTCCATGTTACTGCCTTTCTTCAATGCCATCATGGGTTTGCTAGGTGCATCGTCATTTTGGGCTTTAACTGTATATATTCCGGTAACAATGTGTATTGTTCAAAGAAACATAGGGAGAGGATCATTGAGATGGATTATGCTGCAGAGTTTGTCAGGGTTTTGCTTCCTTGCATCTTTTCTTGCAGCAGTCGGTTCAGTCGCAGGTATAATAGATAGTCTTAAAGGTGCTAAACCTTTTCATATCGAGTATTAAGGTTTGTATGTAATGTAACCAACAAGAAGTAAATATTGTTATCAACTACAAGAAAACCTAAGTAAATATGTTTCATATATTTCCTTTTACGTTGTCAGATATTTTAATTCTGTTCAATACAGTATTATTGTAGTTTGTAGGTGAATTATGAAGCACAATCATACCAATGAAGTTGCATATATTATCATTCTAAACTCACAAATCGAAAAATAAGTACTTGAAAAATAAGCACAATCATACCAATGTAGTATTCATAGAAAAATAAGTACCAGAAAGACAGAAATCTCGTACGCACTATTAACTTCATGGCGTGGTCTTGAATGATAAGACAAAAACCAAAAGGCAGCTTCGTGCCAACTGTGATGAACGAGTTCAGCCATTGCACCATTTTGGTCCTAGGTGCCTTCTCTTCTTTTTTTGATGAGAAGAGAGAGTTTTATTAGAAACAGGGAGAATTTACAAAGTCTACCAACGGTAGACAAGATAGAAACTAAAAACACAAGTATCCCAATTTTGCACAGAATAAGTGAAGTTGAAGTGCACCCTCTTCCCACAGGCGGAAGCCCAAGTCAGAACTAGTGTCTTTGCTTCATTAGCTAACTCGTTATCCGTCTTAAAGCTGTAGCTCTCTTCGAACGTTCGGCAATTTCTTTCCTTCCAAAGGACCCAAATCACAGCTGCAGGGATTAAGTCCCATACCACTTTTTCTGAAGCTGACAATGTTGAGACTATTAGTCCCACATTGTATGGGTTTCTAAGATCCTGCGGTTTATAATCCCTTAGGGACTGATCTCCACTCATTGCCAATTGGTTTTGAGTTGGATGCCCGTATTCTCACATGGTATCAGAGCGAGGCTATTTGCGACGAGTCATTTGACCGCGCCTTTACTCCGCGTCACCCAATTTATTGTCCACGTGTTAGACCCAACGAGGCTACACGTGAGGGGGCGTGTTGAGACTATTAGTCTCACATTGTATAGGTTTCTAAGATCCTGCGGTTTATAATCCCTTAGGGCCTCTCCACTCATTGCCAATTGGTTTTGAGTTGGATGCCCGTATTCTCACAGATAAAGAATTACACGGCCAAGAGTGAGCAAATGAGAGCATCGTCTCAGGAAACACCCATGCCCACAGCTTTGCAGGTGTTATGGCCATCCATAGTTTATAGGTGCCTTCTCTTCATAGTGATTTACGTCTTCATGCCTGAATAAGGATAAAATATATCAATGAAAAGGCTTTCCAGGGTCATGTTTAGTTCTCGTTATCTTTAGGATATACAAAAAGTATTTATTTGAAATGCTCGTAGGAAAAATTGTCGGCCTACGAATGCGGTTCGGGAAAACTAACTTGCTGCATATGCGAAAGGTTGACCCACGTGTGAAAACCCTATATAAAGGGCTGCACATGGTTCGGTTTTTATCGGTTTTTGGCAAAACCTAAACCGAAACCAAAGTACTCGGTTTTCCAATAATGAAAACCAATGAAACCATATAGCCTATTTGGTTTCATTGGTTTCGGTTTCTACTCGGTTTTGTTAAAAACCTGACGGTTTTTGGTTAACCGAATTGATTTATAAACAATAATGTGCCAGTGCTTTATAGTTTACACAAACAGTGTGAAAAGATGCATTCTGCTATGAGAATAATAGAGGTTCGCAGTATCGAGCTAAGAAAAACCCCAAACATTTTTTAACTACATACTAATTGAAACAAAACTAGCTCAAAAGAGAATAAAAGACGACGAAAATATAAGAGCTTAATGCTCCCCTCATTCCCATCCACCAGCTGCAGGCATGACGGGATCAACTGGTGCAGTTGCTGGCTCCCAAGCTACCTCTCCTCCTTCCACGGGAACTCCTGTGAATGATAAACAAACAGAGATCAGCCTACAAATAGTGGATTCACAAATCATTTTCAACATTCCCAAGCAATAACAACAATAACAATAACAACATTCCCAAGCAAAATAAACAAGATCAGCAGCATATGTTTGCTGTTGCTACTATAAAAATAAACTGCCTTGTGGCAGGACAGTCGGCGCGCAAAATAGATGGCAAAAACCTCTAGTTTTTGCACAGAATTGAGGAACTGATACTAATGTTGCAGGAGGTACTACAAGTTCTAGGTGTATGTGTTGCTTTTGCTAGTGCTACACACCCCTGAATCAATCAGATGGAATGTTATTTTTGAAACAATCAGTAGGAATTATGAAGCTAACTAGTTTCAAACTCAATTCCATGGCATCAACACAACAGTTTACTACTCACAACATCAGAATAGAAAGCGAAATTTAAAAAATTCAACAACAATTGCTGAAATGTAGGTAATATGCCTCTAAGTTTGTCATAATTCAAAGACAAGAAAATCAAAAATCACAAGTACTTCCTAATTGAATAATCAAGAAATAATCACAAGTATTTCAATCATTTTCAGTCTATAAGCTAAGTCTAGACATAAACAAGTCACAACTGATATAAGGCTACAATTATCCCACAACAAAAACTAGAAAATGACGGGATGGACCGGATGGTAATCAAAATTCACTCGCCAACGAAACTAGAAATGCTAGTAACAACTCTTAAAGCTTCCTTTATTACTACCTCAGGTCAAGGAGGGTAAAACTACAAACTACAAACTAGAAAAACTTACCGCTAACCCATTAAATCATTTATAATCAACTTCACGATAACAAAGTTGAATCTTCTTCTTCTTCATCATCTATGTCAATGCGGATGAACTTAGGATCAAGATCAACCGGTGTCCGTAACCAGCTTTGCGTGAAAATCAACGCCTCAGATCAACCTGTCTTAGGAAATCAACGCCTGAACTTTAGGCGATATGGATCAATAACTCTCCTTCCAGTACTAAACGCAGATTCCGAGGAAACAGAAGAGACTAGTATGGCTAGTATATCTCTCGCCATGTGTGATAATACAAGATACCTTGTACTATTAGTCCTCCACCAACCTACAATTTCAAACTGAACACCGGTAGGGCTAATTCTCGGTTCACGTTTCTCCTCTAAATATAACTCCAACTCAGTTTTCCCCTCAACATTGTCATCCTCCTCATCTTGTCTCGCTCTCTCTGCTATAAGACTAGCATACGCGGAATCTTCATCATCGCAACCCCGAGAAGATTGAGTAACATTATCACAATCACTTGTGGCACTAGACATGTTTTCATCATTTGCATAAAGACACTTGTACTCTTCGAAAAGTTCTTGAAAATCAATTCTCACATAAGTCGATAAGTGTTTACGTAATGACGGACCCGTGATATCTAAAGTATCAAGAATAAAATTTAAACCTTTCATTTTCTCACGTGGATCAAGCAAAACAGCAATGAACATGAGAGTGTTCATTTTCTCATATTCTCCCTAATACTTATTAAACTTGTCTAGCATTTTAGTGCCCATACCAGAGAGAAATGGATCTGAAATTTTTACCCATGTGTTCATTGTTCTGTGAATGACACTTACGTTAAACAAGAACTCATGTGAAGTAACACGTGTACAGTAAGAAAACTTGACAGTCAAATCCTAGAATACCTTTAAAAATTTCCCAAATGATCTTGCATTGGCCCAATCTTCCATATATGGAGCATGTATGAGGCGGAGGAGGGGCCTTCTTCTTGCCTTTGTTATGAGTGAGCGGGTACAAGCTTCTTCCATGTCAACATCATCACTAGCACCAGGTAGAAGTAGAAAATACAGGGAGGGATGGATCTTTCGTTGAAACAAAACTTCTTTTTGAAAGCCTTATCATCCCGTGCTAGCCTTTCAAAAGCTTTCTGATATCTACAAGCAGCTTCCAACATCATGTAAGTGGAATTCCATCTTGTACCACATATAAAACTAAACCTTTTCTACAATCTATCTTTTCTTGTTTAGCACAATCCATAAACTTACTCAACCTAGCAGGAGAACCCATCACATACTTCACCACTGCCCTTACTCTCTTAATAGCCATGTGATACTCTCCCAAGCCAAAGATTCACAACAAGTGCAAGCACATCTAACTTGCATAAAATTAGTATTCAGATACACCATTTGAACTAATCACTTGCTCCTTTAAATGACCATCCTCCCTTAGATAATCAATAGCTAAATCATTAGCACTAACATTGTCAAGCGTAATAGTAAAAACCCTAGGAAGTTCCCAATCTAACAAACATTCCTCTAACATCTTCCCAATTACCTCACCTGAATGACCTAAAATTTGGAAAAAGTTGATTACCCGGTTGTGCGACTTCCCAATCTTTATCAATATAATGCACAGTTATAACCATGTAGCTTTTATTTTGGGCATCTGAGGTCCATGTGTCAGTGGTGAGACAAACTCTCACATTGTTTGCCTTGAAGTAGTTCTTCATTTTCTCCTTTTCAGCTTCATACAATTTTAATACACCCCGCGAAATGGTTATACGATAAGGATCTTGAATCTGGATTCAAGCACCCTACAAAGTTCCTTGAACCCTTCTCCTTCAACCACTCTAAACGGCTACTCATCTAAAATCACAAATAAAATCACTGCCTTTGTACATGCATCTTGATTAAAAGTTACCGCAACCAATTTTCCTTCTTCTCCTAGCCTAGCCGGTTGAAAATCAAGAGTTTGATGTCCTTTTTCCTCCTTGGGCTTCTGCTTACATATCTTCAAATGATTATTCATACCACCTGTCCCATACTTGGTACCCTGAGCTGCAATTTTTGTCTTACAGTGGCGACATTTTTCATATTTCGAAGGCTTGGGTTCCATATCAAAGTGGTTCCACACATCAGAACGTTTCTTTCCCTTTGGTTCTGTCACTTCTGTGTCATCTTTAGTTGCATCTTCAGGGGTTTTACGCTTATTGCTATGTGTTTCTGTCACTTCTATGCCAGCTTCAGTTCTATCTGCACTAGCATCTCCAGTTCCACTAGCATCTCCAGCAAAACTAGCATCTTTAGCAGCACTTGCACCTCCAGCTGAACATGCACCTCCAACTGAACTTGCATTAGGTGGAGGTCGAGGTGGCCGCTTATTAGAAGAAACAGAGGCAGTAGGTGTTGAAATAGATCCTCGCATTTTCAAATAACAAGTCTGTAATATGATAAACCATACATGATGTCAATTGGTATTCGAAACCATACAAAAGAAACAACAACAAGAAACTTATGAGATGAAAAGCATCTCGACTGAAAACCAAATACATAAACTGCATATATCCAATGCCAAAACTTATTCAGTATAAACAATAAACTTTTTCTATAAAATGACTCACTTCTGAACTTTAAGTTAGTCAAAAGACCTGAATTCATGTCTGAGCAATAGTTCATGAAACTACGATAGAGGAACTTCAGGACTTATGATGACTCATTTGTGCTCTGGAATTCAATCATCATTTTAACAATGTTTACTGATCAATCTAGAAAAAGTATTATTGTAGAAACAACTCATAAGAAACACATACATAAGCTTCTTGTTTATCTACAACAAATCCCGCAAGGTATACGAAAAAATGAATGAAATTACAGAAAGGAATCAAAAATCAAAAAATGAAAGCATCAAACTATGCTTTTCGTAATCGTTTCAGTATATTGTAAATATGAAATCTGTCTTTGTAACTTCATCTGTGCATAAAACTTAGATATGAATTCCTCTGCTTTTAGATCAATTCCTTCTTCCTCATTTTGGACTATGTTTACAGAACTTAATCCATTGTTATCTGATCCATCGTTTTCATCGATTTCAGAATCTGAATCATAGTTTTGCTAAACTAGTTTTGAGCTTGTACAATCAAAATCAGCCCTATTGATTTCTGACCTAGTTGTGTGTATACTAAATAAATTGACCTAATCAAGCATAACCCAATTCATATTACTATGTAAATCAACCAAAATAAACCCTAATTTTGAAATATCCCCAACAAATATTAACATCACAAAACCCTAATTTGCAGATTTATAAAATCAAATCTTCCTCATAATATCAAAATCTGTTCAAACCTAACTCTCATAATCATAGTATCATAACCTTTTAACAAAAGAAGATAAAATCAAACATTTAACACCTTTATAATCTGAAGTAACTTCTAGTCTTAGTTTGTTGCTTGATTAAACTTGAAGAAGAAGAAGAGAAGTCGTGGGAAAGCACCGAAGAAGTGACTGGTTATTAGTTTTAGAGAGGTGGTGTGGCTGGTGTCTTAGTTTGGTGCTCGAGCTCGACTGTCTGCTAATGGAGACTGAGTCATGGGAAAGAAGCGAAGAAGTGAAGAGATAAAACTGAGAGTGAGAACCGAGGAGAACGATTCTTAGGTTAAGAATCTTAAGATTGTTATTTCTCAATCAACGTCCAGTATTCACGTCCTATACTAATCGGTTAAAACCAATGGTTATCGGTTCGGTTTTTGGAACCAACCGAAAATGAAACCACTTATGTCGGTTTTCCAGAACTAACAACCAAAATGAAACCATTGTGTTATGGTTTCGGTTCGGTTCGGTTTAAAAAGGTCGGTTTCGGTTTCGGTTCACGATTTAGGTTCGGTTTTGTGCAGACCTTGCATGAGCAATCCACTTGGGGCAAATGTCCAACAGAACACCACACACGATGAAGATAGCTCTATAGCTATATGTTGCATGTGTGAAATCCGCGAGCGCCGAGCAGCAAATTTTTTTTGTTGAGATTAACAGAAGTTTCTCACAATAGGACGCCATCCCTTAACGGAGGTAGGGGTCATACTCAGTATATCCACGTCGGTGAAGGAAACCTATATGTATGTGATAAATTAGAGCATCTCCAACAAAGGGTGATAAAAATCCTTACGTGGAATTTTTATTTAGATCCATATTTACGGGGTGATATGTTTGTGGCAAAAATAGTAATGCTTTGCTCATGAACTATCTCCAATGGTGGGGGTCATATTTCTAAGAATTATTTTTTATGGATAATGAAAAAATTGATTCTCTTTTTTTTATTGGTTTAGAAAAAAATTTATTTAAAGATAAAAATTTAAAATATAATTAAAAAGATGACATGGAGGTCATTCTCATGGTCTAGATAAGACTTTCTCTAAGACCTTCGTATTTATTTTGACACCCTCCCTACTTCATAGGACCCATTGTTGGAGATGTATTTTATGTAAATGAGGGTCTAAAATCCTATGTGTCATAAGAAAATAAAACTTTCACCCTCTATTGGAGATGCTCTTAGGGTTTCAGGTCTGAAAAATCAAAACTCTGAACTATTATTGTGCACGAAAGAAATACAAAACCATGGAAGCAGTAAAGAAATTGCGTTACAATACCAACGATGAAGATAAGATCAGCAAGTTACTAGATTTCTTAATTCATCACATCCTTTCTTTCGTTGACATACAAGATGTCGTCCAAACCTATATATTGTCAAAGAGAATATTTGGACTTCTCTTCCATTTTTGACTTTCGATCGTTCAGTTCCAAGTGAATTTGGTTATCCACAATTTCTTGATTTTGTCGATTACTTATTAAGTCTTCGTGACAACAGATGTTTTGATATTCGACGATTTCATCTTCTTGGTGGGTTTGGAACGTACAGATGTAATTTTATCCATCGTCTTCGTCGATGGATCGTTGTTCCTAGATCTAATGTTGAAGATATAGATGTGCAGTTTACCGGGGATGTAATTGATGACAATGACGACTTTCAGGTTTCAAGTTGTGTCTCTACTTGTAAGTCATTGACAAAATTGGAACTAGATTTGTCGAGGCTGTTGGGGAGACTTACCAAATCCGAGCCGCTATGTGCAAAACGAAACCTTCACAAGCAATGAAACACAAATGCGGAAATAACACAACTACGCAATATATAAGCAAACACACGACACCGGCAATTACGTGGAAAAACCCCTCCAAGGTGAAGGGTAAAATTCCACGGGCAAATCTTCCACTATAATCAAACAATGGGTTACACACAATCCTCCCAATTTGGGGATAACAACAATTTCAAGATGCATATAGCACTCAGATACCTATTTGCCTAATTACACTCACCCCTAATGATGGATCAACAATTCATTCACCAATAAGATGAGATTCACTATCAATTTGAAAATAACAAGAGTAAGATTACTTACTACTAGAGTTTGAACAAACCCTAGAATTTTTCCTCCTTTTGAAGAGATGTGGAAATTGATGGAACAATCTTCACCACAACGAACCAAACGGATGTTTGACAAGAACCCTTTCTTATTCTCTTCAAGATAACTCAAATCTCACCAAAAATGGTGGATTAACTTTCCTCTCTAGCTCACTCTCTCTACTTCCTCCTTGCTTTCTCTTTCTCACGACCAAAGAGAAGATACACTCGTGAGAGGAAACTCTTCTCCTGATGCCTTTTTGTTATAACCTAACCTAGGCAACCACTAGTTAACTCCCCCCATTTGATAAGGGGAACCTTGCTGGACCATAAGGAGGGACCCGACCCAACAATCTCCCCCTCACGACTTATGGCGAGGTACCCATCACCACCAAACCTGCTCTGCTGCAGAAATACACATGCTTGTACTTTGGTAGCGACTTTGTCATCATATCAGAACCGTTGTCATCTGTATGGATCTTCTCAATATACAAGACCTTCTCATCGAGAACTTCTTGTATCCACTGGTATCTAATATTGATGTGCTAGGACCTCGAGTGAAAACTCTAATTCTTGCTGAGATGGATGGCACTCTAGCTATCACAGTAAACGATGAACCTTTGTTGCTTCACACCGAGTTCTCTAACAAACCTCTTCATCCATATCATCTCCTTGCAACTCTCCATAGCTGCAATGTACTCTTCCTCTGTAGTAGACAATGCCACACATTTTTGTAACTTGGATTGCCAAGACACTTCCCCCCCTGCATAGGTAAATAAGTAACCCGATGTCGACTTGAGACTGTCTTGATCACCTGCCAAATCTGAATCTGTATAACCAACTAACTCTGGCTTGTCACCTCCATAGCACAAACACATATTAGAAGTACCCCTTAGATACCGTAGTATCCATTTTACTGCTTCCCAATGCTCCGGACCAGGATTTGATAGAAATCTGCTTACCACTCCAACTGCATAAGCTATATCCGGTCTTGTACACACCATTGCATATATACATCAAACTACCAACTGCGGATGCATAAGGAATATTCTACATCTTCCGTTTCTTAACATCATTCACATGACATTGATCATGAGTTAACTTAAAATGGTTTGCAAGTGGACAACTTACCGGCTCAGCCTTGTCCATTGAATCTTTGCAATACCTTCTCAATGTAGCTTTCTTGTGATAGCCACAGCTTCCTTGCTTTCCTATCACGAGTGATTTCTATGCCAAGAATATGCTTTGATGCACCCAAGTCTTTCATAGCAAAAGACTTCCTCAAATCTGACTTCAACCTGTCAATTTTCTTCTTATCTTTGCCAACAATAAGCATGTCATCAACATATAGCAAAAGAATAAGAAAATCACCATCATCAAATTTTTGAATGAATACACAATGATCTGAAGCTGTTCTCTTGTACCCATGTTCCTTCATGAACGATTCAAACTTCTTGTACCATCTTCTAGGATCTTGCTTCAAACCATATAGACTCTTCTTTAGCTTGCATACCATATGTTCTTTGCCTTTGACTTCAAAACCCTCGGGTTGTGCCATATACACATCTTCCTCCAGCTCATCATGAAGAAATGTTGTCTTAACATCTAGTTGTTCTATCTCAAGATCCAAACTAGCGGCTATTGCCAAGACAACTCGAATAAAAGGAAATCTCACCACCGGTGAGAAAATCTCGTCAAAGTTAACACCCTTTCTCTGCTCATAACCCTTCACAACTAAGCGTGCTTTGTACCTTGGTTGTGAGTTACCATTTTCAGTCTTGATTCTATACACCCACTTGTTCTTCAGAATTTTCTGGTTCTCTGGCTTGTCAACCAAATCAAAAGTGTCATTCTCATCTAAAGAGCCAACCTCTTCTTTCATGGATTTAAACCACTTCTGACTTTCAGGAACACTAAGAGCTTCTTCATAAGATGCTGGTTCACCTGCATCTGTGAGCATCACATACTCATGTGGTGTATACTTTTTTGAAGGTAATCTAGTCCTGCTAGATCTTCTCAACTTAGCTTCTAGTTGTTGTTGCACTTCTTGCTCAACATCACCCACTGGAACATCTTCATGAGCTTCATCTTCATGATTGTGTTCTTCTTCTTCATTACTATTACCATCAACATCATCATCATGTTGTTCAAGAGTAGGAACAACTGTATTTGGATCCAAGGTCATGTCATCTTGAAGCTTTGGCATTTTAATCTTCTCAAAGTCTTCAATAGTCTGGTCTTCAAGGAATATTGCATCCCTACTTCTAATAACCTTCTTCTCAACTGGATCCCAAAATATGTAACCAAACTTCTCTGTCCCATATCCTAGGAACACACACTGATTTTCTTTGTCATCAAGCTTTGATCTCTGATCTTTTGGGATATGAACAAAAGCCCTGCAACCAAACACTCTCAAGTGATCATAAGTAGGCTCTTTGTCTCTCCATACCTTTTCTGCTACTTCTCCATCTAGCGGCCTTGAAGGAGATCGATTGATTAAATACACAACAGTATTCATTGCTTCACCCCAGAAATGCTTCTGCAACTTGGAATGAGATAACATGCACCTGATTCTCTCAAGAATAATGTGTTCATCCTCTCTGTAACACAATTATGTTGTGGAGTCTTCGGTACTGATTGTTCATGAAGTATACCCATGCTCTTGCAATACACTTCAATTGGTCCAATGTGCTCTCCCCCGTTTTCAGAACGAAGGCACTTCAATGTTCTACATATTTATCTTTCCACCATGCTGTGAAACATCTTGAACACAGGAACAACATCATCTTTGGTCTTGATTGCATATGACCAAACCTTCCTTGAAGCATCATCTATAAAAGTAACAAAATAAACAGCACCACCAAGTGTTTTGACCTTTAAATGTCCACATACATCGGAATGAACAAGATCAATAATACCAAAATTGTGCTTGGGTAAAGCTTTATGAAAGGAAAATCTAGTTTGTTTACCAACTAAACAATGAGTACACTTACCCAATTGCATACCTTTGGCATTTGGAAAAACTTGTCTTTTGGTGAGGATTTGAATTCCCTTCTCACTAAGTTGACCAAGTCTTTTATGCCACAGATCGGAGGTTGAATCTTTGTCAACAACATTCAAATCACCTTTAAACACCTTCACTTGTGTTTTGTACAATGTGCCACACTTCTTTCCTCTTGCAATAACCATGGAACCCTTGCTTAGCTTCTATTTTCCATCACCCAAGTGATTGTTGTACCCTTCATCATCTAACACTCCAGGTGACATTAGATTCAAACGAAGATCTGGTACATGTCGCACATTTCTGGAAACCAATGTGCAGCCAATACTGGTCTCAACTTTCACATAACTCATTCCTACAATATTCGAAACACCACTGTTTCCCATTCTGACCGAACCAAAATCACCAGCCTTGTAGGAGATAAACACATCTTCTCGGGGAGTAGCATGATAGGATGCACCTGAATCCACTATGCACTCTGAATCGGAAACTGCAAAACTCATACATACATCATTACAATCGTAGAATGAAGTAATATCACTACTAGTTACCAAAACTGTAACATCATTGACTTGTCTGTCATTTACAATCCCTGTCCTTGGTTCTTGATCCGGCTTCCTGCATTCATTTGAATAATGACCATTCTTACAACAATCCACGTCTTCTCTAGACTTTGATTGACTTCTTGACTTGTCACGGTCAAAAGCTTTGCCACAAGCAGATTTCTGATTATATAACTCTAACTTTGTCCACAAAGAATATGCTAGTTTCTCACTAGACACATGCAGAATAATATAATCATCAACCCATTGTAAAATTAAACTAACAACTTTACGATTAGCAACACTCCACACTTTATCTTCTATCTTCTTAGGCTTTACTCCCTTGCTCTTTATTGAACCATAGAGATCTTCACAATATAACCAATCTTCCATATTCACCTTCCATATCACATAGTTCTCACAAGTTAGAATAACCATTCTATTACTAGTGCTAGATTCCATCATTGCACATGATTAGCTCAACTCAAAAGCTCTGATACCACTTGTTGGGGGAGACTTACCAAATCCGAGCCGCTATGTGCAAAACGAAACCTTCACAAGCAATGAAACACAAATGCGGAAATAACACAACTACGCAATATAGAAGCAAACACACGACACCGGCAATTATGTGGAAAAACCCCTCCAAGGTGAAGGGTAAAAAACCACGAGCAAATCTTCCACTATAATCAAATAATGGGTTACACACAATCCTCCCAATTTAGGGATAACAACAATTTCAAGATGCATATAGCACTTGGATACCTATTTGCCTAATTACACTCACCCCTAACGATGGATCAAAAATTCATTCACCAATAAGATGAGATTCACTATCAATTTGACAATAGCAAGAGTAAGATTACTTACTACTAGGGTTTGAACAAACCCTAGAATTTTCCCCCCTTTGAAGAGATGTGGAAATTGATGGAACAATCTTCACCACAACAAACCAAACGGATATTTGACAAGAACCCTTACTTCTTCTCTTCAAGATAACTTCAAATCTCACCAAAAATGGTGGATTAACTTTCCTCTCTAGCTCACTCTCTCACCCTCTTTTTTCCAATTTCTCTTCTTTCACTTTCTCACGACCAAAGAGAAGATACACTCGTGAGAAGAAACTCTTCTCCTGATGCCTTTTTGTTATAACCTAACATAGGCAACCACTAGTTAACTCCCCCCATTTGATAAGGGGAACCTTGTTGGACCATAAGGAGGGACCCGACCCAACAAAGGCATGGTAAGATTTTTCTGTCGAATTTTATATCATTACCTCGTCTAAAATATCTGAAACTCAACAACACTTTGTTTAACCATGATGAGTCATTAACCAAGTTATGTTCAAGTTATCCTATTTTGGAACACTTTGATTTAAGTGGAGTTAGTAGTACTACACCTTTAAACATCAATATATCTTCTCTTACACTGAAGCACTTCGAATTACATATTGACTATCATAAATAAATACATAATACGTTGAGGTTATGTGCTCCAAATCTCGTGCATTTGGTTTTATTAAATATAGATAATTTGTTGCTCGAAGATGTTTCGTCTCTGGTCACGGCTGATGTTGGTGTTCAAGCAAAACCACGACGGTTAGATGACGAGTTTCCTACTGCACATGCTCCGGATACATTCGAATTTCTAAAAACACTTCATAATGTGAAAGATCTAACAATATTTTTTTACCCAGTACTCAAGGTATGTTCTCTAATTCTCCTAATTTATTAAATGTTGATGTAGGAGAAAATTAGAAGATTGTTTTTGATCAGTTTATTTCGTATGCACAATAAGAATATCACTAATTTAGGTAGACTAACTAGGATCATGATTTTTTGCATCATATAGAATTGAGGTAATATCGTGAACCTATAAGTTGTTGTTTAAGATGTAATATCGTGGCAACCAACTAGGGATACCCGTTGGCTAGGAGGCAATTCTCATACTTGAGGTTAATAATTTCTGCCTCAGTATGGGTGCTATAGGTTGTCCATGCACGGGCACACATAGCTTTCCCTAGCGCTATTTAATCAGCGTTGCTGCTGGAAATTATACTCTATGTGATGAAATACATCTCGTGTAACAATAAATCCACATTACACCCTTCATTTCATTTCTGCAAGCGTGTTAAAGTTCAATTTATAGTCTTGAGCGTACACTTAATCTAATGAAATTTCTATTGTTCACCTTTATAAGTGCTAATGAAGGATGTTAGAAGAGTTCTGGAAATACTACAGAAGCAACCTTTTCAGTTTTCTAATCTGCAACGTCTGAAGCTGCAAAAGATAAGGCTCTCAACAGACTCTATGCAAGTCATTGCCTCCTTGCTCAAGAACTCGCCTATAGTCGAATCCCTCGCATTGGAACTTTGTAAGGTTAGTTATTATTTTTTATTTTTTTTGTTGCTCTCCATTTTTAGTTTTAGTTTTATTTTTTCTTCAGCGACTAATTCTTAAAATGTTAATCAATTATGTTTATCGTCTAGTACGTGAAATTCTATCACGGATATGGATGGTATGAGGGATTAAATTCTGGTTCGGAGTCGGAAGAGGAGATGGAATCAGATCTACACACTGGGGAGGTAGGTAGCCATCAATTGCAATTTGCTTAAAGCTGTTTAAGTATATTGGAGATTATTCACGTTGTGGCATATATAAATGACATTATTTTTTTACGTCAATGTGTAGAAAACTCTCGGCTTAGAAGGGATGTTCGCCAACACCATGAAACAACTCAAGTCTGTCGAGATTAGTGGTCTAGAAGGAAGTGATACGGAACTAAAGCTAATAGAAATTCTGATGAAGAATGTCGTTGTCTTGAAGAAAATGGTCTTGAAGAAGGATCCACGTAGATCCTCCATTAACAAGGTCACAAAGTTTTATGAGAGGGGGACAATATTCCAAGCGCATGTTCCTCTTTGAGAATCTATTATCATCTCTCCCCCTACTGAGTAAGGATCCTAGCAGCTGATGCGAAAAAGTTGTTGATCTCTTTTTGTACGTACGGACTAAAGCTTTATTTCACTTTATTTTACTTTTTGCGCGGGTACACATTCCTCCCCTCCTTATTTGTTGGGTTTAACGGGGTTTAAAGTTTCTTTGATCTTATTTTCTTTAGCAATTATATTTAAAAAAACAAAAAAAACACAAGTTTCGAAACAGTATTCTCTCTTTGTTCTGTCAAATTCTCTTCCATATTATTTGTTTCCCTCTCTATTAACTTATTCACTGTCAAACTTTATACATCGACCATGAAGAGAAATTCTATGTTTCTTTCTCACCGTGAATTTTCTTCGATGACAATGAAGATCACAAAGTTAACTGCAACCTTAACAATTTACTTGATAAATCAAAAAATTGAAATATTAGTTCAAGTATCAAAAACCAAATCTGTAAACATAAAATAACAATTTCCTTGATAAATCAAAAAATTGGAATAATAATTCAAGTATCAACAACCAAATCTGTAAATGTAATCACTTGGATTTTCTCTTCCGATTTGATTCCCTTCGGGCTTTGGCTGTGCTTTTACTGATCTATATTTTATCTTGATCCATCGGTATGCGCTTGTATCCTATCAAAAGTGGGTGTGCTTGTAATTTAGAGATAGAGATTCCCTTATTATAGATAGTACTATTAGAGAGGAGAAATTATATACCAAAAACTAGAAAGGAAGATATGTTCCAAATTTTAGACTATTTAATCACCGAGAACATAAGGGTTTCCAACTTACATGATCAATTTGTTTTTGCAAATAAATCAGCCATCTCAGATGGTTGAGAGAGAAAATAATAATGGGTATGGAGAGATGTACCAAATAATAAGTAATTCTCGATATTTGTTAAAAAAGTTAAAAATATAAGAATTTAGATTAAATAGATAACGGTACCGTGGAGGAAATATAACTAATTAGGAGGGGGGAATGTGCACCCCGGTTAACTAGGGCGTGCACATAGTCGCACTCATAGCTTGAGTTTACGCTGATAGAAAATAGGATAAGGATTTAGATACGAGTGGACTAAAAAGGATTTCACAAGTACAATACCTAATGTACATTTAGTTCCACGGTTGCAAACAGGGATAAGTCAATAGATTACGAGCTTAATTAGAATGAGCACTAAAATCCATATAAAAGGAATCATTTTTATTTTCGCCGAAATCCATATATGAATTTTGGTTCCCTGGCTAATAATAAGTGTAATGTTTCTTTTGTTCTGAAGGCCTATTTTTCCACGTGGTCCATATAAAAGCATATGGTAGCACTAGTAGCTGACAAATTTGGTGTTCCTTCTTTTTTAAACGAGAGTTCCACTGGAAAAGCAAAACCTCATACGATACAAACAGATACAACATAGCTATTTCTAGCATCATGCAGCTGTCTTGGATTGATATCATGTTCAATCCCATTTACAGAGCTAATATAATGCAATAGTTTTGTTAGGTCCGAACCTTTCCAATTAAATTGTCTAAATAAGTAGTGCAAGATACTAAGCTAGCTAATTTAGTTACCGTAGTGTTCTGATCCTTAGTGATTTTGATTCGCTTTCCCAGGACAAAAGAGACTTCTTCAAAATTTTCATCCTTCATTTGATGGTATCCCAGGTAGAATCTTCCTTGGACCTCAGCGTTATACTCCTCTCCTATTTCCTTCAGATTTGCCTCATCTTCATCTTGGAATTCTGTGTCAGCTCTCTGCAATTCTTTTGCCCATCTCACAGCTAGTTTAGCTCCTCTTCTAGCTCTGTTGTCTGCTGAGATGCAATCTTAATTTGATTCTTCTTGCTCCCATACAGAGACCTGTACGAGACATAGCAATGAAAGCATAGTTAGTATGAGGTTTGGGCTCAACTTTCCCTTCCATGATGTTGGAACTCATGGAGCTTAAGCAGATGGTTATTCCAAACTTAACCATATGATCGTTTGTAATTTTGTTTACCATTTCCTGGTCACAACTCTTGTAAAATAAGTTGTTCATAATGTGGTTGTGATTATGAATTACTCTGCTATAGGAGCATAAGTGTTGTCTGATTTTTGTGACAGTATTTTTAGCCAGAGCTTTGACCTTCTAGAAGACTAGGTTACATCTAGCCTTCCAGATAAACCAACAGATGGTAGCAAATATGGCTACCCAATTCTCAAATTGGTAGTGTTTCATAAACCAGAGATTAAGACAATCATTGAAGTTCACAGCATCACCAAAGCATTGGTGTTGGGTACCAAAGAGATTTATCCAAACTTCTGATGCCAACACTCTTGCATAGATTGCAAGTGGGATCAATGTAGTTTAGAATGCCAGCAGTCTTAGCATTAGTCAGGAGAATTTTATGAGCACATTTCCAGATAAACATTTGAACTGAGGGAGAAGTATCCAGTTCTAAAATCTTTTTCCAAGCAGGATTGATAGTATCATTTTATACTTTTCCTGGATTTTCCTGTCATATAAGGATTTGACAGAGGATGAACCATTTTCAGTTAATCCCCAAATGATTCTATCTTCTTCTTGAAAGTTAATGATGGTGTTTTGGATACTAAGATGGTAATCAATATTGAACCACTGAGTGATTATAACCATATCCCATTCTCCATTGGAATTAATCAGCTGGATGACATAGTTAAGATTATAAAGGCATTGTTAAGGTTTAGCAGTGATATTCTCTTTATCATGAATCCATATGTCTTCCCACATCTTTATGTTTTGACATTTTCCTATTTCCCATTAGTAATATTTCTAAATATTTTCCACTCCTTCAAGAATGCCTTTCTAGAGCCAAGAATCAGTTTTTTTTGGAGTAATATTCATTTTAATCACCTGAGGATCGCTAAAGTGATTAGCTTTCATATAGTAGAAGTTCATAAAGAGTCCGGTTTAGTTACTAGTCTCCAAGCTATTTTGGTGATCATAGTATTATTGAAGAACTTCATGTTTCTAAAGCCAAGGCCTCCTAGTTCTTTAGGTTTGCAAACATAACTCCAAGCAAAGAAGTAAATGCCTGTAGGTTTTTTAGGATCTTTTTTCCAGAAGAAGTCTCTTTGGATTTTGTCAATATCTTGGCAAATCTTTTTTGGAAGTGTGAAGCAGTTCATCTGATAGATGCCGGATGTTTTAGTAACATTGGGTATCATGGTAGCTCTGCATAAGGAGATAGGTTCCCACTTTTCCAACCAGTCAATCTGAATTTCATCTTCTCTAAGCAAGGTTTAAAAGCTTGGATTTTACTTTTATTAGTGAACAGAGGTGAGACTTGGTACTTATCCTTGATATCATTTTTTTGAACTTGCATAAAAGCTGCTGATATTATTAGCTATGCCAGGATTAGTATTTTCACTAGAAAAAAATTCCAGATTTGGAGAAGTTGATCATGTGACCAGAAGATCTACTGAACTTATTAACAATATCCACCAGATTACTGCACTCTTGTTGATAACTTTATTCGTTAAGCAAAGATCAAATGGAATCATACAATTGTTGTTAATTGCTTAAAAGACTATTATGAAGCAATAATGAGGAGATAAGTTCATGAGATAAAATCTGAAGAACGGAAACTAATTGCTATTTTTCTAATTTGAAACGTTGGATATTAATCTACATGAGCTAATTCTACATGTCATAGACTCACAATCCTGCCAAATATGTTGGCATAACTTTCATAGGGCCCGACGTTCCATCCATATCCAACCCATAAAAATAGTCTGTTTTATGAAATTCACCCACGTCCAATTCACTAAATTGCGGGCCGGGTGTCCGCCCGTTAAATTCTTGGTTGGACCAGGTGAAATCCACGAATATGGACATTTTGCTCGCCCCCGAATCTTGGTATTCTTCTCGATTGTGATTTTCTTTGAAAGCCTAAAAGGAGGACAGAGAACATAAAATAATAACGGCCGCATGCATGGTATATTGGCTTCTCACAGATTTGCACCAGCATGTCAACACTTTGGTTAGAAATTTCTGCACCAACCCGTGGATTTTCAAATTACTCGGAACACCTCGAATCATGAATGCCATAACAAAACTTTCAACATACAAATAACCTTGTGAAATAGCCCGTTCCGTCAGGGGTCACGGTTCTCGCAACCATCAGCCCTTAACTGAGGTAGGACCGTAGGAGTACGGTCAGTAGATCCACGTCGGTAAAGGAATCCTATATATACCCTGTATGTGATAAGTTAGGGTTAGAGATCAGAAAACTCTGAGTAATGAAAGAATAGAAAACCATGGAAGCAGCAAAGAGACCGTGTTATAATACCAAGGATGAAGACCACATCAGCAAATTACCGGATTTCTTAATTCATCACATCCTTTCTTTCGTTAACATAAAACATGCTGTCCAAACCTGTATGTTGTCAAAGAGATGGAGAAATATTTGGACTTGTCTTCCCTTTTTGACTTTCGATCGTTCAGTTCTAAGTGAAGGTGTTTATCAACGCTTTCTTGATTTTGTCGAATACGTATTAAGTTTCCGTGATAACAGATGTTTTGACATTCGACGGTTTCATCTTCTTGGTAGGCGTGGAAAACATGATTCTAATTTTATCAAATGTCTTCATAGATGGATAATCGTTGTTGCGAGATCTAATGTTGAAGATATATACGTCCAGTTTAATGGTCACAAGTTTAATGACGAATTTCGAGTTCCAGATTGTGTCTTTACTTGTAAGTCATTGACAAACTTGGAACTAGATTTGTCCACGTGCTATAAGATTATTCTGCCGAATTCTATATCATTACCTCGTCTCAAATATCTGAGACTTAGGAACACTCGGTTTAAGCATGATGAGTTAACCAAGTTATGTTCAAGTTGTCCTGTTTTGGAACACTTGGAATTAAGTGGCGTTCGTAGTACTAAACCTTTAAACATCACTATATCTTCTGTTACACTTAAACACTTGGTTATAAGTGGCATTAGTACTACTGCACCTATAAACATCACTATATCTTCTGTTACACTTAAGAACTTTGAATTACATATTGATAAATCAATTCGTAACACGTTGAGGTTATATGCACCAAATCTGGTGTATTTGTTCTTATCAAAGTTAGACTATATGTTGCTCGAAGATGTTTCTTCTCTGTTCAAGGCTGATGTTGGTGTACAAGTAAAACCACGGAAACCAAATGACGAGTTTCCTATGGTACATGCTGCGGCCGATACCTTAGAATCTCTAAAACCACTTCATAATGTGAAAGAACTAACAATATCATTTCAACCACTCAAGGTACGTCCTTAAATTATCCTTATTTTTTATCGTTAAATGTTGATGTTGGCAAAAATTAGAAGATCATTCTTTGATCAGTTATAAACAATTTAGCTATGCAAACTGTATCCATGTTTTTTCGAAATCATTTAGGCTTCTTCCTTGTAGGTATTTGGGTACTATGAGCTGGAGAAATCTGTTCGTATCGTTTTTGGTGAACCTATAACTGTTGTTTGAGATGTAATATTGTGGCAAATGAGTAGGGCTAGCCCAGTAGGCTGGGGGTGGGGTGGGGTGGTTCTCGTACGTCTGAAAATTGAGTCCCGGACTCCTTAATAATTTCTGCCTCACTTTGGTATATTAGTTTGTCGCGTATAGCTTGAACTTGCATAAGGACTATCAATCTGCATTGCGGGTAGTAGTTATGTTAGTTAGTACGTCTTCATGATGTAATACCTTTTATATCATTTCTGCAAGTGTGCTGAAGTTTTATTTATAGTCTTGAGTGTCCACTTTACAACGTTATCTAGTTGATTTTTTGACGGTTGACCTTTATATGTGCTAATTAAGCATGTTGGAAGAGTCGAGGAACTATTACAAAAGCAACCTTTTCATTTTTCTAATCTGCAACGGCTGGAGCTGCAAAAGATGAGCCTCTCAACAGAATCTGTGCATGTAATTGCCTCCTTGCTCAAGATCTCGCCTGCCCTAGAATCCCTTGTAATGCAACTTTGTCAGGTTAGTGTTCTTCCTTTAGTTGCTCTCCTGTTTTAGTTTGTTTTTTTCATTGTTTAGTTACTAGTTTCTTAAGTTTATTCCCCCAATTTTCAAAAGATTGATTGATTGTAATTCTTAAAGTGTTAATGAATAATATGCATTATCTAGGACGTGGAAAACAGTGACGAATCCGAATCTGATGAGGCATCAGATTTTGGTTCAGAGTCGGAAGAGGAGATGGAGTTAGCTCTGCATAGTGGTGAGGTAGGTATCCGTAAATCTTTTTGCAATTAGCTTAAAATTCTTTTTAGTAGATTGGAGATTATAAAGTTGTGGTGTATCTAACTGCCATTGTTTTCAGTTGTTTGGTTAATGTATAGACAACTCTCGGTTTAGAAGGGCAGTTCACCAACACCATGAAACAACTCAAGTTAGTTGAGATTAGTGGTCTAGAAGGAAGTGATAGTTAACTGAAGTTTATAGAAATTTTGCTGAAGAATGCCATGGTCTTGCAGAAATTGGTCTTGAAGAAGGACCCAACTGGATCAAGTATCGAGGACATTACGAAGTTTTGCGAGGAGGTGGACAAATTTCCAGTCGCCTGTTTGTCTTTGAAAATCTGTTTCTTTTTCTTTTAGTTTTATGAAATAAATAAGGGGACATCATTAATCAAGGCTGGGAAGTTATTGTCTTTTGCTAATAGATTAGACACCAAAGATAAAATGATAATTATTATGTTTTCGTAGATGCTGAACAGTGAATCAAACTGGATTAGGAAGACTTGCACTAAATCAAACAAGCTAGAGCAGAGAACATTACGCATATTGCAAAAGTAGTACCTTAAATGACCATAAAATTAGCTCTAAGTGACCAAGTCTGTCATGTAATACTTTGCAAGTATGTGGTGAGATTACCAAGAAGCCGTTCTGTGGTAGTGTGATCTCAAATTTTGCGTACGTGTTAGAGCATCCACAGTGGGAGACCAAAACCAAAATTTTGATCCAAAAACCAGACGCAGTGGAGAGGAGTAAAGATTAAAGACCAGATTAAAACTAAAAACCAGACCAAATATATTCTTTAGTTTGGTTTTAGTCGGGCGTAACATAAAGTTGCGCCCGAACAGGCGTAATTTATAACTCCGCCCGTCGATAGAAGACAAAAAAAAAAAAAATTGGGGCGCAACTAAGAGTTACGCCTGATTGGGGCGTAACTCAAAGTTACGCCTCATTGAAAAAAAAAAAAAATTTAATGGGGCGCAACTTTAAGTTGCGCCCCATTTGGTTTAGTCTTTCTCCCGTAGTGTGTGAACACGGACTAAACCCAAAATTTGGTTTTTTTTTGCTCTTTAGTCTTTGGTTTATGATCGCACCACTGCAGTTGCTCTTACATCTTGTGGTCTGCACTAAGTAAAACTTCTGGATGTTAGACTTCTTTTACAACACCTGCAGCTTTATGATAACCACAGTGAAAATCTCTTCACAGTAATTTATTCTTGGGCACACAAAAAAATAAAATCTAGTATAGATAGAGAAGTTTCAATTACACGGATACAATAAAGTTGAGGCCATCCTTTTTATTATTAAATCAAAGTTATATTTTTACTGTATGGAGTTTCTACGTATACACATAACACACTCATATTCTGTACATCATATAAATTGCAATTACATCCTTGATACTCAAATTAACAACCTCCTCCACCTCCGCCTCCTCCGCCACCACATCCACCTCCGCCACCACATCCACCTCCACCTCCACCTCCACCTCCACCTCCACCTCCACCTCCCAAACCACCACACCCACCTCCCAAACCACCTCCCAAACCCAAGCCTCCACCACCTCCCCAACCCAACAAATCGGAACCTCTCCGTCCACCTCCTACACCTTGCAAACCCCAGTTTCGCGATCCACCAGCCGCATCTCCAGCTACCATACTTCCATCAGTATTATTTTCTTCGTCGTGGTTTCTACTTTTCTGATTACTAGTACTCTTGCTGAATATTAGTGTACAAACAACAGTTATCACAAGAGATATAGTGACAGCTCCCAAAACTATGAAGGCTACGATAATCTGCTCCATTTGCTTAGTACCCCTTTCAGATTGATACCCCGTAAATGATTCCAGAATTTTTTGTCTTTGTATATATATATAATCTATATCTTCTTTGCCACGTTCAATCTGTGGACTTAGCAATACGTACGCGGTACCTTAAACTACATGTATACGCAACTAATTAAGATATGCTTTTTTTTTGGTATTGATATTTGACTAGGAAGTCTAAGATTACATTAATAACTAGTACGACCGTTGCCACGGTGGGAGGGCCGACCGAAGAAGAATATGAAGATAGGGTTTGTCCCGTTTCAGAAAAGTGATACTTTCTCCCCGTTTCCGCAAAAGTGATACTTTCGCCCCGTTTCCGAAAAAAGTGATACTTTCTCCCCGTTTCGGAAAAAAATGATACTTTCGTCCCGTTTCGGAAAAAGCATCACTTTTTCTGAAACGGAGCGAAAGTTCATTTTTTCCGAAACGGAGCGAAAATATTATTTTTCCCGAAACGGAGTAAGAGTATCACTTTTCCTGAAACGGGATGTGAAAGTATCACTTTTCCAGAAATGAAAAATTAGTCGATCCATTAACCAAAATATGGTTGCATGATGTGTTATGCATCCTTTGTGGTGGTTTGCATAATGGCTATGCTTTCAATTTTCGAGAAATTGTGCCTAAAATGAAAATATCATTTTTCTTGAAACGGAGGGAGTACATCGTATTATTAGTTGCAACGAAAAATTAGTTGATGCATAAACCAAAATTTTGCTACATAAAGTATTATGTATCTTTTGTGGTGGTTTGCATAATGGATATACATTTAATTTTCTAAAATTGTGCCTAAAATGATAAATTTCTCTGAATTCTTCGTAAAAACTCTAAATTTGATATTATTGTTTGTACTTGTTGCGTAGAGTTTTTTATAATCTTTCCAACGAGATAAAATTTGTAAAATTCCAAGGCACAAATTTTTAGATATGTTATATTAAAGTTTGCTTTCCAATTTTTAAATATCCAACTGATCACTTAGATTTTACAAAAAAAGTAGCCATATAAAGGTCATCCCTCGCTTCGCTCGGTCGGCCCAATTAAGAGAATAACACCGATGAAGTTGAACAACTGAAATGGTTTACTCCTCCTTGAAGCTGAAGCTAGTCTTTTGGCCTATTGAGTTGGACCCTCATTATCCCACTCTTTCTATAGACTGGCAGGACCGCAGGAGCAACTAGCAAGGGTCTTAGTGTGGGCCTGCGGGTCCTCGGTGGTTTCAAGATAAAGCAATTGCAGTGCTTTATTTGCTCTCACTCTCATACAAGCTCACTTGTCTATGCAGCCAAAGAAGAGACAACTGATGGGAAAAAAAAACAACTTATTTCATTTAAAAAGATACATATGCTACACTTTTTTCATTGGATAATTATGAAATGCAGAGAATATTCAGCAAGGAGTTATTTTTAAGGAAGAAATTATTGTTTGCTTGGGTGTAATCATGGTCTCTGATATGAGTTGGAATAGGACAACTGCGTAGAGCTTTATTTGAGTTCTAATGCTTTCGGCGAGACAACAGCCACGGTCAACAATGATTGCGTTCATCACTACCATTTTCTTTGTTTTCAAGCTGACACGCTCTGACGTTCTTTTCACTTAATGATAATAACAAAAAACCACACTTCTCTAGGCCTTGGAACTTCGGAGTTTCTCTGTCTGCATGTAAAAGATTTGTACGCTTACATTATCGGCCACATAAGGATAGATATATATGTACTGTATATATTCGTATATTGTAATAATACACTAAAATTACATGTAGAATGACTAACATCCATACTAATCATCTATCAATTGCCGAAGAGTTTTGAGGATCGATGATATCACTGAGTTGACCCAGTTTGCAATTTTTTCTTAATTCTCTTCATTTGTTTTACAATTTCTCGCTTAAATTCATGTTTTAACTTTTAATCTATCCTATTTCAATCCCTCTTACTACTTCTTCATGTTCTAATTTCAATATTTGATTAGTCTTTAAGTTTTTTAAAACTAAAGTTCACATTTTTCACCTTTTTAAAAACTTTTGCAAATGAGTAACTAATTTCCTCCTGTTTTTCTCTACAATGTGTTTACAGATTGAGGTATCTCCAATGGCGTTTGCCTTCTTATGTTTAGTGATCATGGCGTTTGCCGAGCTTGATGTATATCTTTTGGTTAACAAGGAATTCTGTGGAGAACATTATGGTACAAGGTGGATGAAGAACCAACTCAGTTCCAAATCGGTGAGCGATATCTTCAATGAAGCCCGCGTCTCACTCCTTTCAAAATTTTCAAAATTCAAATTTAGGAAAACCTACTATATTTTCCTTAGCCTGATTTTCCTCTGGTCAAAAGACAACTATAAAACTTGCCACTTAGAAAACAAACTAGTCATATTCGGTTGCAATTGGAACAGCCTAAATATATGGGATCATAATAACCAATTATATCCTAATTTCTTCTCAGCACCTATATCAACTCCAAAACAAGTTTCGATCTTAAGAAATAAGTTTATTCTCACTGCAAAAATGGAAGGGGAGAGCTCTACTCAAGTTGGAGACTTAGTTAACAAGTTCAAGCAAGCAGTCCTAGATCTGGGTGATACTTCTGAAATAACTATTATCTCTCAAGGAGAAGACAAAGAAGGAGATGAAGAAACTAAGTGGGAAGCAAGTGCCATAGGCAAGATTATTACTGAAGGAAGGATGAAGGCTGACACTGTGGCTAAGCATCTTGGTTTTACTTGGCCATTCATGAAATCAGAAGATGTGAAAATCATTGAGACTGATCCCAATATCATGATTTTCAAGTTTAGTAATTGGACTTTGCTAAACACTGTTATCAATGAGAGACCTTGGAGCATCAACAAGAATCTTCTAGTGGTACGTGATTACATCCCTGGCATGGTATATACAGAAAAGCATTGGGGATTCCAGCAATTTTGGATGCACCTGTTTGGCTTGATGCCGGAGCATATGAATGTGGCTGCAGTAACAAAGATTGGAGAATTAATGGGTCAAGTCATTGCCATTGAACCCAAGGATGCAATCCCAAATGGCAGTGACCCTGTTAAAGTATGTGTCAACATAGATTTGACAAACCCTTTAAGAAGGGGAGTTAAGGATGTAACAAATGATGGACTCTCTCGCTGGATAAAGTTTTTCTATGAGAGACAACCAAGTGGCATCTGCAAGGAGTGTTATGTAATCAAGCATTGCAAGGTAGCATGTAAGGAAGCAAAAACCTATCTGGAGAAGGCTCATGAAAAACCATATTTCTTTGGGAATATGAATAATGTAAGGAAGAACATTGCAATTTCCTCTACAAGCAAGGATCCTACTTCAAAGAAGAATACCAAAGCTATAGTGAAAAATGCAGTTTTTGTACCTCCGAAAAATGGTGTTGCAGTCAACTTGGACTTCTTATTAACTAAAGCAACATAAGGAAGTAATGAAGAAGAAAACAGACTTTCTAAAAGGCAGAGAGCTGATGATGGAAAAGCTGCTGATCAAAACTCTAATTCCACCAGTACCATAATGGCTCCAAATGCAGATTCCTCAGCAGATCACAGGGTCACCACTGGAGATAACCAAGCAGTGAATGCAGAGTTAGAGAATCAGGTATACACACTATACTTCTTTACCTATTCCTTGAATTATTGTGCCTCTAAAATCTTTTTTATCTACTATATTATCTGCTTTAAATTTCTCATACAACATACTCTGCATTCACAGTATTATAAGAATCTTTATAGGTTGACTTCTGTTTTCATCATTATTTTTCTAGCAAATATGAAAATCCTTTCATGGAATGTTCAAGGTTTTAAAACTGCTTCTACTAGAAATCATTTAAGTGATTTAATCAGAGCTCAAAACCCATACATTATATTCCTGTGTGAAACAAAAATTAGTAGTACTAAATGCCAGCCACTCTTAAAGCAATATCAATATCCTAATTGGAGATACATTGAACCTGAAGGTCTATCAGGTGGTATTGTTTTACTATGGAAGAATGGTTTCTTGTGTGAAATAGTTGATAATCATTACAATATGTTTAATGCCATAGTTCAATCTGATCCTAGTAAGCCATAGTTTTTATTAACTTGCATGTATGGTTTCACCAATTACACTAAGAAGAAAGAACAATGGAATTACATCCAGCAAATAAGTGAGAATAATAGTAATCCTTGGGTAGTTCTAGGGGACTTAAACTTTCACTTAATTGACAATGACACTGGCATTTCTTCTTCTACACATGGTTGGGTGAATAACATAGTGTTTAGTAGTGTCTTAGAGGACATAGGTTTCATTGGTAAAGACTATACCTGGAGCAATAATAACATGGGGATTGGAGCTATTAAATCCAGAATAGACATGGCACTAGTTAATGGTAGCTGGAATCTAAATTTCCCAGACACAAGATTATTGCATCTTACACAACTAGGAAGTGATCACAGTCTCATCATGCTAGACATTGATATAACTGTCCCAAACTGTTGGAAGCCCTTCAAATTTTTCTTAACTTGGCTCAATGATGAATCTTGTTCAGTTGTTATTACTAATGCTTGGCAATCTAGTGTTACTGGCTCTCCTGGTTATCAGTTAGTAACTAAATTGTCCACTACTAGAAGGGTTCTTTCTTTATGGAATAGAGAGCACTTTGGTAACAATCACAAGGTAGATAATCTCCAAAGTCAGCTTAATCAACTTTAAGAGCTTCCTAAAAATTCCAACACTGAAGGTGATATCATCAGAATCAATAATGAGCTCAACAAGTGGCACAAAATTAAGTCTGAGTTCTATCAGCAAAAATCCAGGGATCACTTCATCAAAGACATGGACTCCAACAGCAAATACTTCCATACTAAAGTCAACAAAAGAAGAACCAGGAACAACATAGATGCTATCCAAGATAACAACAACAATTGGATGCAAAATAGAGAACAAATTGCCCAGCACCTAACTCAACATTTCAAAAGTATCAGCACTACCAGCAATCCAGTTCTTGATGACAGTCTCTATAGTGTTCTTCCTTCAACTATTACAGCTGAGCAAAATGCATTACTTACCAGAATACCCAGTAATAAAGAGATTTCTACCACACTCAAGGGCATGGAGAATTGGAGCTCTCCTGGACCAGAGGGGTTTCAAGCTGGATTTTTTAAAAGTTAGTGGGCAATAGTGGGAGAAGATGTTTGCAACATGGTCAAGAAATTCTTTGAGACTAAATATATCCTTAAGCAGATCAACAAGACATATATCTCTTTGATTCCAAAAAAAAAGAAATGCATATGTGCAGCAGACTATAGGCCAATTGGACTATGTAACACCTCCTACAAGATTATCTCCAAGGTTCTAGTTAATACAATGAAGCCAATAATGGAGAAGCTCATCTCTCCTTACCAGGCAGCTTATGTATCAGGGAGGCTCATAAGTGACAACACAGTCATTGCTCAAGAAATTATACACTCAATGAAGAAAAAAAGAGGAGAGAATGGATGGATGGCACTCAAACTTGACATGTCAAAGGCCTTTGACAGGTTGGAGTGGCCTTTCTTAATTAAAGTTCTTTCTTATTTTGGCTTTAATGAGGACTTTTGTGACCTTATACAACAATGTATTAGCACAACTCAGCTTTCAGTTATTCTCAATGGGTCTCCTTGTGAATCATTCACTCCAACAAGAGGTATCAGGAAAGGTGACCCACTGTCACCTTACTTATTCATTCTTGCAATGGAATTTCTCTCAAGACAACTTATTGCAGCTCAGCAAGAAAACAAAATCAAAGGTATTAAAGTGGTTGCCTTATCACCAGCTATTAATCATCTGCTTTTTGCAGATGACTGCTTGATCTTTACTCAAGCAAATGTCACCGATGTTAACAATTTACTTGAATTGCTCCACAACTTCAGTTCTAAATCAGGTCAAGTTATCAACTTTGATAAAAGTTCAGTCTACTTCAGCAAGAAGACCAATCCATATGATGCAGATGCTATCAAACAGATGCTTGGAGTTCAAGCAATGAATTCTAAGGAGAAGTATTTGGGTTCACCACTTATCATTGGTCATTCAAAGCAAGAATCTTTCAAAAGCATAAAAGAAAATTTTGAAAACAGATTTAATGCTTGGTCTTCTATTTCCCTTTCACATGCAGGCAGAGGCACAATGATTAAACATGTTCTTAATGTTGTCCCAATCTACCAAATGGGAACCTTTAAGCTTCCAGCAAATCTACTTCAACAACTCACAAGCATTGAAAGAAAATTATTTTGGGGGTGTCATAACAACAGAGGATACAATCATACATCTTGGATGAATGTTTGCAGACCCATTGAAATGGGTGGCCTTGCTTTCAGAGATCTAGAAAAGCTCAATTTGGCTCTCCTCACCAAATTGGCTTGGAGAATATGCAGTGAACCTGACACTTTATTGGCCAAGACTTTCTCAAGCAAATATTTCAGAACTGGGGATTTGCTTCACCAACCTACCATAGCTAAAAACTGCTCATATACCTGGAATGGGATTTCAAAAGGGCTTGAAATTGAGCAGAAGAATTATTTCATGGAGATTAACAATGGTAGGAAAACAAAAATCTGGAAAGACAAATGGATTCCTGGTATGCTTCATCCACCTGCTCCTCAAAATCAACTTTTTAGATTTTATGAATTTGTGGAAGAATTGATGATCCCCGAATCAGCACAATGGAATATTCACCTTATCAATTCCTTATTTGATAGTGACATTGCTCTCAAGATTCAAGCATTCTATATAGATAAGAGAAAGGAAGATTCCATGCTCTGGATGCCTGCAAAAGATGGACTTTTAACTATAAAAATCACCTACAAAATGTTGACTTACAATGATAGAGAAGTTCAGGTGGAAGGGAGGACAATTGATAGGAAAATATGGAAGGCTCTTTGGAGTTGTAAAGCAGCTCAGAGAATAAAACTCTTTGCATGGAAATGTATAAGAGGTTTGCATTCTACAAAATATAAGAGGGCTTTGTTCAACAGTGATCTAGAAGCCAATTGTGATATTTGTGGTCACAATGAAGAAACAATTGAGCACATCATCTTAGAGTGCAAGCATGCTTGAACAGTTTGGAGAGGGATAAACATCAATATAGATTCAGTTAGAGCCAATTATAATTCAGTTTCAGAATGGGTTACTAGTTGGTTTTCTCTTCAAAATCGAAAAAAAGAGGAAAGATGGCTTTATTCCCTTATGATTGGAGCTTGGATAATTTGGAAAGATCGTTGTGATGTTGTTTTTCAAGGAGTTTCTCTTAACCCTTGCAATACTGTACATAGGATACATTATCACCTTACTTCTCATATGCATGAATCTCATACTGCTGCTTTAATTAATACTAATGTGTCTAGATAGTAACCACCATTGGATAATATTTTGAAATACAATATAGACGGCTCTTTTGATCATGATACTAACCAATTTGGTACTGGCATTGTGTTGCGGGATTCTACAGGTCACTATATTGGGACAAAAAGAACTTATGGAAATAGAGCACTAAGTCCAGAGGCTGTCGAGTGCATGGCTATTCGGGAGGCACTGCTATGGGCAAAAAGTCTAAATCATTCAAGGATACAGATAGAGGTTGATGCTAAGCTTGTGATACAATCCATTAATAGTCATTCACTTGTCATCCAGTGGGAGAATAGGAATTTAGTTAAGGAGATTAAGTATTTAAGTTCTACTTTCAATTTATGCACTTTTGATTATGTCAGTAGAGATGACAATCATGTGGAAGATTCATTATCAAAGTCAGCTAGAGAAACTAAAATCTCAACTGAATGTTTTAAAGATTTTGATTCTACCATATGTACGCTCCTAGCAGAAGATCAAAACTCTATTCACTAAATAAAATTTCTTTCTTTATCAAAAAAAAAAAAAACATGTAGAATGACTAAGTAACACGCTCAAGGTATCACATACCAGATAAGTGCACCAGTGGTATGCTTGAGAACCGTATGGTAGAGGAGGAAGGAGACCTCTTTGCAAAAGAAAAAACAAAAACAAAAAGCCTCTCTTCCTTGCTTGGATCTAGTCCTAGACTAGATCCGAGCAGGACTTTAGTTGCTCTTATTTGTTTTCTTTCTAGTTTTATTTGTTTGGTTATCACTGGATTGTTGAAAAGGGGTAGAGAGCCATGGGTGATTGAAGTCCTCTGCTCATTTTTCTCTTTTCAATTTTCTTTCAACTTCCCTGGATCGAAGAAGTTATCCCCGATTCTCCCCAGCCAATCTCATCTCATCTTAACGACTGGTGCATCTACTATACTACTTTACCTCATCTATCAACTCAGTGAAATCCTGAATTGATTCCAATCAATCAAAGCCAATACAAGAAGACACTAATCTCAACCTACAAAACTCCATCAACCTCTTCCTTATACACCCATATCAACTATCCCCTTCACCCATGTCATCATCAGTTCTTAACCAACAAGGGTGTTGGTTTCTGATGATAATCAAACATTCCGTCTTCACATACCCATCTCATGTATCCCTTAAACCAATCTCTTATTACATCAGTTCTTAACCAACAAAGGTGTTGGTTTCTGATGATTATAATCAAGACTTCTACCTATGGTTCTTAATCGGTAACGGTTTTGGTATCACAAAACTAGGAAGAAGATGTGGTATGAATCGGAGGTATTGCAGCAGTTCGAATTGTGGTGGTGAAAATGCTTAGCGGCTGGTTTTGGAAAAGATGATGTTAAATTAGGGTTTTCATAAGTGTCTAATGGCCCTCTATCTTAATGGGTAAATCTCAGTTGTAATTTTGGTATCTCTATTATAGTTTGTAACTGGTTGGGCTAACCCCCTATGGCCTAGATTGAGCTGCTAGATTGGCCAAAAAGTGTTGCAAATCAAGAAAAAAGTGTGGGAAAAAAATTAACACTACTTCTGTCTACTTCTCTCTCCTAGCAAGTGCTCGCAGTTCAACTAGCAGCGATATTGAAACGCTGAATGATTCAACGTTCAAAAAGTGACATAAACGTTGAACGATTCAGCGCTCACAAAAATCACACGGATCACAAAAATCACAAAATTGATCTGACAGATGAAATTTATAGCGCTGAATGGTTCAGCGTTCAAAAAGTTACCTTAGCGCTGAACCGTTCAGCGCTCACAAAAATCACACGGATCACAAAAATCACAAAATTTGATCTGACGGATGAAATTTAAAGCGTTGAACCAAACAACGTTGGGCAGTTGTCCCAGCTGACGTGGACTGCTAATATAGCTGCTAGATTAGCACTCCCATAGGACTTAGGAGGTTGCCCTAGCTGACGTGGATGGCTAATCTAGCTGCTAGATTAGAAGACCATAGGACTTCCTAAGATGAAGATATCCCTTCGGGTTTTAGAGGTTGTTTGTCTCCTTACTCTCTCAGTTGAGACTTGAGAGTAGTATTTCCTGTTGTAATTTTTATTTTGGGTCTGGTTGTAAAAAATTCTTATTTCTCTAATATAACCCCTCTTTCAAAAAAAAAAAAAAAAAAAAAAAAAAAAAAAAAGTGGCAGGAGACCATTGTTTGTTCAGAGGATATGTTACCGGTATATATTGGTATAGCCGGACGTGATCTGCCCTGAATAAAGTACTAATTAAAGCATTGCTATTGCATGAATCTAATGACATACTTTTCAACATTTTTTTTTTTTTTTTTGAATGGATATGTATCTAAAAGGAAGTTAAAGGATAAACCGTCGTCATGTTCGATGATTAATTAATTGGTGGCAACGTTTTAGATAGAGTTGGACTTGTTGGTATGAGGGCTCATACATGAAGTTCCATGTGCGAAAATCGGCGCGCAGCGAAACATTTTCGTTAAGATTTGGCAGATGTTTGGAGTGCTGCCTTATAGGTCTCGTAATGATCAGCCCTTAGTGGTTCATTATAGGTCTCGTATTGGTCATATCTCGCCTCTTCATATCTTTGTCTCTGCTACCCTACCTCCTCTGTCTCTACAAATTTCACCTTTTTGTAAACCCTAAACTCTGAGGGGTTTTTGAACTGACCCTAACTCTGAGGTTATCTGTTACTTTGTAGTATATGATTTTTATTAGGGTTATAGGTCAGAAGACGCCGAACAAATTTTTTTTTTTTGATCGGTCAAGAGGAAAAGATTCATTGAAAAAGAGGTACTTAAGGGGGTACCTCAACCCAATAAAAACAACCGACACTAAAAGGAGACGGAAATTAGATCGATCACCTAAAAAAGGACAACGAACAAATATCCAAGTGAGAATACAAAGAAACAAAGAAACACCAAACGCCTCACATCCACCTCAAAGCGGCCGATAGAAATACGAGTCCCATAGAGCTACTACCATGTTCGCCGTCAAACCCAACATTCTAGTGTTTGCCTCCGCCAAAAATAGGCTTGGATTTTAATATCTCGAATTAAACTTTCCAAATATCTCTTTTTGTTGTTGTATATTCTAGAATTCCTTTCTTTCCAAATGCACCACCATATTGCAACCGGTAAGTTGTTCCATATACGGTCAAGTCTTTCATCACCCCAATCATAACTCCAATCTTTTATAGTTGTGGAAATATTGTATCATAATTCCAATTGAAGTTGCATCCTTCGGCAAAATAATCCCAAATTCTTTTTGTTCGCCAACATTCATAGAATAAATGGGCACTTGTTTCATCTTCTTCTTCACAAAACCGGCACACCCTATCCACATCCATACCCCTTCTAAAAAGCTTATCCGTCGTCATCAACCTTTCAAGGTACAAAAGCCATTGAAAGAAGTTTACTTTGTACGGATAATATCGACTCCAAATAATGTCATTTGGGAAGTTACTATCTCCTTGGTCACAAAGAGAATCAAACCCACACTTAACCGTATAAGCATCAACCATATTGTTTCTATCCACCATCCACAATCTAGAGTCAATGACCCCTTCTTGAATATTCACCACTTCTAGTAATGAGTTTATGGAAGCAATCTCCCTCGTTATGGCTTGAGAATATCTACTTCGAGACATGAACTTCCACTTGATGTCGTTCCTCGTGATCTCATATAAACTAGCCACCACCTTCCCTTTTGTTCTTGAAGCTTCAAATGCCAAAGGAAAACTATTGCATAAGACGTCATCACCAATCCAAAAATCTTCCCAAAATCTAGTTTCATTTCCCGCACCGATCTTAAATTTCACATGTTTGTTAAAATCCTCAAGCTCCTTATAAATATTGTGCCACAAACTACATCCCTTTGGCCCTTTTGGTTGAAGAGTTTCCCAACCGGTGGATGATTCTCCAAATTTTTCCACAATTATCTTTCTCCAAAAAGCATTCTTTTCCGTACCAAATCTCCACCACCACTTTTTGAGAAGCGCCGAGTTCATGTATTTAGATTTCCGAATTCCAAGACCACCACCTTCTCTAGATTTTACGATTATAGACCGCCCGACATTATGAATTCTTCTCTTGTTAGAATCATCATCCCAAAGAAAATTTCTTACTATCTTATCAATCTTATTTGTAATGGAGCATGGCGCAAGAAAGATGGATAAATAATAAATGGGCAAACTAGCCAAAACACTTTTGATTAGAGTCAACTTACCTTCTCTTGATAGCGTTCTCCCGTTACAAGAGGAAAGTCTCAAAGAGCAAGATTCAAAAATCTTTTCCCACTTTTGTGTGCCACAACTTTATCACCCAAAGGAAGGCCGAGATAAATACTTGGAAAATTTGATCTTTTGCACCCCAACATGTTGGCGAATTCTTCAATGTCTTCAACGAGAGATACCCCAAATAAACAACTTTTAGCAAAGTTGATTTTTAAACCCGATGTTAACTCAAAACATAGAAGTAAATACCGAACAAATTTAGTTCACGACTAGGTAGAAAACCATGAAACCAATAAAGAAACCGTGTTATAATACCCATGATGAAGATCATATCAGCAAGTTACCCAATATCTTGATTCATCACATCCTTTCTTTCGTCGAAGTGAAACAAGTCATCCAAACTCGTATTTTGTCAAAGAGATGGAGATATATTTGGACTTCTCTTCCCTTTTTGAATTTTGATGTTTCCGATCTAACACAACGTGGTAGTAATGAAGACTGTCTAGTCGACAACGTATTAAGTCTCCGTGATAGCAGATGTTTTGATATTAGACGATTTCATCTTCTAGATCTTGGAGGGGATGAAACTTGTGAAACTATCAATCGTCTTCGTAGATGCATAATCGTCGCTGCGAGATCTAATGTTGAAGATATATGTGTCCGGTTATATGGCTCGTCTAGTGAAGAATTTCAGGTTCCAGGTTGTGTCTTTACTTGTCATTCATTGACAAAATTGGAACTAGATATGACATGTAAGATTATTCTGTCGAATTCTATATCATCATTACCTCGTCTCAAATATCTGAAACTCATAAACATTTCGTTTAACCATGATGAGTTAACCAAGTTATGTTCAAGTTGCCCTGTTTTGGAACACTTGGATTTAAGTGGCGTGACAACTAGTACTACTACACCTTTAAACATCACTATATCCTCTCCTACACTTAAACACTTAGAGATAAGCGGCGTTCGTAGTACTGCACCTTTAAACATCACCGTATCTTGTTTTACACTCGAGCACTTTGAATTACGTAATAAATCAACTCATAATACACTGCGGTTATATGCTCCAAATCTCGTGCATATGGTTTTATCAAAACTAGACTATATGTTGCTTGAAGATGTTTCGTCTCTGGTTACTTACTGATGTTTGTGTACGATTAAAACCACGGGAGCTAAATGCCGAGTTTCCTACGAGACTTGCTCCGCACACATTAGAATCTCTACAACAACTTCATAACGTGAAAGATCTAACATTATTATTTCAACCAATACTCAAGGTATGTCCTCTAATTTTCCTTATCTATTATAGGTAAATGTTTTTTTTTTTTTGAAGAAGATTAAGATTGATAACAGAGTGCCAAGAAGGCACAAGAAAACAACAACCCCTCAGGACTTAAAAACCTGAAGAGCAAGAGCTACAACAGGGCGGATCGGAAGAGAACAAACAAAAGATTACATATTATGAAAATTATATACTTTCCCATCCCATCTCGCTACTAGATCATCAAAGAATAATCCCTTGAAATTTTGCGAAGGGAGCCCCCATTGATATAAGAAAGCTTTAACAGACTATGATGATCTCGGCTTCGGGTTGGTCCTTGTTGCGGAAGGTTCTTCTATTCCGTTCCGACCACAACGCCCACCACACCGCGTAAGGGAGGTAATTCCATATGAAGTTATGCATGTCATTTGGTAATCTTTTCTTCCATGCTTTAATGCATCCTTCCATCGTTCCCCTATCGCAAAGTGAATACCACTAATTTCGTAAAATAGCCCCACACCACAAGAGAGAATTTACAATGAATGAGGACATGATGAATCGTCTCATCCTCTAGTCTACACAAAACACACTGTGTGAGGATAACTGAACTCCTCTTCTAGCTAGATTATCCGTAGTTGGAGTGGAGTTCCAAAGAGCACCATAAGAAAAATGAAACCTTGGTGGAACTACTTCATTCCAAATCGGTTTGGGTTTGGTGAAGTCGATACATCAGAATCTTGGTCCACCATCCAATCTCGTAGCATGATTTGGTGGAGAAGTTGCTCAAGTCGTAGGTAACCAAGACCTGTCGTCTTCTTGTCCTCTATTAGATCTGGATTGCCAATATCCTCCAACAAATTAATTGCCTGCGAAGTTACGAATCTGTAAGATGACGCTTGAAATTTAAATTCCAAGCGAGTTAGAATTTGCCCACTCGATAGCTTGATTGATAGTTATTTCTTTCGCTCTACTAAGCTTCCAGAGTTGAGGATATTTGTCCTTCAAAGGTGTTTGAGTGCACCAACTTTGCCCCCAAAACTTGTGTTCTTCCCGTTGTTGATCGTGAACTTTGTATTGGCTTGGATTAATGATTTTGATTTCATGATTCCTTTCCACAATCCCGTACCTTGAACCGTATTGACCTCTCTCGGGAGCCGACTCACTGCGTTACCCCCATATTTATCATGTATTAGCCTTCTCCATAAATGATTTTTTTCCTTGCCATATCTCCAAACCCACTTTGCTAAAAGAGATTTGTTAGTTTTCTTCACTTTCCTGATCCCTAAGCCCCCCTTTTGCTTAGATCTACAGACTTTTTTCCATCCAATCCAGTGCATAACTTTCTTTTCAGTTGTATCCCCCCACAAAAAGTTCCGGCAGATCTTTTCAATTTTGTTTGCGACTGAGACAGGAATAGAGAACAAGGAAAGCAAATAAATTGGAATGCTAGCCAAAGTACTCTTGATGAGCACAAGTCTACCTCCTCTTGAGATATATTTCTTCTTCCATGGCGGTAATCTCTTTTCAAGTTTCTCCAAAATTGGGTCCCAAATTTGATTTTGACGAGCTTTAGTACCTAGGGGCAAGCCTAAGTAAGAGAAAGGAAGCTCCCCGAAGGCACAAGACAATATCTCTGCAGCTTGGATTCCTAACTCCTTGTCTTGAGGATTATTGCTTATGACCATAAGGCTACTTTTTGAAAGATTGACCTTCAACCATGTGATTGCTTCGAAGCACAAAGAATGATTTTCAATTGTTGAACCTCTTCCAAGCTTGCATCGACAAATAACAATGTGTCGTTTGCAAATTGTAGGTGCGTAATACTCTCACCATTGGGACTAACTTGAAAACCTGATATGAGTCCTTCGTCTTTCGCCTTTTCCAACATCTTTGCCAAAATTTCAGCTATCAACGAACAGCAGGAAGGGAGATAGGGGTCTCCCCTGCCGCATGCCTCATGAGCTTTTGAATTTTTCGGTAGAGATACCATTAACGAGAACCGAGAAATGAGTTGAATTCGGACAACCCTTGATCCATCTTCTCCAAATCCTCCAAACCCAAATCTTCCCAACATATAATCTAAACATCCCCAATTGACTCTATCATACGCCTTTTCAATATCTATCTTACAAATAAACCCGGTAGCGCTGTTTCAATCTTGAATCGATGAGCTCATTCGCAATTAGAACACCTGTCTAGAATCATTTGTCTTTAACAAAAGCACCACGACAATTAGATATAAGCTTTGGAATTACTACCTTAAGACGGTTGGCGAATTTTGGCGATGATCTTGTACACCCCACCAATCAAGCTAATGGGTCTGAACTCTTTGAAGGATGATGCTCCCACTTTCTTCTAATTAAACAAATGAAGGTGCAATTCATTCTCCAGTCTATTCTGCCCCCATTCTCAAATTCTTTCACTACCCGCATAAAATCTTCTCTAATTATACTCCAATAGCTTTAAAAAACTCATTCGTCATATACCGTCTGGACCGGAGATTTGTTGGTCGAAGCTTGTTGATAACATTCGAACCTCATCTTGCAAAATAGGAGCTTCCAGTAGCCATTTTCTTCCGACGAAATGGACGGGAATATCAAATGAACCACTTTTGGTCTCCATTGTTGATTTTCTGTATACAACTCGGAGAAGAACTTTCTTGCTTCTTCTTGAATATCTGCCGGAGTTACAAACTCTTGACCATCCACCTCAATCTTGTGAATCCAATTAGCTCTCTTCCTTCCATTAGCAACAATATGGAAGTACGATGTGTTTCTTTCCCCTTCTCTACCCAACTAATTTTAGCTCTAGATTCCATTTTTTGGTGAACAAGGTGAGAAATGTCATTGTGCTTTCCTATCAGGGAAATTCTTTCACTAAATTCATGTTGAGAGAGTTGTATGCAAAAATTAGAAGATTATTTTCTGATCAGATATATTTAATGTGTACGATAAGAATATGACTAATTTTAATTAGACTAAGATCATGTTGTTTAAACATCATTTAGGCTTCCTAGCTTGTAATTAATTGGGTACTATGACCTGGATGTAATATTGTGGCAACTGACTAGGGATAGCCCACTCGTCTAGGGGGATAATTCTAGTACCCCACTCTTTAATTTCTGCCTCGGTATGGGAATTTAGGTTGTCCATGCGTGGGCGCGTGTATCTTGCCTTTGTTGGAGCATTGTTAATCTGCTTCGGGCTGGTAGTTATGCGCTTTAGCATGTCTGATGTAATACATCTCGTGTAACAAGAACACCTACATTTTTTTACCTTTCCTTTCATTTCTGGAGGTGCGTTGAATTTCTATTTATAATCTTGAGCGTACACTTTACTAACTGAAAGAAATATTCACCTTTGTATGTACTAATGAAGGATGATGTTAAAAGAGTTCAAGAACTGTTACAAAAGCAAACTTTTCAGTTTTCTAATCTGCAACGTCTGAAGCTGCAAAAGATAAGTCTCTCAACAGACTCTATACATGTGGTAGCCTCCTTAGTCAAGATCTCTCCTATTATTGAATCCCTTGCATTGGATCAGGTTAGTTTTTTGTTTTGTTTTGTTTTTTTTTGTTATTTTTTGTTGTTCAGCTATTTTTGGTAGTTTCTTAATTTTATTCACTAATTTCTGAACTTTATCTAGGAGGGGGAAACAAGGGACAGTGACAGTGACAGTTCTGATGACAGTTCTGATGACGAATACGAATCTGATGAGGGATCAGATTTGGGTCCAGAGCCGGAACAGGAGATGGATATTGATCAGGTAGGTAGTCATGAATCATTTTGCAACTGGCTTAAATCTTTTCAAGTAGTGGAGATTAATTTATAGAGTTGAGGTGTACTTAACAGCGATTATTTTGCTTCGTTAATGTGCAGACAGCTGTCGATTTACAAGGGCTTTTAGCCAACACCATGAAACAACTGAAGTATGTCGAGATTAGTGGTCTAGAAGGAAGTGATACTGAACTGAAGTTCATTGAAATTTTGATTAAGAATGCCATGGTCTTGAAGAAAATGGTCTTGAATAGCTCTTATAGATCCATTAAGAAGTTCTGTGAGGAGGTAGAAAATTTTCCAAGCGCCTGTTCGTCTTTGAGAACCTATTTCTATCTCTATTCCTAGCAACTGACACGAAAACTACAAAATCCACTTGCTCTCAGAAGCTATCTTGGCAAAAACAATTGACATAATTGGAACCCTAGACCTTTATGAGCATAGCTATACCCTTTAATTTGTTTAGAATTTTCTATGTCAATTTTATTTATGATTTGAAGCTTTGCAAACTTGTGCGCAGCTATTAAAGGTGTTTCTTAATGGGGAATTGTTTTACTTGATCAATCCATATATTGCGTGTCGTACTGTCGTATTTTATAAAATGCTTTATATTGGGGCTCTGAGGTGTTGCTTTGCATTATTACAATGACCTGGCGAACCCATAGTAAATCTGCAAGGATCATGGCCTAATTTCGACACTTCCATTGCACTTTGGAAGGGTGCTCGCGTTAGATCTCCCCATTATTTAAGAGAGTCTACATCATAATTGTTCCTGGCGCGGCCCCTTCCAATTTTATAAACTAAAGTTTCTCACCATTAACAAAAAGAAATGAACATGTTAACATGATCTCTTCACTTGAATAAGCTGGTCTTTAAAAGAAAGTATTCTTAGCATGATCTGAAAGGGAAAATGGTGTAGATGGAGAAGGGTGATTCGATACCACAGTTCAAGTCTTTTTGATCCGGCTTTTATTACTTGATTAGGATCTGTGGTCGATTAGTCAATTTTACGAAGAGCATATTCTCTACCAAAGCTGCTATATCCGTTCTATAGGCTCATACCTCTTGAGTGACCGATGGTCGATGAATCAGACTCCCAAAACATAACCGTCCTAGACCATCTTAGAGATATTCCATATACGGAAAGGGTTCAGTAGATCCGTGTTGCTCAAGTAATGGAAATCTATTTGCGGCGGTTTATCTATTATATAAACCCTATATACTGCGTTGAGGTTTCTACGTGTGATTTATATCAAGGAAGATCTTTTTTTTTTGCACGACAAGGTAACCAAAGAAAAAGAAAACCATGGAGGCAATAAAGTATTCTAATACTACCAATGCTGAAGACAATATCAGCAATTTACCAGATTTCTTAATTCATCACATCCTTTCTTTCGTTAAGGTGAAACAAGCTGTCCAGACCTGCATATTGTCAAAGAGATGGAGATATATTTGGACTTCTCTTCCCTTTTTGAATTTTGATGAATCCGATCTACCACAATCATATCGTGTTAATTATTATTTAGACCGTCTTGTCGAGAACGTATTAAGTCTCCGTGATAACAGATGTTTTGATCTGCGAAGATTTCATCTTATTGGTGGGCATGGAGCTTGTATGTCTATCAGTAATCTTTGTAGATGGATAATCGGTGTCGTTAGATCTAATGTTGAAGATATATATGTCCAGTTTAATGGCTTTGATGGCTCGTATAATAACGATCGCAAATTTCGAGTTCCAGATTGTGTCTTTACTTGTAAGTCATTGACAAAATTGGAATTAGATTTGTCGTCGTACTGTAAGATTATTCTACCGAATTCTTTATCATTACCTCGCCTCAGATATCTGAAACTTAATAACCCTTCGTTTGACCATGATGAGTTAACCAAGTTATGTGCCAATTCTCCTGTTTTGGAACACCTGGAATTAAGTGGCGTTAGTAGTTTTGAACCTTTAAACATGAATATATCTTCTCCTACACTAAAACACTTGAATTTAGGTGTGGCAAATAGTAGTGCACCTTTAGACATCACCATATCTTCTCTTTCACTGAAGCACTTTGAATTACATATCGGTTATCATAGTTCAATTCATAATACATTGAGGTTATGTGCTCCAAACCTCGTGTATTTGGTTTTATCAAATTTAGACTATATGTTGCTCGAAGATGTCTCTTCTCTGGTCACGGCTGATGTTGGCGTACAATTAAAACCACGAAAGCTAAATGCCAAGTTTTGGAGGATACATGCTCCAGATACTTTAAAATCTCTAAAATCACTTCATAATGTGAAAGATCTAACAATATCATTGCGACCACTCAAGGTATGCCCTCTTTCTCCTTTTTGTTTTTTGATTTTTTTTTTTTATAGATAAATTGATATAGAAAAACTGCAGTAGATGAATGTTTAAGCAAGTCGTTCTACTGCACAACCTGGTTCATTTTTATTTTTTTTCGAAACCATTTAGGCTTCCATAACCTTCTAGCTTGTAATTAAGTATTATAACCTGGACAGGTTTCATTTTTGGTAAACTTATATAAGTTGTTGTTTGAGCAGTAATATCGCGCTTGAGGTTAACAATTTCTTCCTCAGTATTGGTTTCTTAGGTTGTCCATGTGTGGCCTAGCGCCATTAATCAGCCTTGCGGCTGGTAGTTATGCTCTTTTTTAGGTTGTCCATGTGTAATAAGAAAACCCACATTATGCAAATGTGTTGAAGTTCTAGTTATAGTTTTGAGGGTACAGTTTATTATCTAATTGAAATTTCTATTGTTCACCTTTATATGTGCTATTAAAGGATGTTAGAAGAGTTCAGGAACTGTTACAAGAGCAACCTTTTCAGTTTTGTAATCTGCAACGTCTGAAGCTGCAAAAGATTAGTCTCTCAACAGACTCTGTGCATGCCATAGCCTCCCTAGTCAAGGTCTCTCCTATTATCGAATCCATCAAATTGGAACTTTGTCAGGTTAGTTTTTTTTTTTTTTTTTTTTTTGCTCTCTTGTTTTAGTTTTGTTTTTGTTGTTCATCTATTGGTGTAGTTTCTTAGCCTTATTCACCCAATTTCCAAAAGATTGATTGATTGTGATTTTTAAAGGGTTACTGAATTATGTGTACTATGCTAGGACGTGGAAACCAGTTACAAGTACAATTGCAATTACAGTGAATCAGACTCGTGTTCAGAGCCGCATACTAGTGAGGTAGGTAGCCATGAATGATTTCGCACTTGGTTTAAATATTTTTAAGTAGATTGGAGATTATAGAATTGTGGTGTATTAACTGTCATTGTTTTGTATTGCTAATGTGTAGACAACTATCGATTTACAAGGGCTGTTGTCCGACACCATGAAACAATTGAAGTCTGTCGAGATTAGTGGTCTACAAGGAAGTGACAATGAACTGGAGTTTATTGAAATTCTGATGAAGAATGCCGTGGTCTTGGAAAAAATGGTCTTGAAGAGGCAATGTAGATCAAGATTTGAGAAGTTTTGTAAGGAGGTTGAGAATTTTCCAAGAGCCTCTTCGTCTTTGAGAATCTGTTTCTATCTCGCATCCAACTGACACGAATTTGTTTTAATAGTCCAATCTTCCAAGTATTTATGAGCATACCTATACTCTCTAATTTTTTTTTGAATTTTCGATTTCAATTTTGTATATGATTTGAAGCTTTGCAAACTTGTGCGCTAGCTATTAAAGGTTTTCTTAATGCGGAATTGCTTTACTTATATAGTACAAGTTTGGGTGTTGTATTTTAGATGTCAAATATAGAGTTCATAGTATGTATGCATACCTCTTCTCTTCTCTCTCTCCTCTTATCTCTCTCACCTGAAACTTTCTTCGATTTCTAAAAGTACCGGATAAAGAAAATGAACACCTGAATCCAAGTATTTTTTACCGTTATTAGACCGTTATTGTACCGTTAGAAGAATTTTTACCGGTTTTAGATCGGGAGTCGACCGGAACTGAGAAATTAGAAAACAACATGAAGATCTAATACCAGGGCCGGTCCCATAGGGGAATCAGGAAAAGGCCCACTTTGGGGCATCAAGGCCTAGGGGCATCAAAAGCCTAGTTTCACATGGGGTTAATCTTAAATATAAAGTACTCATAGGGACTTTTTGAAAAAACTACATAAACATTTGGGGCAGAATTTAATATTTTGGGATTTAATGATTTTTATTTTTTTGAAGCATGAATTTAATGATGAATATTCTTTAAACTCGTTAATTTTTTTGAGTTTCTAACAAACAAACCTTTTTTTTCCTTCAAAAATTTTGAATCTCAGATGTCAATATAACAAAAATAGTTATCTTTATTATTAGAGTTGTGTAAGGAAAAAAAAAATGGGGGGCATAAAAATTTTATTTGGTTCAGGGCAAAAAAATTTCAGGAACGGCCCTGCTAATACCAATATTGAGTTACGGAAGAACATAAATTGAAAGAACACAATTGAAAGAACACAAATTAGAGAAATTATAGATTGTTAAGCAAAAAGAAAGAAATACATTACTGAATCAAAAACAGAAATAACCTACAACCAAATTCTACTCTAGCTACCTTGGCATTCAGACACTAAGACACAGAGATACTAAGACACCGAAACACAAAAAACACTAGCTACCAAACACACAAAGTCACGGTGATACTGAGATAATTCTTAACTTTAACTCTGAAGCTATTAGTTCTACAAATACTTCATTCTTTATATTTGCTTGTCCCTAACCAGCCCTATTTTTTCTTCTTCTTCTTTGCTGCTGAAGATCCTGGCTGGTTACCCTTAAGTTGATCTCTGAGATCATTATGAAGCTCCCATTGATTTAGAAAAACAAAAAGCTCCTTCTTCTCTGGCTGTGGTTTCATATCAGGAAAGGGAAAGGGAGGAGTATAATCTTCAGCTTGAAATACGAATCCAAGTTCAGGAGGAGTTCTCACCGGAAACATTTCATCGGAAGTTCCCCACCCATCACCATAGCTGGCTCGTCGAGAATATCCTGGCTCTAGCGGACAAAAAAACTCACCATCATTTAACTCAATATCTCTCTCTTCTTCCTCTGATACCTCTTCGTCTTCTATCTCTTGGTCCTCTGGAATTTCGAAGTCCTCGTTGTAATAATAATTACCATCCTCATCATAATGTGCAGGATCATATGAAGAGGCATATCGATAGTAATCTTCAATCATATCATCTACTTCTGAGGGGCTTCCTGGTGGGGGATTCTCGTCTTCAACCATCTCTGGAGCTACAGGAAGCAGATTGTCACTATAAGCAACCTCTGCTGACTGATTGGATAATTGATATGGTAAATTTGAACTCTGGAAGGGAGGTTCGTAAATAATCTCCTTAATTCAGAGTTATTCCCACTACTGCTCCCAAAATATATCTTACGTCCAACACTCTCTATTGCTGTTGTTTTTTCCTTGTTTTTCTTGATGTGTTTACTCATCTTGTTAGTAAAAAGTACTTGCTCTTCTTTTTTGTTGTGTTTGTGTTGAAATTTAGAAAACAATTCACAGTCTTTTATTTTGGTTTCAACTTGCTTAAGCATTAATTTTCAACCACTTTAAGTTAATTCTAACTCCCTTTATAAGTTTTAGTCTTTTCATTCTTCACGGGTTATTTGCTTTTTCTCTTAGATTAATAGTCTGTCAGTCAGCTACGTTTTGTTAGACTTAACTGGTTCAAATTTCTTTAAAATTAAATACTTGTCTTTGTGAAAATCTGCCTAGTTGTAGGAGGGAAAGTTTTCTGTTTTGTTCCCTGTAAGTTTAAGTGTTTTTGATGATGTGTTGGTGGCACATAGTTATTTCTCAAATTTCAAATGGAGAAAAAGAAAGAGAGAAATCTTTCTGACTTTGATTGGAATAAGTACTTTAATTCATAGGAAAAGAACACCAACTTGACTAGAATACTTAGACGCCTTAGACTGCTGGATAATAAACTCTGAAGTTGGTCTACAAATTATACAGTGGACTTTGGATAGCTCCTGCTACTTTATTGATTCAAGTAAACTCTCAGACTTGAATTCGGAATTCAAAATTCAAAAGTTTGATAATATCAATTCTTTTGGTGGTCACTTCAATTGTCATTCTGGCCAACTAATACCCTATGAACTAGACTCTAAAATTACTATCTCTCTCCCATCTTGGTTTTTTAAGCCTGGCACTTTTAGGGGCGACCCCGAAAGAATTAGGGGCGACACTAAAAGACAAAAAAGGTCACCCAAACGTAAATCTAAGCTACCCCTTATCTTCGATTTTTCGAAATGGCCAATATGCCCTTATATAATCGGTAGCCAACACCATAATCGGTAGGTAAACATGCAATCGGTAGGTTAAATTAAAATATACCCACTGATTGTTGTGTAGATACTTCGGCCAATAATCCCTTTTATAATCGGTAGCTTATCCAACTTGTAAGACTACCGATTATAAGGAGCCCCATATTCAGCCTTGGCCAAATTCCATTGGTTTTGAGAGGTGCGGAGCCAACCATAACCACTTTGCTTGAGCTGTGGATGTAGCCATAATCGGAAGCCTAATATGTTACATAAACTACCGATTATAAGTTGCCCCAAAATGAGTTTTTTCTATAATCCTTCACGTAATGAATTTTGAAATATACCATAATCGGTAGGGTATATAATTATATAGCCCACCGATTATAACGAGCCCCGGATCCAACCTTTGCCATATTTCATGGGTTTTGAGTGCACACACCACCTTAACCACTTGGTTTGCGTTTTGGATGCAGCCATAATCGGGAGTTAAATATATTACCAACCCATTCGATTATGGGTTGCCCCAAAATGAGTTTTTCTAAAATCATTCATGTGATGAATTTTGAAATCTACCATAATCGGTAGAGTTAACAACTTAAAAACCTACCGATTATAAGGAGCCCCGATCGAACCCTTGCCAAATTCCGTAGGTTTTGAGTGTACAGAGCCGGGCATAACCATGTGGTTCGTGATTTGGATGCGGCCATAATCGGGAGTTCAATATATTACTGACCCTCCGATTATGGTGTTGTTTGGTTCTGAGAAACCATAGTTGTTTTTTAGTATAATAATCGGACATTAACGAAACCACAAACATCCGATTACGAATATTCGGTAGTAAATGCGCTCAATCATCCTCCGATTATGGTGTTGGTTGGTTACAGAGAACAAATTTTTTTTACTTATAACAGTCGGAAGGAACATTACAAATAAACCAACCGATTATTGTTATTCGGAAGTTAAGGTGCACATTTACCTTTCGATTGTGGTGTTGTTTGGATACAGAAGACAGGTTTTCTTTACACATGATAATCGGAGAGCAAAGTATATTAGCAATCCTCCGATTCTGACAAAATATTTTGCACAATCCCCAGAATCGGTAGGTTAATAACGTATAACCCTACCGATTCTGACTAAAAATTGAACATCCCCTAATCGGTAGGTTAATATATAAACCTATCTTCCGATTGTGTTCCAAAATTCAACACTTTCATGTCTCTTCATGTGATTCGCTTATGAGTCATCGTTAAATGCATAAAATGTGTAAAATAACTGTTCTTAATCCATAAACATAACGAAACAACTAATATTCCGACACAATCTTTGAAAACGACATAATCCGACATAACCAACATAAACAAAGTTATCCATAAAGTTAACGAAAAACATCGAGAGTTTACAACACCGAGTTCACTTGTTCCTATTTGCTTTGACTTTGCGATTTTTATTAGCTCTACGACTTGGACCAAAGATCATCATGGGTTTCATCAACTTGAGTGCTTGATGAAGCCCGAGTTCTTTTGTTCACCTTGGTTGCAGGTTTCTTTTGCAATTTTTCCCCGAACTGAGATGCATACTCCTCATTGTCAACGTTGTCAATCAACTGTTTGTGGTCTTTTATCTTCTCAATTGAAACAGGCTTTCCGGCCTTTATACAATCAGTGCACCATTTCGACAAACGCTTGAACTTTGTTCATCTGTTTTAAAACATAGCATACCATCAAACGGTTATTACTCTATTTTGACCCATAATATTAAACTAAATTAACAAAACAATACGTACCAATCTATCAAAACCCGCAGCTTCTCTTTGAGGATACTCTTGTACGAAGTGGCTTTGCTTTAAGATCACGGATTACACGAACATGAGAAACATTGCGGTACCAATCCATGTAGTTGGGAGCATTTTCAAAACCTTGGTTGGCTGCCCTTCCTTGGTTGATCAAGTAATGCGCCCTTCTATCCCAATGGAATTGACAGGATGGTGAACCCTTGTGAACCACCGTGATAGAATCTTTATCAGACTTGCATTGCTCCAGAACCAAAGTGAAATTGCCATGGATTTCCTCCTTTGGTATACCTTGTACAAAACCGTGTTGTCGCATCACCCCTTGAGGCATTGTACATCACATATCCCGTGGGTGCCACAACGGTCCAAAATAAAGTGCCAAATCGGACAGACCGCGATATGTCCAGTGGCTCGGTCTTCCTTGTATGGATCAAAGCATACGTCTTGGGCTTTAAGTGAGTCCAAAATCTCCCTCAAACGAATCAACTGATGCTCCTTCGTCCTAGAATGGTTGTCATCGAAGACGTACTTTCTTCCTATAGGGTCACCTTTCTCCCACGCAAGGTTTTCAATGGCCAATCCCAAGATAGGGAAGTGGACGTAGATCCAAGTCTATAATGTCATTTTTGCAAGTATTAGGAAATTGATTCTTCAATAGTATAAAAAAAAAAAAAATAACCAAGTATGTGGAGTTAATAAACAATACCATAGCAGACTCACGTTCCCGGCCACTTGGCTAATTCCAACCCTCGACGCCTTTCTCAACTCTTCCATCAACCACGCATGGCATGCCGTGCCCCAAGAGTACTCATGCACTTTATCGAGAGGATCCGGAAGTTGTAAAGGTTGGCGTCGACCCGATTTCCACCGGTATTGGGGAAAATGACACATCCCAATACACATAGGAGATATGCGGTGGCCGCGTGGTTGACTTGCTCGTCCGTTAAAGTTCCTTTCTCTTCTTTTTCCTTGGTGCCCTTGAACATATCCATCGAGTACCCATGTTGAACTGTCTAGTTCTATACTTCATGCATCTTTTGAACTCGGTTGTTGATGTTTCTTCATCCCAACCCAAACACCTCTTAGTCGGATCATAAAGATTCCTCCATTCCAACCGCTTAGTGAACTCGGCCCTAACACCCTTGCCATGGACGGGAGTTTAAGAATCTGCTCAACATCATCCGGGGTTATCGTCATCTCCCCAAACGGCATATGGAAGGTGTCGGTCTCGGGATAAAGTCTCTCCACAAACGCCGATATAGCCACCCGGTCATGTTCCAACATTGAGTTCTCCGACATTGGCCAACCACGAATTCGCAATAATGGTCTTGAACCTTTCACATTCACCCTCCAAAGGCCAATCTAGCATTTTTGTTGGTGCGGCGGTCGCTTTGAGTAAACGAACCGCATCGGAATGATACTATTAAACACATGACAAGTTAAAAAATAAAATTAGAATAACCTAAAACTACAACCCTTAAAAGTATTACGGAGAAAAACATAATAAGTTAATAAAATGGATACGATCATTACCTCAGTTTCATATATTTCTCGGCCCGTGATTCTTTGTATCCAAATAACAATTGTCCTCCATCCTCCGGCAGCCCAAGGATTACACCTTCTGGAATATCCTTCACCTTCAGTTCATCTCTGACAAGGTGTTTCGCTTTCTTTCGAGGAGGATTTTTCTTTTCGGCTTGTCCTACTTCTTCTGCTTGTTCAATTTCTGGTTGTGATGGTGGAGCACTTGGTTGAACAGCTTCTTGGATTGGTTGTGATAGAGAAGCACTTGGTTGAACACCTTCTTGGATTGGTTGTGATTGAGAGGCACTTGGTTGAACACCTTCTTGGATTGGTTGTGATTGAGAGGCACTTGGTTGAACACCTGATTGAACCGGTTCTGATTGAGGGCACTAGGTTGAACGACTTCTTGGCTTGCTTGTTGAGTTCCAACTTGACCACTTGAAGCGGCGTTAGCGATCCTAGCTCTCCTTGCACTAGTGTCGTGTTCGACGCCTATCCTTCCTTGCACTAGCCGAGACAATTGAATCTTGGATGTTTTTACCTCGCCTATCCCTAAACAACAACAAAAAGTACAACAAAGTTATGAAACTAAATATTCGGTTGGTTGATTTAACAAATTGCCTCCGATTATTCACAATCGTAAGTATCGCTTAACCTAAAGCTACCGAATACGTATAATCGGAAACAAAATAAACTTTTTTGTGTTCGAATATGTTTATCTACACACAATAATCGGAACCTAAAGTTCAACATAACCCTCCGAATTCCACACAATCGGAAGCCTAACAAAACTAATGTCTACCGAATATGCGTCTCTTTGTATCCGAAACAAATCAAGTTGTTAGCCTAAACAATCGGAAAGATATTACGAATATTTCACCCGATTATTGCGTCTCTAATACTTGTTCTTCCCTAGTTTATTCGGAAGGATAAATCACAATTAGCTTCCGATTATGATTGAATTAGGCCTCGGTAATGAAAAAAATTATATAATCGGTAGGATACCTAAATTTTTAACACCCGAATATGACAAATTTTCTCGTGAAATGAAGAGTTCGACCACAATCGGAAGTTTATAACAATACCTAACCTACCGATTCTGGTAATAACCGAAAACCCTAAAAAATAAACATGGATTCGTCCAATTGAAGCAATATAAACCAAATTAATGGTAGAATCTTACCTAATCGGCGCCATTTGAAGTTGCCCGAGAGTTTGGCTATCGCATCGCCTACTTCATCGTCTTCGTGTTCTTCGGGTTCGTGAGTTAAAACCTCTTTATTACGGGCATGCAATCCAATATTCGGATCCTCACCGCGCACAACGTTTTGGTTCGAGCTTTCTTACGTTCCGTTTCTTTCATCTTTATAGAAAATAATCGACGATGATTCGATTCGACGATGAACGATGTATAGCGAGGAGAGGGGAGAGTTTTCCTCTCTGCAATCGGAAGGAAAGAGGAGAAGAGGAGTTGAAGTTGAAGTTGAAAATAAAATGAAATGAATTTGAATTTAGGTCGACTTTGGTTTTATCTGTCAACGGTTATTAATCGGTAGGTAATACCACCTCATTAGCTACCGATTGTTGAGTAGCCCAAAATCGGTAGAAATGGTTACTTATAACCTACCGATTATTGGAAGCCCCAAATTGAGCATTGGCCAAATTCCCTAGGTTTTGAGGGGTGCGAGCCGACCATAACCATGTGGTTCGTGATTTGGATTTAGCCATAATCGGAAGCCAAGTAGGTTACCCAACCTCCCGATTATAGGTTGCCCCAAAATGAGTTTTTTGTAAAATCATTCATTGTAGGAAATTTGAAATCTACCATAATCGGTAGTCTACTCAACTTAATAAACTACCGATTGTAAGGAGCCCCAGATCGAACCCTTGCCGAATCCATAGGTTAAGAGGGTACAAGGACAGGCCTAACCATGTGGTTCGTGATTTGGATGTAGCCATAATCGTACGGAAGATAGGTTCCAAAACCTACCGATTATAGGTTGCCCCTAAATGAGTTTTTTCTAAAATCCTTATTTCCACACCAGCTAAAATTGAACCAGTATTTGAAGTCACTCATTTTATTGAATCGAAAAAAACATACATGTAGTTGAAATAAAATAGAAGTAAAACACATAAAATTGTTCAATACATCGCCTAGGGATTCTCTACGAGTTTAATTATATTGGGCGAATTGCCATTCAACTTCCTCCAAGAGAGTGTAGCAGTCCTCGTGCAGAAACTCATGACCGTACCTTAATTCGTATTGGCTCCGACCCAAAGTATACTGGGAAAACAATTTTTAAAATAAGTTAGCGTTGTTGAATAATCATAACCAATAAAGAATTTTTGATAAGAGGCCTATTGATTCACAAACTTACTCTACTCATTCGGTCTTCGTTTGGCATAGCGTCCTTACGAGCTTTCAATTCGTTTCTCAGAAAATACGCATTCATTGTATAAATATGCGTACCTTTCCCTTATTTATGGGAGCGTCCTCCTATAACGATTTCCGCTTATTGCTTTAAAAACCTTAAACACCCGTTTCCACCAAGCATTGGTGTTTTGATCATCCCAAAGTAAGGCCCTCTTGTTGGGTCTTCATTCTGTCACCCATTGCGCTTCCTCAACGGAGTGCTTTGTGAGAGTGGTGTGTGCTCCCGACAATAGCAACATCTTCTATATTATTGAACGGAGTTGTAGCCATTTTTGGTGATTCAAAGTGATGGGTGACTGATTTAGGAAGATTGAATGTGATGGGTGAATAAGTTTGGTAGAGATAGGTCTCTATTTATAGCAAAAAGTACCCAACGGCTAGTTTTTTAAAAAAAAACATTACTTCAACATAATCGGAGGTTTGTCAATATGTATTATCTACCGATTGTGTTTGGTTTTCGAGGCACGGCTAGTTTATTTTGAACGAACTAGCTCACGTTGAGTATAATCGGTAGTCAGATCAACAATTAAAACTTCCGATTTTCATAAAAATTTTGCAGGTAGTTGGAGTATAATCGGTAGATAATAACCTACCGATTATACAGTTGCCCCAAATTTAGTTTTTGCAGAATTGTCATTTTTTTTCGAATTTGGGAACTAGAATAATCGGTAGTTAATAAGGCTTAGATTATACGGTTCTTCCCAAATTTCTTTCTTGGCGAAATCACCAATTTTGGGAATTTATGAGCTACTATAATCGGTAGTCTCGTGAGGTTATTTCCCTTCCGATTGTCATAGAAGCCAGATGCGAGTTTGGCACAAAATCGATAATAATCGGTAGTATAACATAGTTACTAAGCTTCCGATTGCGTTGTTATAATCGGGAACAAAATAGCTTCCGATTGTGTAAGGGCATTAACGTATTCTCCGCGTTTTTGGACATCCCTTAACGGTGTATATGGGTTGGGAATAAAAAAGTCGCCCCTAATTCTTTCGGGGTCGCCCCTAAAAGTGCAAGGTTTTTAAGGCTTTAAAACTTGAAGTTGATTACACAAACTGTATCTCTGAGTTGCTATCACAAATTGATGCACCTAACCCATTCAAAGCCTCTGAAAAAGTTAAGGATAAACACATTGAAGGTTCCATAGATTCTCTAACAAAACAGATGGAGAAATCTATCATAAATACTCTTAACTTCACACCAAAAGTGTATCTTAATCCTCAAATTCCTAGAACTCCACCTGCTACCAACCGAAGAATACAAAGTTATTGGAAGACTATGTAGTAAAGATTCTTATGATATTACAAAAATAATAGATGAAGTTAAGTTCACTTGGGATCTTAAAGGAGGAGTACATATTAAATTATATGATAAAAAGTGAAACTTCTATAAGTTTCATTTAAGAGAAGTAGAAGATTTTGATCTGCTAAAGCAAGGAGGAGCTTGAAACATCTTAGGAAAATTGATTTTACTTGTTTAATGTCCCATACAAGGTCCACGTCTAATTGATGAAGACTCCTTCAAAACTAAGATATGGATGCATATCAAAAACACCCCAATAAGCTTCTTCAATGAAGAAGATCTCAAGAAAATTTGTGCACCTGAAGTAAGTACTTGAAACATAAGAACCCTTATGGCAGAAATCAAGACGAAAAAAATGTGGAGTGTCTTGTGGAAATTAGAGTTCAACACAATCTACCATTTGGATCTGAAGTTTATAAATATCTCTCTGCCAAACCTGAATGGTTAGAGTTCTCATACAAGCTTTTCAATCTTAAGATATGCAAAAGTTGTAGATGGTTAGATCACTCAACAAAAACCTTTGAACAAGGATTATCAAATCAATCACATGAGAATGAAATATCACAACCAACAGCAAGCAAAGACAAAACAATCATGGAGACAAATAAGAGGGATCCACAAAGGAAATCTTTCTCTTGGTCTTCACCATCAATCCAGTTCAAGGCAGGAGAGTCGAGTTCTTCTACAAATAGTGAAAACACGTTCAAGTTAACTGAAACAGAATCAACTCGGAGTTTCTTTGGGCCAATAAAGAAGAACGTGTTTGATGTTATTAAAACTCCTTCACAAAATATTGAAAAAGCCCGGAAACAAGGAAACTCGAAACCAACTCCGAAACCAACTTCAAACCGAACCCAAAACAGAAAAGAAGGGGGCAATCATTCGATGCAAATGAATCAAGATTAACAAAAGAAATGAGAGAAAAAAACCTAAAAATTGGAGAAATCAATCCCTCTTTCTACAATCAAAACCTAACTCACCTATGGAAGTGCTCCTATTTATCCATTATTCAAGCCATTCCATATGTCTACTTTTCTCTCTATTCAAAACCATAATCGACTTGAATTAGGAACTAAATCTGGAGAAACCCTAAGAGTTAATAAAGGGTATTGGAAGAGGGAGGCTAGAGACGCAGTCAAAAATCAACCTTCCAACTTCAAAGAACTAAATTCGGAAGTTGTTAAGAACAAAGTTCCGATGCAGAGGAAGAAAGAAGATATGAAGATTCAAAGCTCAAAGAAAAACAGAAACAGGGAGCAACAAATTGAAGAAGTCAAGGATAATATGGAGGCACAAAAAATCTTCAAATCAAACAATGAGACCACTATGGAGGCCACAAAAGAGGTAAGTAACTACTACTTCCCCCAGTTGTTTAAACCTAATTTGGTCCCTGAATTTTAATTTTACTGAAATTCTGGCCAATTTTGTGAAACTTTGCTTATTGAGTGCTCATACTTTAGTTAAATGTTTGTTGTTAAGAGAATTTAACTACCCTGAAGTTTCATACTTCTAGCAATTCATAAGTATGATATCATGGAATTGCCAGGGGTTAGGTAAACTAGAAACTAGACACAACCTGCTAGATACCCTAAATAAGGAAAATCCTGATATACGTTTTTTGTCAGAAACAAAACAACAAAATAATGAAATGAAAAACATCATGAAAATGGTCAATGTGCATAATTTTTTTCTAATCCCTCCTAGAGGAAGTGCTGGAGGGCTCTGTCTTATTTGGAAAAACAATATTAACATTAAAGTAGAAGACTTTGCTCACAACCACATAAATGCTACTATCACCAATCCATTTGATAACACCAGTTGGATTCTTACATGTTTTTATGGTAGTCCATATAGGAATCGAAAACTAGAATCTTGGAACATCATAAAAAAAGCTGGCACATACAGTTGATAAGCCATGGATAATTATTAGAGATTTAAATGTGGTTCTTCTTGAGGAAGAAAAGAAAAGTAGATTTGCCTTTAAGAAGAATGAAGCAAAAAATTTCAATAATCTAATTAACAAGTGTAACCTTGTGGACTTGGGTTTCTCAGGTTATACTTACACTTGGAATAACCATAGACTAGATGCTGAAAACATAGAACAAAGATTAGATAGGGCCATTGTAAACGACAAGTGGAATAGGAAATTTCCAAACTCTAGCATAAAACACTTAGGACCGTTAGCTTCTTATCATGTTCCTATAAAACTTAATTTGCATAACCACTGGGATGATGGACCAACCCCATTTAAATATTTTGGAGAGTGGATAAAACATGGGGACTGTAAGGCGCTAATTCAGGATAGCTGGAACACAACTGTCAGAGGGTCACCTTCTTATAAGGTTAACAAGAAACTTGGAAATGTTAAATGGAAACTTAGAATTTGGAATAGACAGAAATTTGGGAACATAAATAGTAATATAGAAAACATAAAGAAAAAGATGGACATAGCAAACTCTAACACAAACTACCCTAACAAGACTGAGGAATTAGCTAACTTAAGAAATGATCTTGCAAAATGGTACGCTATCAAAGAGAAATTCTGGAAAGACAAAAGTAGGGATCAGAACTTGGCCTTAGGAGGCAGAAATACAAGATATTTTCACACAAAAGCTAAACAGAGATTTAGAAGAAATAGAATTGATATGATAAGAAATGAAGATAATGTCTGGCTTAATTCTAAAGGAGAGATTGCTGAATGTATAACCCAACACTTTTTCAAAATTGCTACTACTGTTAACCCTGAAATTGACCAAAAGATAATAAATCTAATCCCTACTAATATCACTCAAAATGACAATGAAATGTTATGTGCCATTCCTACTGAGATTGAAAAAAAAAAAAAAAAAAACTCTTTTTCCATGGAACCTGATAAAAGCCCGGGACCGGATGGTTTCCCACCCACCTTCTTTCAACATAATTGGGAAATTGTAGGAGATGATTTTACCAAAATGATACAAACTTTTTTCGAAACAGGCCACATTTCTAAGGAAATGAATGCCTCTTTCGTTTCCTTAATACCCAAGACTCTAAATCCTACTTCCCCTGTGGAATTCAGGACAATAGCTCTAGCTAACACTAGCTATAAGGTAATTTCAAAATTAATGGCAGGTAGAATAAAAAGTTTGCTAGGGAAAATTATTTCGCCATATCAGTCTGCCTTTATCCCTGGTAGACAGATAAATGAGAACATTACGCTGGCACATGAAATAATACACAAGACGGAAAACTCTAAATCCAAGAAAGGCTTTACGGGTCTAAAAATTGACATGTCGAAAGCTTTCGACATAGTCGAATGGGATTTCCTAATTAATGTGATGACAAGAATGGGTTTTAACAAAACATGGTGTGACTTGGTCCACCAGTGCATTTCAACTAAAACTCTGTCTATGTTGATTAACGGTTCACCCTCTAAATTCTTTAAACCCACTAGGGGATTGAGACAAGGAGATCCAATCTCCCCGTATCTCTTCCTTTTTTGTATAGAAGCTTTGTCTAGAACAATACATAATGTTGAAAATCTGGGATTGATAAAAGGTATTAAATTAGTTCATAAGGCTCCTTCCCTTAGCCACCTTCTTTTCGCAGATGACTGCCTTGTTTTCTGCAAGGTTAGTGAAACCACCTGTAAAAACTTAGTAAAATTTGTTTACTAATTTCAGTTTGGCCTCAGGCCAAATGATTAACATGAGTAAATCGGGAGTGTTCTTTAGTAAAAAAATCTGAAACTAGCATCCGAAGAAGGGTTAAAGAAATTTTAGGAGTTACGTAAATACCCACTGATATAAGTACTTAGGTGCACCTTTGTTTACAAATAGGTCGAAAATACAGTGTTTTAAACCATTAATTGAAAACTTGAGAACTTGAATGATAGGTTGGAATGGGATCAATTTAAATAACTCGGGGAAAATTGTCATGATAAAAAATGTGGCTTCGTCTGTTTACGTGTATCAAAAGGAATTGTTTTAAATTACCTGTTAAAATCTGTGACCAAATAACAAAAATGTAGAGAAACTATTGGTGGGAAAAAAATGATAAAGGGCTAAATAAAAATGGGAAAAAAGGTGTCTGCCTCAAAAATTGGACATTTATATGTAAAACTCTGGAAGAAGGAGGCCTAGGTATAAAGAATGTAATTTTTTTTTAACATAGCTATGATAGCTAGGATGGGATGGAACCTAAGCCAAAAGCCTAACTCCCTTTGTGCCACTATTATGAAAGAAAAATACTACCCTGACTGTGATATTCTCCACATAAATAGCAAACCAAACAAAAATGATAGTTGGGTATGGAAATGATTACTAACAGGCATAAATCATATAAAGAAGTGTTGTTTTTGGGAACTAGGAAACGGAAGAGATATTGATATCTGGGAGGATAGTTGGATCCCAGATACTAAACCTCCTATTTATAGAAACTTTCCTGCTACTGCAGGGCTTAAAAAAGTCAGTGATCTGATATTGGACAACAAAACATGGGACATAGGTAAACTTGTAATATGCTTTGATAGACAAATACTTGAAAAAGTCAGGAAAATAAGAATACCAACAAGAAAAAATAGATGCCCCAAGATGAATTCTAAACGAAAAGGTATGTTTTCTCAAAATCTTTATACAATCATATCAATTCCAATGGAAATGCTGAGAACAAGTGGAATAGAATTTGGAAGTTGAAGGCACCCCCAGCTGTAAAAAAAAATTATTTGGAAGACAGCGCACTCAATCCTCCCTAACAGTATGAGAGTTGCAGCTGTCCTTCCTGATATTGATACTAAGTGTAAGTTATGTAATGCAAATGAAGAAACTTTGAATCACTTATTGATGCGTGTCGTACCACAACAAATTAATTCAAGATTTTTCCACTCAATTTAAAAATAATATAATGGAAGTCAAGGTCGATCCCACGAGGAGCACGAGATTCTAGTTGTAAAAATTGTCACGAAAGGGGGGTGTAAAAAGCAAAAGAAAATAAACAAAGAAATTAAAAGATAAAATTGAAAGCAATAAGAGAGACAAGATCAAGGAATCATTCTTCGTTACGAAACAATGATTAAAGTTATGTTCTTTTCTACTTGTTATTAGTCACAGATTATCACCAACCGTAGGTAAAGCAGCTAGATCAGTGCTAAACCCCTAAATCCCTTGTATCACCGGATACGGAAGTTCTCGACTACCGGATTCTATTTACCAAACCACCTAGTAGTAGATCACTCTAGATGTAATTTAAATAAACGCATTAAGATTCATGAACTTATTAGGTCAATATTAGTAGTTAGACTCTTAGATCAAGGTCTACTTGCTAACGTTGTTTTCACACACAATTGCTCCACGGAATCCCTCCGCAAGGTCTCGTGTTTGCTACTTATGTAAAAAGTCAAGAAACGATTACTTATCCCCTAACTTTCACTAGCTTTAGATCAAATTAACAAATCAATTTAGTTGGCCACCCAAATAATCTATCAATCAATCATGAATGTCTTTAAGATCATTCCTATTAGTAAAAACAAACGATAATCATGTGAAAAACTTCAAGATAGAATTGAAAACAAAACTCAAATTATATGTTAAGAACTAGGAATTCATCCTCAATCAATAATAAAATTAGCTACTCATGCTAAAGAGTTCACACAAAGAATAAGAAAAGAAAAGTGTTGTGTGTGTAGAGATGTCTGTCTAAAAGATGTAGAAAACTTCTCTATTTATAGGCTTCAATATTCTCCAAATCTTCCAAGGAATAGAACCCTTTTCCTTTTGCAATTCAATTTCCAAATTCAAGTCTTTCTCTTCTTCCATCTTCTCTTTCCAAATTTGAGTCCAATTCTCCATCCAATTCCTAGTCCAAGTCTTCACACCCATGAGAGAAATCCATAGAAAATTCTGGAATTTTTTGCTCGCCGGAAAACTGGGATTATGGCCGGAAATAGGCCGGAATCCGTCACCGCCGGCCACTTGAGATTCTCCTCCGTCGACGAATATTCCGTTGGTCAATCGTCAAAGATTAACGGTCAAACGGGTCAAACTAACGGTCAGTCATCAGTCAACGGTCAAGGGAAAGGAATGAGTCAGCAGCGAGTCAGCTGCTTAGTTAGCTGAATAGTCTTACTCAGCTGAGTTGGATCGACTGGATCACTGAATCGGCTGGATCGCCGGGTTAACTCACCAGAACCAGAGTCCAGCCGAGTCTCGGCTGTTTCTGGGATTTCCAGGCCACATTCAGGCCTCTTTCTGCTTCACTTCCCTGCACTAATTCCTAACATACATCTAATGTTCAGCAACTCACAGCTTCATCAATTTCATGTCTTGAATCAACAATGCATCAATTCCGCCTGTCTTCATCACTTAACTCATTGTTGCTCAAGAAAGATCACCTCACAACCATTCAGTCCTCCCTGTAACGGCAATCAATTACCACAACCACCATGCCTTGTAATAATGCAAAGACCAACTCTCGATCCACAAACTGCCAGTTCTCTTAGCTTCAACCAACCTGGAGCGGCAACACCACATTCCACTCAGACCTGCACAACTCGAGCCGCTTCCGCTTGCAGCTTCACTTCAACCCTTGTGCATTACAGACCCATTAACTCCATCTGAGCCTTAACCCAGCATATCCACAGCTCAGTCCCTCTTCCATTGTCTCAGCAAAACCATTTCCAAAATCAAACCCCATCTCTGTCCTGTACCAACCCATTATTATCCATATAATTCTCGATCTCAAACAGCCTTCAATTTACCCATATCAACAGCACAGAAACTCTTTGATTCGAACTCAATCTCCACCTTCTCAACTTCACAGACCCTATCATTCAATTGCAGTGCTACCAGACCACATTTCTTCAACAACTCTCAATCTCTATCTTCTATAGCAGCACCAGCTCTAGCTGTTCAGAGGCAAAAATCCCATCTCCCGATTCATCAGTTGTAGTAAAAACAGCAACAAGATTTCATCATCAATTTCTTTTCTCGGCTGTAAACCCATCTCTATCTATTGTTCACCAGCTCAGAAGCAATCCCCAATTTCTATCGTTATTGAACCCTAATTTCATTTTTGGGGAAGAACCGAAAGAAACCCTAATTCGATCTCCGATTTCTTCTCTTTTAATTCTTCTCGTCATTCATCTTTTCTCTCAATTCTGCTCTCATCTCCTCGATCTGTTATTGGTTTCAATTTCTTCGCTGCTCTCGATTTCAACCAGCAGCCACCAACAACACCAGAAAATCGAACCCATTCTTCCATCATCTCAAATTTGCAGCTTCCATTCTGAATCCCTGAATCTCTTGCAAAAACACCTTCAATTTCTCTCGATTTCTGACGCCATTTTTCCTCTCGAGTTTATTAGCAGTTATGGCTGCTGTTTTACTCAGTTTCAGGTGATATTATGATTGAGAAGAAACGTTTCTCGATTTTAGGGTTGGGTTAAATGGGGCGGATTCGGTCATGGATCCGGGTACGGGTGTGGGTCTATGGGTTTGGGCTTCAACATCCATGGACATAACCCATCCATTTTACCCATTGATAATGGCACTACGTTTTTTGGATAAGGGCTACCCAGTTTGGCAGCCCCTTAACTTGAACTGTCCTTTCTTTAGTAATTTGAGTCACCTTTTAACCTTGACTGGGCTCCAGATAGTGTTCGCATGTGAAATGACTTTTTCGCCCTTTTTGGCTCAAATTGGGTGATTTCTTCTTCTTTTCCTCCGTGTGACTCCAAAGTAGCTATAAAACTCAAAACAAGCGTAAAATACATAATTTACAAGAAAAATAGCAAAGAAAGCATAAACTCTGTATAGTAAATACGGTGTATTCTACACCTATCACTTATTTCTGTATTGTAACTATGTAACACATGTATGGATACACTTCAATTTTGATATGAATTATGTTAGAAATGATACAACAAACTTTCAAGAAATGGCTTTCTAATTATCTTCAAAACACTGAATTGGGAACTTATGAAATACAATGGAATGCTCTGTGTAGTATTATAATATGGTTTATATGGAAAACAAGGTGTGATGTGGTCTTTAAAAAGAAATATCGTGAAGCGAGGTGTTACAACCGCAAAATGATCATTAGATATATAAATAGTTACAAAACCGTGAACAAGCTCGGTTACAACATAATGGAAGATCTTTACTATAACTCGTGAATGATGCTGTTTTACAGATAAAAAAGTATCCTAAAGAGAACATAAAAAATGACATGGCACTGAAAATCCTTATTGCCTTGCATATCTCCAATTCAAAAACAAGTATTGGACTAATTTTGGTGGATCATACAGGTACAGTCAGAGAAGCTAGAGGACTCTCTACTGACAGTACAACAATAGAAGAACTTGAACAACAGGGAGCTGAAGTAGCTTTCCAATGGGCAACACGATGTAGTGGACACATGATTTCTTTCACAAGTGATTCAGAACCAACTCTGGTACTGCTGGTGGGAATGTATGCGGAAGCCAGAAGACGAAGATACCAAATCGGTGAAGATTTTGGAAATGCCAAGAAATTTGAAATGAACTTTCTAGCAAAATACTTTAACTTGGTTGAGAAAGAAAAAGTAATATGGGCAGTAAAACTGTCTACTTTTTGTAACAAGTATGACATCAGCCATAGTTGGGTTGATTATAACTTATGTGTTTTATTTAACTGTTTGAATACTGAACAATGGAATCAAAATGATATGAATATCAGAAACACTATGTATGAGATTTCAAGTACCAGTAATGTAATCGATTGAGGTGTTTATCCCTCTTTTATAAAAAAAAAAAATAAAAAAATAAAAAAAAAAATAAAAAAAAAATAGTATGTATGCATAGTTGTTTTCCCCATGAGAGCATCTCCAACAGAGGGTGAAAATATTTTTTTTGAATGACACATAGGATTTTAGACCTCCATTTAGTATAAAAGCATCTCCAATGGTTAGGTCTTACAAACTATCAAATACTAAATACGAAGGTGTTAAAGAAAGTCTTAAATACACCTTCGGGATGACCCTTAACTAATTACATGTCATCAATTTTATTTTAAAAAAATAATTTTCAATATGGAATCAAGCTAAATATTTTTTTTTTAATGTTTATCTAAATCTAAAATACATTATATAACCTTGACTACCGGAGATCGGTTTTAGTATAAAGGGTGTTATTAAGATCCAGGGATAAAATCTAAATGAATGGGAGACTGTAATTCATCATTTACGGTTTGTTGATGATCTCATTATTTTCTTGGATAACTCGTGGAACAATAAACATTTAAAAAATGTTTTATTTGCTTTCGAACTCATTGCTTAGTTTAAAAGTGAATTTTAGGAAGATTACAATTGTGGGTATTGGAAGCAATCATAATGGTGTTTTATGTTCTGAAGCTTTTGGTTGTGGACTTACTCAATTCCCAATTAACTACCTAGGAATTCCCTTAGGTAGTAAATCCAAGAATAAACATATTTGGGATGACATATTCCAAAAAATTCAAGCTAGGTTGTCTACCTGGAAAAGAAGATATTTGTCTAAAGGTCAGAGATTTTTAATGATTAATAGTGTGTTGTCCAGCTTGCCAATATATTATTTATCAATGTTTCAGATGCCAGTTTCTATTATGAAGGAAATTGAAAAGATAATGAGAGTTTTCCTCTGGGTTCTAATAGTATTGGAAGGAAGAGAAGTTGGGTTGCATGGACAAAAGATGTTCTTCCTAAGAAGAGAGGAGGCATTGGGATTAAAAAGCTTAAGCTGGTTAACAAATCATTACATTGTAAGATATGGAGGTATAGGGAGGAGAAGAAGGCATTGTGGAGAAAAATAGTCCATGAAAAATTTGAAGGTAATTCTGAAGCATTTCTTCCTAACTCTTCTGCTAAATCTGTAGGTCATAGCTTATGGCTGGGGATACTAAAGGCTAAACATCATATGATTCAAAACTCTAAATTTCATTCACAGTGGTAATAGGGTGCTGTTTTGGAAGGACAAATGGATTGGTGATCAACCTTTAAAGATTTCTTTTAAGAGGCTATACAAACTGTCAACGAAAAAAGATGCTTCAATCAAAGAGGTTATTTCAGTTTCATCTGCTTGGGATTTTGGTTTTCCAAGGAATTTAAAAGAGCAAGAATTGGGTGATGCTGTTAGACTAATTCAGCTACTTGGTGATCCTACTACCATCTTGGGAGATTGAGATGCAGATGATGTGAGAATCTGGGATGCAGTAGGAGGTGAGTTTACTGTGGCCAATTGTTATACTTCTTTATATATGGATGGCCTCCTTTCTTTCCCTCATAAGCAATTATGGAACAGCAAAGTCCCGCTAAAAGTCTCTTTTTAGTTTGAACTTTGTGTTTTAATGGTGCTCCCACTCTTGATTTTTTTGGAAAAGGCTGGTAGAACCAATTCTAGTATTTGCTTATTTTGCAATATAGAGCAAGAAACTAATATGCATCTGTTCTTGCATTGCAAAGAGACTTCTAGGTTGTGGAATTATTTTTTCACTAGTTTTGGTATAGACTGGGCTTTTGCGGATTCTGTTAGGGCTACTATTTGGGAATGGCCGAATAAGAAGAGTAGAGTTATGATTAAGAAAATTTGGGGAATGTTACCTTTTGCAGTCTGGTGGACAATTTGGAATGAGAGGAATGACAGATTATATGGTGGGAGAAGAAGAAATTGGAATCAACTAATCATCTCAGTTAAATGCACTATGTATAATTGGGCTTCTTCGACTAAGTTGTTTGATGGTTATTCTCTTAGTACTCTTATTTGTAACTGGGAAGCTGTTGTTGGCAATAACAGCAGTTAACCATTTATTTTGTATTATTGTCTCCTTAGATTGTCATCACTTTGGTGACGTCTAAATTTTAATCAAATTTGCTCTTTTCTTTGTCAAAAAAAAAATGGGGGTCTAACAATGACATCCATGTAGGATTTTTTTGACCTACTGTTGGAGATGCTTTAACATGGATTAAAATGAGATGCTTTATATCGGGGCTCTGAGGTGTTGCTTTCCATTATTGAAATATCCTGCCGAACCCCTACTAAATCATTGAAATAACTTTCGGTTACTTATTTTTTTGCTGCAAGGATCATGGCCGAGTTTGGTGACTTCCATTTGCACTTTGGAAGGATGCTCGCCTAAGATCTCCCCATTGAGCGCAAGAGTCTATGTCATAATTAATATTGGATAATTGGTAGGTTGACCGAAATACTTTTTCGAAGAAACCACCTAGTGAGTCATGTAATGGGACCAACTGAAAACCTTTATTATCCCAATGGTAGATCTATTACCCTACCATCGTTGGATTTTTTCGGGATATTTTTCGGTACAAATTGCAGTCATCATGTACAATTATTTCTTTTATTTTCACATTAAAAATATCAACCAAAACTTCATTATTTGGCCACCTGCATTACCACTACCAGAACAACCCATTACCACTACCTTTTCCACCACCATCACGATCGTCACCTGCTCCATGCACAACCACTCACAAATACCACCTCGATCATCCCTATGTCTATTGATATGATTATTAACAAAATTATTATTTATTGAATGAAAGTATATTTATTAAGATAATTATAAGACATTTATACTGAGAGATTAATAAAATATTTATTATGAGAAATTATTGATCCAATAATGTTGTAAACAACCACATTCATTGATTTATCTTCTTCCTAAACAAATATTGGTCGCTCTTTATCTTACCTAACTTGTCCAAACTTTGTTTTGTTTTCTAGATGGATTTACTCTTCTCTCTTTAGATTCTTCCTTCTATCTAGAAATAGAGTCAAACTGAATACGCGCCAATGACGTAAGATTATCATGATTGTACTTGCACCAAAGAGCCACCGATTTGAACTCCAATATAAAATTCAGCCGCTCTTTGTACGAGATAACTTAGTCACGACCTGTTTTGATCCGTCGATTTGAATTCCAAGATAAAATCTCAGTCGCTCTTTGTATAGGCTAACTTAGCCACGACGTTTCTTTTTTTATAAATACGTGTGGATTTACTCTTCTTTTTTTAGATTCTTCGTTCTATCTCGGAATAAATTCAAACGGCACGCGTGCCAACTATAGAATATTATCATGCTTGTACTTGCACCAAAATCGTCGATTTGAATTCCAAGACAAAATCTCAACCGCTCTTTGCATATGCTAACTTAGCCACGACATGTTTTGTTTTATAGATAAAACATGGATTTACTCTTATGTTTTTAGCTTCTACCTTCTATCTAGAAATAGAGTCAAACTGCATGTGCACCAACGATAGAAGATTATCATGCTGGTACTTGCACCAAGATCCATCGCTTTGAATTCTAAGATAAAATTTCAGCGGCTCCGTGTATAGGCTAACTTAGCCACGACCTATTTTATTTTATATAAAAATGAACATGTAGTAATCATGTATTTATTCTTCTCTTTTTAGCTTCTTCCATCTATCCAGAAATAGAGTCAAACTGCATGCGCGCCAACGATGGAAGATTATCATGCTTGTACTTGCATATTAAGAGCTATCGATTTGAATTTCAAGATAAAATTTATGTCGCTCTTTGTATAGGATAACTTCTCCACGACCTGTTATGTTTTAGTTTTATAAATCAACACGGATTTACTCTTCATTTTTTAGGTTCTACCTTCTATCTATAAATAGAGTATAAGTACACACGCTCGAAGAATATCATGCTTGTACTTGCTCCAAGACCCGTCGATTTGAATTCCAAGATAAAATCTCAGACGCTCTTTGTATAGGCTAACTTAGCCACGACCTGTTTTGTTTTATAGATAAAAACTAGCACTTCACCCGTAACGACACGACTTCCATAAAAAGTAAAAAAAAATTATCAATTGTAACCCTTGTAAGTTTTTTGTTAGCTTTATATAAAGTGATAATTTTTTATACTTTCCCATGTTTTTTAATTCTTATGTTTTCTTTTGGAGAATTGTTAGGTTGATCGCAATATTTTCTCGAAGAAACCACCGAGTGGACCATGTAATGGGACTAACTGAAAACCTTTATCATCCCAATAGTAGATTCATTACCATACCATCGTTGGATTTCTCTCGGGTTATTTCTCAGGACAAATTGTAGTCAGCTTGTACAATTGTTTCTTTTATTTTCACGTTAAAAAAATCAACCAAAACTTCTATATTAATGTTACTTGTGTTATAACGACATAGAATAAGCATTTCCCACAACAACACTGACCACCTGCACTACCAAAACCACCCATTACCACTACCTTTTCCACCACCATCACTATCGTCACCTGCTCCATGCACCACCCCGATCATCCATCATCCCAAATGTCTACTGATATGATAAGTAACAAATTTATTATTTATTTAATGAAAATATATTTGTTAAGATAATTATAAGACATTTACAATGAGATATTAATAAAATATTTACTATGATAAATTAATGATACAATAATGATGTAAACAACCACATTCATTGATTTATCTTCTCCCTAAACAAATCTGAAAAAGACGAGGGTACCCAAATACACCACAATCTTTTATTTATCCACCTGTAAGTGCTCTACCGAAAGTGGTTGTCTATGGACAGAGTCGAGACAATAAAACGAATCGGTTCACACTTCGTGTGATCGTCTATGGATAGAGATCGAGACAATACGACAACAAGATAACTTGTGTGATTGACTATGGATACAAGATCGAGAAAATACAACAACGAAGTATGATACTTGATAATAGGTTCGGACTTAACCAAACTCTATAGGATCACTATCAAGTATATTCGGAATTAACGTTTGTGTATTTTACTTCTAATTATAATAAAACAATTATAATTGCGGAAATAGAAAAGTAAAAGACAGAGACAGATTTTGTTAACGAGGAAACAACAAATGCAGAAAAACCCCGGGACCTAGTTCAAAATTGAATACTCTCAGAATTAAGCCGCTATACAAAATCAACACTAACTTCGTATAGTTGAGACCAAAAAACTAAACTTATAGTTCACCTAGTTTCTTCAGTATCCCTGCGCTTCCGACATTCAATAAGTGCACGCACTGGAACAATTCCTTTGGATCGTATTCCAAACAGTAAAGGAACAACAAATCTGTTTGGTAACAATTCTATGGATTCTTTCCAATGAAGATATCTCAAGTCATATGCAAAGGCTCTTCCATTTAACCAATAAACTCCTTTGCCTGGTTAGATCAATCCAATATTCAATTACCGAAGTAATAAGATCTGGGTTTGTAACAATCAAATAGAACTAAAGAGATCTATTATTGTTACCGATCTCACGCAACTAATCACTCGAATAAATCCGATATTAGTTGGATCCCAGCGGATCAAGTTTTTTGCATACCAAAGATATAGAAACCAAATCAGAAATCTTCTTTAATATTCAATAAATACCTGCACAACACAACTTGAATCTCTTGTGATCAATCACGCACAGAACGGAGTCTGTTAACAATGGATTATCACAAGACATCTTTAGATCTACAAACAGTTCTAAAGATCCCGTCGATACTTCGATATAGTTTGAGTGAATCTTTTATCAGAAGAGAAGATTCTCAAGTAGACAAACTAGGTGCAATCAAAGTTCAAAAACCGTTAGTCAATCAAATCAATCGAAAACTAAAATAAACTGCAGTTATCTTGTTTCCCACCAATGGTACTCGTAGATCTTCTTGATCCCACAAAAGTTTTTAAACGAGCGGTCGTAAGAGATTTCGCCTAATTGGGGTACTTTCCTCTCCGGATAGACGGCTCCACCAAAGAACTAACAAAGAGATGTAGTTTCTCACGGCTCTTAGGATAGTTTGCTCGAAATGCAAACTTGGGTATTTATAGACCAAGGAAGTTTGGACACCAAGGAATTTCCAAAACCCGAATATTCTCAAGATATGTAATATATGCCCAAATCGGTTTTCATAATTCCTGGAAATGCTTTTTCTAATATTACCGAAATCTCACTAGAAAATCTCCAATTAGTAAATGCACATTACCAATTTTTATTCTCCAGAGATATGTGTTTAATTGCTGGTAATTAAAGCATATAAAACTAATAACCTTAATTAAAAGATTCTTAAATAATTTCGGTCCAGGATCTCCTTAAGTTATTAAGGAATATCTTTGAACAATAAAAGATAACAATTACTGAGCATGTTCAAAGTATGTCAACATCTTTTCTTATGTAAATCCTCTTTCATATTTATAATCTTGGAACCAATTATACCACACTTCCAAACAAGTTTAGAACTGGTTCATCTATATTCCAAGAAAACTATGTGATTGATCAAATATCAATTCACTAATCATGGGTTTACGGTTTTACCAAACACAAGGATCGGTTCTACCTCCATATGGTTACTAGGACCGGTTACATCAGTTACCAGGATCTGTTACATTAATTACCGTCTGCTGTTACCATATTCACAGGGTATTACTTGTGATCGGTTACACAAGTCACTAGGATCGGTTACACCAATTACTAGGACCGGTTACGCCAGTTACAAGGATCGATTACACAATACTTTTGTGATCGGTCACACCAATTACTAAGATTGGTCACACCAATTACAAATATCGATCATACCATCTTAGGTGATTACTTAGGATCGGTTACACTAATAGAAGTCATACCAATCATAAGTCAGGCACTGTGACTAGTTTTACCAAGATACATAACAAGTTATGATCGGTACCACTAACTCACACATATTGGTAATCCAAAGATATACAATGAATAACAATACTAATAAGCCTAGCGATTTCACTTTCGATTCATAAAATAAGTTCATGAATGTACTTCCTTTAAACAAATGTAAACATTGTTTCCTAGGATGAAATCTTCACCTTTACCCATACACATAATCACAATAGAATTCATACGATTATGTCGATGTCTTATATACGAAGTTCAAAAGATAAGTGTTATACTTCGTACCCTATTCCTTAACACTATGATCATGTGATCATGTCCTACTACTAGAGTATAATCATTCACAGCTTCGCAGTTATGTTTTCAATATAGCACGACTTGAAAGATATGTTAGCAATGAAACAGTTCAAGTCAAAATATTACTAACCTCAAGAGGAAGGATGATGTCGTCGTTGTAGCTTGTTACTTCTTCACATTCTTCAAGTCTTCGAGTATTACTTGTATGTCTCATAATCCTAGTCTTTCTAGTCTAACCTATACGAAGTTGTCTCTAGTACATAATCAAGCGACTCTTTAAATGAGTTTTGATTCACTAAAATATGACAACCAAACTTGACATACCTACGCTTGGTGGGTTCAACCGAGCTATGCTCTAACCAAATCTTGGTCGCTCTTTATCTGTCCTAACATGTCCAAGCCTTATTTTGTATTCTAGGCATGGATTTACTCTTCTATTTTTAGCCTAAAGGTGTATTCCTGGATTTACAAGAAGTAATGCTGAATTCCGATGGTTCTTTTAGGGATGAATCTGGTGGATTTGGGCATTTTCTAAGGAATTTCTACGGGAATGCTGTTGGATGACGCTTGTGTGGGAGGACCTCCTATCTCTGTGATGGCTCATAAGTTAGAAGGGGTGGAGTTGGGCTTGAAAATGACAGTTCAGCTGAATCTTTTGTCCATTTATTTGATTATAATATCTATGGCGGTGTATAACGTACCTGCTAACCGGGAGGTTGATCCTCCTTGGAACCTGGTTCAGATTTGAAGAATAGTTATAAAGTTGAGGGAGAGATTTATACATTAGAAAGTTTCTCATTGCTTTAGGGAAACAAATAGAGTTGTTGATCTTTTAGCTGGGATCCATCCTTCTCGTTGTTAGGTGAAGATAAGGAACAAGAATTTCACTCTGAATTTAAGGAAATCTTGGCGACTGATAAAAATCAGGTACTCTTCTCTTTTTAGCTTCTTCCTTCTATTTAAAAATAAAGTCAAACTGCACACGCACTAATGATGTAAGATTATCATGCTTGTACTTACACTAAGAGCCGTTGATTTTGAATTCCAAGATAAAATCTGAGTTGCTCTATGTATAGGCTAACTTAGCCACGACTTGCTTTTTTTTTTATATAAACAAAAATGGATTACTCTTCTATCTTTAGCTTCTTCCTTCTATCTAAAAATAATGTCAAATTGCACACGCGCCAATGATGGAAGATTATCATGCTTGTACTTGCATCAAGAGCCACCGGTGTGAATTCCAAGATAAAATCTCAGTCGCCCTTTGTATAGGCTAACTTAGCCACAACCTGTTTTGTTTTATAAATAAACATGCATTTGTTGTTCTCTTTTTAGCTTCTTCCTTCCATCTAGAAATAGAGTCAAACTGCACGCGCGCCAAATGGAAGATTATCATGCTTGTAGTTGCACCAAGAGCCGTCGGTTTGAGTTCCAAGATAAAATCTCAGCCGCTCTTCGTATGGCTAACTTAGCCACGACCTGTTCTGTTTTGTAGATACCTCTGTACCCTTGAGCGGCCAATGGATGGTTGATTATCTTAGACCATCTAGATAAAAAGTCTATATAAGGAAAGGGTTCGGTAATTCCGTGTTGCTCAAGTATTCTATTCACGGCGGTTCATCTATTATATGTACCCCATACTGCTTTGAGATTTCTATGCGTGATTTATATTAGGGTTACGAATCAAAAGACTCAAGATTCTTTTTTATTGCACGACAAGGTAACCAAAGAAAAAGAAAACCATGGAGGCAATAAAGTATTCTAATACTACCAATGATGAAGACAATATCAGCAAGTTACCAGATTTCTTAATTCATCACATCCTTTCTTTCGTTGACGTGAAACAAGCTGTCCAGACCTGTATTTTGTCAAAGAGATGGAGATATATTTGGACTTCTCTTCCCTTTTTGAGATTCGATGATTATGCAGATAGTCTTGATTTTGTCGAGTACGTATTAAGTCTTCGTGACAACAGATGTTTTGATATTAGACGATTTCATCTTCTTCGTGGGCGTGGATCATACGGATGTAATTTTATCGACCGTCTTCGTAGATGGATAATCGTGGTTGGTAGATCTAATGTTGAAGATATAGATGTTGAGTTTTCTGGGGACATATCTGATGAAGAAGACGAATTACACGTTCCAAGTTGTGTCTCTACTTGCAAGTCATTGACAAAGTTGGAACTATATTTATCGAAATGTAAGATTAGTCTACCGAATTCTATATCATTACCTCGCCTCAAATGTCTGAAACTTTATAAGCCTTCGTTTGACCATGATGAGTTAATAACCAAGTTATGTACCAATTCTCCTTTTTTGGAACACCTGGATTTATGTGGCGTTAGTAGTACCGCACCTTTAAACATCAATATATCTTCTCTTACACTGAAGCACTTTGAATTACGTATCAGTTATCATAATTCAATTCATAATACATTGAGGTTATGTGCTCCGAACCTCGTGTATTTGGTTTTATCAAATTTAGACTATATGTTGCTCGAAGATGTTTCTTCTCTGGTCACGGCTGATGTTGGAGTACAATTAAAACCACGAAAGCCACGAAAGCTAAAAGCCGAGTTTCCGACAATACATGCTCCAGATACTTTAAAATCTCTAAAATCACTTCATAATGTGAAAGATCTAACAATGTCATTTCTACCAATCAAGGTATAAACATCTTTCTCCTTACTTGTTTTATTTATTTTTTATAGATATATGATACCTACTGGACATTTTCAATATTTTGTCGCTAAGAACTGGAGTCTGGACTAGGTGAATAATTAAATAAGTCGTTCTACTGCACAACCTGGTTCTATAAATTTCAGTTTTGGTAAACTTATTCGTTGTTGTATGTGCTAATGAAGGATGTCAGAAGAGTTCAGGAAATATTACAAGAGCAACCTTTTCAGTTTTCTAATCTGCAACGTCTGAAGCTGCAAAACATAAGTCTCTCAACAGACTCTATGCATGCCATAGCCTCCTTAGTCAAGATCTCTCCTATTATTGAATCCCTCAAATTGGAAATTTGTCAGGTTAGTTTGTTTTGTGTGTTGCTCTCTTGTTTTAGTTTTGTCTTTGTTGTTCAGCTATTGGTGTTAGTTTCTTAACCTTATTCACCCAATTTCCAAAAGATTGATTAATTGTGTTTTTAAAGTGTTACTGAATTATGTGTATTATCTAGGACGTGGAAACCGGTGACAATTACAATGACAGTGACACTGACGAATCTGAACCTGATGAGGGATCAGACTTGGGTTCAGAGCCGGAACAGGAGATGGAGTCAGATCCGCATACTAGTGAGGTAGGTAGCCATGAATGATTCCGCAATTGGTTTAAATCTTTTTAAGTAGATTGGAGATTATGGAGTTGTGGTGTATTAACTGTCATTGTTTTGTATCGCTAATGTGTAGACAACTGTCGGTTTACAAGGGCTGTTGGCCGACACCATGAAACAATTGAAGTCTGTCGAGATTAGTGGTCTACAAGGAAGTGATGATGAACTGGAATTTATTAAAATTCTGATGAAGAATGCCATGGTCTTGGAAAAAATGGTCTTGAGTAGGCAATATAGATCAAGTATTGAGAAATTTTGTGAGCAGGTAGAGAATCTACCAAGCGCCTCTTCGTCTATGAGAATCTATTTTTATCTCTAATCTAGCAATTGACACGAAAAAGCTGCAAAATCCACTTGCTCTTAGACTAGCTATCATGGCAATGTGCAACCACAATTGACATAATTCGAACCCAATTAAGACCTTCAATTGTCCAGCTGTCCAAGTATTTATGCGCATACCTATTCCCTTGTATTTTGAATAATATATCTTTTTTTTTTTTTGATCGGTCAAGAGGAGGATTCATTGAAAATAAGGTACTTAAGGGGTACCTTAACCCAAAAAATACAACCGAAACAAAAAACGGAAACCGACATGGGAGTCGATCACCAAAAAGAAACAAAAAAAATTACAAGAGCAAGAGTAGACACATACTCTTGCTACTCCATGCCCTCTCAATTAGGACGATAGAAATTTGAATCCCATAAACAAACTACCATATTAGCCATTAAACCTACCATCTTTGTGTTTGATTCGGCCCAAAGATAAGCTTGAATCTTGATATCTCTAATTATGCTTGTTAAATTTCTCTTTTTGTTGTTGAAAATCCTTGCATTCCGTTCCTTCCAAATGTACCACCATATTGCAACCGGAAGATTGTCCCAAATATGGTTAAGCCGCTCATCACCCCAATCATAACTCCAAGTTTGAATAGTTGTGGCAATGCAAGTATTGTAGTTCCAATGGAAACTACATCCTTTAACAAAGTAATTCCAAATTCTTTTAATTCTCCAACAATCATAAAACAAATGAGAACTTGTTTCATCTTCTTCTTCACAAAACCCACAAGACCTATCCACATCCATACCTCTTCTAGTACGATTATCGGTCGTCATCAACTTATCGTGGGAGAGAAGCCATAGAAAGAAATTTACTTTATAAGGATATGACCGACTCCATATAATCTCGTTTGGGAAATTTATATCACCCTGCTCACTTAGAGAGATAACTCCATTCTTTACCGTATATGCCTCCAACTTGCCATTATCCCCAACCATCCATAATCTAGAATCTACAACTCCTTCTTGGATATTTACTAAATCTAATAATGATTTTATAGAATCAACCTCCCTCATTATAGCTTGTGAGTATCTTTCTCGGGACATAAACTTCCATTTGATGCCCTCACTTGATATCTCATACAACCGAGCCACTACACACCCTTTAGTTCTTGAAGCTTCAAAAGCTAACGGAAATCTATTGCGTAGGACAACATCTCCGATCCAAAGGTCTTCCCAAAATCTAGTTTCGTTACCCGCCCCAATCTTGAATCTTATATGTTTATTGAAGTCTTCAAGCTCATTATATATATTATGCCACAAACTACACCCCTTTCGCCCTTTTGGTTTAAGAGTTTCCCATCCCGTCGAAATTTCACCAAATTTCTCTACAATTATTTTTCTCCAAAAAGCATCTTTTTCCGCCCCGAATCTCCACCACCATTTTTTGAGAAGAGCCGAATTTACATGTTTAGACACTCGGATCCCAAGACCTCCACTTTTTTTCGACTTCACAACCGTTGGCCGACCAATGTTATGAATTCTCTTCTTGTTTGAATCGTCATCCCACAAAAAATTTCTTACTATTCTATCAAGTTTGTAAGTTATGGAGCATGGAGCAAGAAATATCGATAAATAATATATGGGCAAACTAGCCAAAACACTTCTTATAAGAGTCAACTTACCTCCTCTTGATATCGACCGCCCTTTCCTCGAAGAAAGTCTAGAAGCACAAGATTCCAAGATTTTCTCCCACTTTAGTGATCCACTAGCCTTATCACCCAAAGGAAGACCAAGGTATATACTTGGGAAATTAGATCTTTTACACCCTAGCATACCCGCAAACCCATCAATATCTTCATTAAGAGCGACACCGAACAAACAACTTTTAGAGAAATTTATCTTCAACCCCAATTTAACTCAAAACAAAGAAGTAAATATCGGAGAGCATCCACTTGCTCATGCTTCGCATCAAGAAAAACTATGGTATCGTCGGCAAATTGTAGATGATTAACCTCCATTTTTCACCGAAAACCCCGATATTTTACCAACTTCTTGCGCCTTACTCAACATATGACTCAATACTTCTCCAACGATGGTAAAAAGGAATGGTGAAAGAGGATCACCTTGACGAAGTCCCTTACTACTACTAAAGAACCCATGAGACGAACCATTCACAAGAACCGCGAATTTTGAGAAAGATAAACAATTTCTTATCCAAGCACGCCAAACACCTCCGAAGCCCATTTTATATAAAACTTCAATTAAGAAGTTCCAATTCACATTATCAAACGCCTTTTCAAAGTCTAACTTGCATACTAACCCCGGATCTTTGTGACAAAGTATAGAATCCACACACTCATTTGCTATCAAGACTCCATCTAAAATTTGACGACCCTTTATAAAGCTAGATTGAGAGGGAGAAATTAAGATAGGAAGATATACCTTAAGTCGCTCTGCTAGAACTTTGGATATGATCTTGTAAACACTCCCTATGAGGCTAATAGGTCGAAAATCTTTGACCTCCTCCACACCGATCTTTTTAGGAATGAGAGCTATAAAATTGTTCTTTAAAGATATATCAAGGATATTATGATCATGAAATTCTTTGAAAACCTTCATTAAATCTTCTTTTAAAAACTCCCAACCAACAATATAGAATTTCATAGGGAATCCGTCCGGACCCGGAGCTCTATCCACACCTAAATCATGAATTGCTTTCTTTACTTCTTCTTCACTAAACGGCCTCTCCAACCAATTTCTAGCTTCTTCGTCAATTTGCTTTAAACACATATCTTTAATTCTCGGTCTATCATTTGAGGCTTCCTTGAAGGCTTCTTCAAAGTGGTTGGCAATGCCTTCTTTGATCTCATCTTGAATAATATATCTTTGCTTATGATTTGAAGCTGTTCAAACTTGTGCGCATTCTTGGTGCGGAATTGTTTTACTTGATCAATCCATATCCAAGATTATGGACATCCAATCTAGATATCATAGTATGTTATGCGTGTAAAAAATAAGATGCTTGATATTGGCTCTGAAGTGTCGCCCTTGCTTTGCAATACTACAATTGCCTGGCACACCCCTACTAAATCATTAAAATAGCTTTAGTTACTTTTGCTACAAGGAATGAATATATATTGCTTATGATTTGAAGTTGTTCAAACTTGTGCGCATTCTTGGTGCGGAATTGTTTTACTTGATCAATCCATATCCAAGATTATGGACATCCAATCTAGATATCATAGTATGTTACGCGTGTAAAAAATAAGATGCTTAATACTGGCTCTGAAGTGTCGCCCTTGCTTTGCAATACTACAACTGCCTGGCACACCCCTACTAAATCATTAAAATAGCTTTAGTTACTTTTGCTACAAGGAATGAATATATAAAGCGTTTACACAAGCCACGAGTTTGACTTCTCTTTAACCTAAAAAGGATTGTGTGCTAAATTCACTCTGGAAATAACCAACCAAAAAACTTGCACCAAATGAATCGAACCCGGTGCATGCAGGTGGCGGTACTATTCTACCACTAGACCACTGGTGCAAGCTTGTGTTCTAATGCTCAGACTTTAATTCACCCACACATTTTTGATTGCCGGTAATCCAACCATCATATTCATGCAATCCCCTAAAAGACACGATTGCTAAAGGCTGATACCACTTCTGCTAGGAGCGGGTACCAATCCATAATCCAACGGCTGAGATTACTTTGTCTTATATGGATTGGTATCCTCCCCTAGGAAATACGGTAATAGCCTTTAGCAATCATGCTAAAAGAATCTCCAACGAGTTGTGGTATGTTTCCTATGTGGTTTGTGTAGAAATATATCCTAGTTGAGGTGTGTTTCCTATATGGTTGGTGCAGGAATGCATCCTAGTTATGGTGTGTTTTCTACAAGATTGGTATAGGAATACATTCTCTCAAATTGTAAACTCCAAAATTTCCTATATCCTAGGGATATTAGAAAAATTATGTCCAACCGGTTTAAGTTTAGATTAATATTTATATCCACTTGTATTCATCTAATTAGTTATATTTTTTTTGTCCTTTTTAACTTTGATTAGATTGGTTAAAATCTATAACTAGATTTATCACATCCTCTAGGATAACCTCTAAAACTAAAGAATGTTCTAATTAATAACTCACCACATCATCCTCGCATTGTGCTTCACATCTCCATTGAAGATTTATTTTTGACAAAAAGTCTAAAATTCCTATGTAACCTAGAACTTAGGAGTTTGTTATTGTCTCGTTGGAGATGCTCTAAGCACAAATCTAGTGAACATCCTCAAATGTGTTAATTTCATAGGCCAGGCGAACATGCAAACTAAGTTTAGGACAGTGGGGAAAGACTTTACCGTTGCGATCTGAGTCGACCGCTAGGGATTGAGACCAATGGTCGAATTTTAGAAGCCAAAAAACGGCTATAATTTTAACACCTATAAATTCCAAACTCATTTAACTTCTCAACTCACACCAAAGTTCACTCTTCTATTGAATTTTTCTCTACTAAAATATCTTGGAATTTATGTTCAATATCTCTAAATTTCTCAACAGAATTGTCTCAAGATATTAGGCGCAAAGTAATCGAAATCGTTCCTCGATCTTACTCGGTTGGGGAGCTTGGAGCGAGGAGCAATGAGTTCGTACTTGGAAATCGCCAAAAGTCGGCCTAATACTCGGAATCTATTTATTTGAGACTTACATATTGTTACTCATGAGTCATGACTTGTACCTAATTAAAATTAATAGTTTAACACTATCATGGAATTAAGTGTTTAACATTGTTATATAGAACCTATTTATCATGTTATTAAAGGTTTTCACATTTTATAACTCTCATATGAGGGGTTTACGAAAAAAATTATTTTCTGAGTTCGGTGCATGCAAAACTAACTCGGAATAATTGCCAAGCTTAAAAATCAGTCCAAATCGGCAAAATCGGACGCCTTAATCATTGAAAGTCCAAATGACTTGGAATCGTAAATCGAGTCGGTCACATAGCGAGTAGCGATTACTCCGCGAGCAGAAATTACTTGGCAAGTAATCGTCCTTGGAGAACGATTTTAACTACACTGATTTGGCGCTAGAGAAATAGATAACCACCTCTTAAAAACTCAGTCAATATATGCCTGCAACACAAGCAGACTCTGATGAAGATACTGATGCTCAAAAAGTCGAATCACACTCTACTTTCAAAGTCGAGAATTAATTAAATCTCAAGGTTATGTGTCTACTAAAGTTGAGAGAGATACCGATGCTCAAAAACCAAGAGTTGTTTGGTACGAAGTTAGCAAAGTTTATGCATATCTACCTCGTACTAAACTAATTATGAATAAATTTCCTTGGATAACTTTGTACCATATTGAAGCGAAGAAACAACATTTCAAATTGGTATTTGTATTGGCGGAGTGTTGATGGTACATTATGCACATGTTTCATTTTACAGATTTAGAAATAGGTATGTCAAATTTTTTTATTTATAGTTTTAATGCCATCAATACGAAGATGTGTATGAAATTAACGATTTTAATTTTAGTATATGAATAACACCATTAGATTTTTATTTCCTACTTGGAATACCTTCCGGTGTGGGAGATGATGTTCCATTTGAACAACAAAGTTGGTTGGCAGAAGATAGATATAAAAATGAAATTCCTTTCTACTTACCGTTACAACCAAGGCGAGGCACTACAACTTAAGAAATGGTGGAATTCCTAATTCTGGTTTGAAGATACAAGTGGAGTGCACGCATGTTGCACATTGCCGAATAAAAGTTTTTTGCATCTTCCATTTTGATACAAATTTGGTTAGTGTTTATATTTCTTTTTTTTTTTGATCGGTCAATAAGAAAATTCATTGAAACGATGAACTTAAGAGGGGTACCTCAACCCAATGATTACAACCGAAAAAAAAGGGAACCGAAAGGGGATTCAACTACCCAAGAAATACCTAAAAAATTATAGAGAAATCCGATAAAGAAATCAGCATATTTATCGTAAGCCCTAACATCCTAGTGTTCGATTCAGCCCAAAAGAAAGATTGTATTGATGTTTCTAATGAGGCTTGCCAATGTTTTATTTTTGTTATCGAAGATTCTTGCATTTCACTCTTTCCATATGCACCACCATATAGCAATTAAACTTCCAATCCTTTACCGATCGATGTAATGACACTAGGGTCACATGTCCATAGGAAGTGGCACCCTTCAACAAAATAATCTCATATTCTCCAGATTCTCCAACATTCATATAACAATTGCAAGCTAGATTCAGCATCTCCCGCACAAAAATGAAAAACACTAGAGATATACGTACCTCTTATCAAATGCTTATCCGCAGTCATTACCCTATCATGAGAAAGAAGATAAAGAAAGAAATTAATTTTATGTGGGTAATCACGGCTCAAACAATATTGGTTGGATAATTTGGCTCACCGTGATCCCCATCTCCTCCAATTTCATCCTTAACAGTATATATTGACCATGATCACTTCCAACCCATATTCGGGTATCCATAATACCTTCTTGCATAGCTATATATAAGAAATAAGGTTAAATATAGATAGAACTTCACTTTAGATATTTTATGAGTATCTTTTTCTAGACATAAATTTCCATCTTACACCACCTTCCCCAACTTCATACATATTAGCCACCACACACTCTTTGGTTTTTGAAGCTCCGAATGCCAAAGGAAACATATCACACAATTTTCCATCACCAAGCCAAACATCTACCCAAAATCTAGTTTTGTTTCCCTTGCCAATTTTGAATTTTATATTTTTATTGAATTCTTCGAGTTCTTTGTAATATTTGTTTTGAAACAAATTGGTCTGATTCATGGTACTGAAATTTGTTCTGAAACCCTCATATCAGTCACCTCATGTTTGCTGATGACTACATGATAACATGTAGATCTAACATGGAAAAATGCAACCATCCAGTTGATATCTTCAGCAAATTCAGCAACTCCTCTGGTCAGATGATCAATTTTTCCAAATCTGGTATTTCCTGCATCAAAAACACTGATTGAGATAGTAAATTTTATTAGCAACTTCATGCAGGTTCAACAGATTGATACTGAAGATAAATACATGGGATCTCCTTTGTTCACCAACAAAAGAAAAAATCAGGCATTCAAACCTTGCTTAGACAATCTGAAGTTCATACTTACAGGTTGGAGAAGTGAAAACTTATCTCCTACTAGCAGAGCTACTATGATTGCTAGTGTTACCTCCACAACTACTTTAAATCCCAAAAAGACCTGTCAGGAGATTAATAAGCTTCAAAGATATTTGTTTTGGAAAAAAGACTCTGAGAAACCAAAATGATTGTATTTCATTACTTGGAGTTTTGTATGAAAACCTAAGGAGATGGGAGGTCTTGGTTTCACGATATGAAGTTTTTTAACAGTGCTATGATAACACAAGGATAGCATAAAGACTAATTTCTGAACCAGAGCTCCATGTGGTCCTCAACTATGAAATCCAACCACTTCAAATACAAAGTTGTGATCAGAATGGACATTAAGCCAAAAAGAACTGATTCTTGGATATGGAAAGGAATTTTGGAAGGGGTGGAGAATATCCAGAAATATTATATATGGGAGATAAGAAATCGACAAAACATCAAGATTTGGGAGGACATATGGATTCAAAATAAAGATGAAATAACACCAAAACCTCAACTGCCCTAATGATCTTACTCTAGTGGGTCAGCTAATCAACCACTCAGGAGAATGGGATATGGCTCAAATTACTCAGTGGTTCAATGAAGAGGATCAACTCAGCATCCAAAATACTACTTTCAACATTCAAGAGGAAGATAGAATAATCCGGGTCCTAATTGACGATGGGAATTTCACTTTCAAATCTCTTTATGACAGGAAGATAAAATATAAATATAAAGAGGACATCACCAATACAGCCTGGAACAAAATATAGAACATGGGCACCTCCCCATTTATCCAAATGTTCATCTGGAAGTGTGCTCATGGTATCTTTCCTAGCATCCTTAACTACATTGACCCTATCTGTAATATGTGCAAACGTGTTGCAGAAGACATAACTCATACTCTTATCTCTTGTCCTTAGGCTACTGAAATGTGGATAAATCTATTTGGTTCTCAACAACAATATTGAGGGGGAGAGTCTACGTCATAATTTGTTCCTGAGGGGTACGCGTCCGCGCAGACCCTGCCAACTCTACAAACCAATGATTTCTCCTTGTTGAACAGGTTCTATTGGAATATCATGTCACGTATAGAAGAGACTGAGGTGATCATGCAGCGACCGTGTGCGCATGTGAAGAATATCTAAAGGATATATGTAATCTTTTAGTTTCCTAGTTTAGCGTATTCATGTATTAATTAGTATTATCTTCTTCATCTTCCCATCTCTATAAATAGAGTGCTAATGTAATTGCAATTGTGATCTCAGAATGTTCTGATGATCAAAATATAATTCACCCATATAGGGTTTTGTCAGTGGACGTAGGTGTTAGTGCCGAACCACTTTAATCGTTGTCTTCTTTACTTTTGATCTATTGTGTCTAATCTATGATCCGTCTCCATGATACCCATAATTTATTATGGTATCAGAGAGGGGAGATCCGCTCGATATCGCTTCAACTTTCTATCATTTGTTTTAATATTTCTTTTCATCAATAGACTTTTGTTAATGGTGAACAATAGTCTCTTTTTTCTCTATTGATAATTCTTAGTTCAGTTTATCAAAATTATCAATCAAACGACTCTTTCCAATTCTCCTTGTGGAAGTCTATGTGGATGTTTTATTCACGTCCAAGACCTGTTTCATATTTCAGGCTCATAATAACATATGTCTTTGGTCATGGAAAGTTGCCCCTTTCATCAAAAGATTGTGTTTTCATTTATATGTGTATCAAGTCAATTGTTTCTAGTTTTGTACTGGATCATGAGATTTTTATTTTTTATTTTTTATTTATTTTTATTTTCATATATCAAAATAATGGGTTTCTGCATCAAAATCAAAATCGGATGAGCTAGATCCAACCACAAAATCTTTTCGAAATGGGTATCAATAATTCAGCTATATCCATTGTCACATTCGCTATCAGTAACTCTGCGGAAAATTAATTGTAACAAAGATAAAATCATCTTTGTTCTTCACTGCAGGATCGTTTTCTGTCATTCCTTAACTTTAGCATGATTTTCTTTATTAATGTTAAAGATATTATTTCCGAAATTATTTTTCATTCCATATATTTTTACCATATATTAAGCACTCGTTTAATGATGATATGAATGTACGATGTCATCATTTATTTGACCATTTTCCGTTTCTGTTTTAACCCTTGTTTCGAGTTGGAAGATAAATTCATGAAACAGAACACTATCTAAAGCCTGTGAAAGCGACAGCTAACGTTCAATATATCAAGTTTGTTTTACATTTCATCATGATCACTGATGTTTTTATTCTTGATTTTTTATCATCTTATCAAGAGCTAAATCTTTATTGTAGTTTATTACAGATTTGTATCCAGGGAGTATCATGATTTTTGTTTACTCTCCTAAATCAGTAATATCATATTTAACATCTTTCTAATGATCATCTTTTTAGATCTATTCAAGTTTCTTTTCCACATAAAGTAACTCGATTTCTCCTTTATGCTTACTGTTGGGTTTTTGGTGCCATACATGGAAGTTCTCGTATCAACAGTATCCATGGATGGCACATAAGCATCAGTTGTGCATGTCCGCTAAATGGTCACAGCTAAGGTCACCATAGTTTTGAAATTCAAAAAAAAAAAAGGTATTGACCTTTTCTCTGTCTCTTATGTGAAATCATTCTTAAAAGCATCCGGGAGTGAATCTAAACCTCCGAAGTCTATCTATAATGGCCCAAGGCCATACTGTGCTAAATCTGCCATTATATCACTTGATTTATTTTTATCTGGGATCAAATTATTGACACCTTGCTCCTTCCCGGATTTTGATGAAAATCAAGGTATAGAGAGAGAGCAGAGAGGAAGAACAAGCGGAACACACGAGAGAGTTACATTGTGTTTTACTAGATTCACACTATTTCATTAACAATAAAACATTGCCTTTATAGGCAGTACAATGATGTTAGCACTAAGCCATTAACACTTACATGCTCAACACACTCCTAACTAACAGGACCTTACAACCCATGACTACTAACATGTAAAACAACCCTAAAGACTAGGAACCACTATTACATAGTTATACACGACTCTTAACCGTGTAAGTTCTGTGAATAACCACTAACAATATGCTAACCGTGTAAATAATACTCACACAAGACCAAGTCTAAGACTTACCGAGCTGAGCAGTTTGAGTTTAACCAAAACTCTAACAGCCTCCCTTAAACTCAAACTGCGATAGCAAAACGTCGAGTACCCCCTATGCCTTCACCGGCACATCCCGTGCTAATTCCGTTTCATTTTGCAGACCTACCTACTAAAGTTGTAGATACCGTATGAATTCCCCGACATGTCTTATCATAACTTCGCTTTACTCGCGGCCAACCTACTGCACTTGTAGGTTCCTATGACTTCCCAGACATATCATATCATATCTCTTGCTGCAACTTGGAACCTCCACGGCTACTTTAAATCGGACATCAAAAAACTATACCATTTTAGACATTTCCATATTATGGGTGCTGCTGCTATCTTCACCATCCACATCCTTCTTCTTTGAGTTATAAAACTCACATATAAGGACAACGTAATACAACTCATACATCATGCGACTCAAAACAAACAAGTTACAAAAAAACTTTAACTACTGACCCATACAATTAGTACCACTGATGGTCATAACAAACCATTAACAATTACTGAAAACAGAGCTCTGGTTTAACTTAGCTTTAAGCTTTACTCTTGCCCAAACTGTATCACTTTCAGTTTCATACATGGAGATAAACCCCACATCATGGTTTCATGGAGACAAACTCCACATCAACAGACCATTACTTCGGCCATACTATGATACAACTGTATCACCAAACCATTCTTTTAACAAGCTAGAGCTGCTGCTCTTTCTCTGCTTGCTAATCAAACATGAAACCAAATCAAGATAAATCCTAATTTACTTACAGGATTACCTTCAAACAGTTAATGTGCACTTCTGAAATTCAAGCCTCTTTCACACAGGCCTTTCACCAAACGACTTTCGAGCATAGTTCCAATCCACCTATACCGCCACCAAGTTAACCAGCCATCTTGCTCAAGCCATCATACTTATCGGCAACCTTGCGTAAGATATTGCAAATCTTCAACCAAAATTAACGCCAGTAAAACACAAGGATCAGACTTCAACTTCTTTTGACACACAAAAGAAACTCAATCACATCACAATGAAACAAAAAACACCCTCTCTATTAATCTATCTATCCTCTCTGAGATTTTACTAACACCTCTCTCTCTACCCTAGCTCTGATACCATGATGAAAATCAAGGTATAGAGAGAGAGCAGAGAGGAAGAACAAGCGGAACACACGAGAGAGTTACATTGTGTTTTACTAGATTCACACTATTTCATTAACAATAAAACATTGCCTTTATAGGCAGTACAATGATGTTAGCACTAAGCCATTAACACTTACATGCTCAACACACTCCTAACTAACAAGACCTTACAACCCATGACTACTAACATGTAAAACAACCCTAAAGACTAGGAACCACTATTACATAGTTATACACGACTCTTAACCGTGTAAGTTCTGTGAATAACCACTAACAATATGCTAACCGTGTAAATAATACTCACACAAGACCAAGTCTAAGACTTACCGAGCTGAGCAGTTTGAGTTTAACCAAAACTCTAACAGATTTATGGTGTTTAAAGTTTCTGCTCATAGTTTATGGCTATGGGTACTCCCAACATAGACTGAATACAATTACGGTCATACTCAAATCAATTTTCTCATCGAGGGAGAGAATGTCGGTTGCCAAATGTCCGATTGTTTTCTAGTCTATGAATTTTCATGGACTCTGTTATGATTTCAATTCCTCTCTAAGGGTCATAACTCGGTTTCTTTTTATATAAGGACCAATATTTGTTCAAACGCAAGTTGTTTTTTGGTCAAAATATATCTGTTTTCAGATCTTATCTGAAATCAAAATATTCAATCACCTTGCCATTGTTAACTGTAAGATCCTTGTTTCACGAAATTACAGAAGTTCATTCTTTGTTCTTTTCCCAAATATTTTTGGAAAGATCGTCAATTATCTTTGTGCAATAAGCTTTGCAAGTTTGCTTGCGAAAACTTTCATAGACTGTGGCACCATTACAAGCAGTCCCGTATTGTCGATTCTTGTCTTGGTTAATAATTATCTACCAAGCCCATTTAAACCATCAGCCGAACAAATCTTTTTCCCTCATCATCAGCTCTTTTGAACCATTAGCCAATCAAGCCAATTTCAACAAATGACCTTATTTCTGCAGTTACGAAGAACACTTTTGCTCCGTTACTGTATTAATTGTTGTCTTTTCCCGTGTTGAAGATCAGTTGGTATCCAGTGTGTATCCAGTGTTTTTGTTCGGAGTTCAAGCACAAGGTGCCTGTTACAAGTAATACTACCGTTTCGAAGATCATTTGCTGCTCCTGTTACATGGTTCACCAAAGGTCAAGCCGACCGCAGTTAAAATTCGACGGTTTTTCTTTTTTTCATGTTGTTTCCGTTCTTCCAAAATCTAATTATTTTCAGTTTTTGGAGAATCTCTAATCATATTTTTGGTACTTAATTTATTTCCAAAATATTACTCCCTCCATTTCATTTTAGATGATGTTTTAGGGTTATTTTTGGTTTTACCTATTTCCAATCCCTACTTTCCCTAATTCCCATCCCAACCACACAAATCATATTTTGCATAACCTTTTCTAAATTGGGTGAACAAAACTCGCTCTGTCATTTTCTCATAGTTCACGGTTAGGTTGGAAACTAATTTTCAAGAACTATTTTCATCAAGTTTGATTGAATGGTCGACACTTACTTTTATTTCTGTGCATAATATGATAGTGTATGCATAGAAAAATAATCAATCAATAAAAAATATAAATTTGGGGTTAATTACATTGACAACCTAATAAGAACCTGATTATGTGTTCTGCTAGCATCTCAGTTTTAATGTATAGTGTTTCCATCATACCGATAGAACATCATCTCAATTTTAATGTATAGTGTTTCCATCGTACCAATAGAACAGTCCAATAAAGAAAGAAGAAATTAGTTACGGATTCTATGGTTTCTTATTCTTTTTGTTTTGGGGATAAAAGGATAAAACGATCATTATATCATTTGAACAACATACAATCATACAGATATGAGATATCCTAGTAGTAGTGATTAGTAATATATGATTAGTGGTAGTTTATTAGAAATATAATTATAGTGGAGAGAGAGGGGAAGAAGAAGAAGATAGTGGATGAAGACGAAAGTCATATAATAAGGTGAGTATTATTTACCCAATTTAAGAAGAGTCATATAGAATCTAGTATGTGTTGTTGGGATGGGATTTAGGAAAAATGGAGATGGGAAATATGTGAAACCTTATTTTTCTGTTTCACAATACTTGAAAAGTTTTCATATTTTTCCACAAAACTTCCAATAACACCCTAACATTTTGTTTTAGAACTATAAGTTTATTTTTAAGTTCTTAATAACAATTAATGTTTGAAGACTTTTTTTAAGGGTATATATGGAAAATTTTCATATCTCTCTCCATTTCTTAATTTGCGTGAAAACTCCAAAAATATCATTTAAAGTGGA